>LR751148.1:36671-211827 GCA_902729485.2 Mus minutoides | reverse complement strand
CAAACCCAGAGAAGGCATCTTTTAATTTAAGAGAATTAATGGGCAATTCCGTCACTGCCCATGGAAATCACCTTAGCTTATCCAAAGAGGAAGTTCAAGATTTCTCTTCAAGACAGGCCATTTTGAGAAATGATGCTTAATCCACTTCGTTATGTAATCCACTTAAAATGGTCTTATCTGAGCTTTTTTTTTTTTTTAATCTATGCTTGGAATAAGCACTTAAGAAGATTAATTTCAAAGTGGAGAGATATCCAGGGTGGACCTCACCTGCCTCAGGTGAGGTGGGCACACCTTTGAAAGGAGGCTGCAGCCTTTGAAGGATGCTTAAGTGTTTCTGCTCTGGCGAGGTACATTCTTGGGTCTTTACGGGCAGAGAAATTGCTGGGTACCAGGTTCATTAGCAGAGGGTTGGCGCCTGGGCCAAGCCGATGGTGGAAAGTTCCAGTTCTAGGAGACCAAGAGTATTCCGCTCCTGGATAACAGGAAAAGAAAAGCCCTGCGACATGGAGGATAATCAGCGGAACCTCCCCTACCTAGAGGCACCCTCATCTATCCTGTGCTATCTGGGCAAGGACCACCAGCACATAGCAGATCCAGGGAGACCTGAGCCATTCATTCCTTGCCAAGGGCTACATAGAAACTGCTGCGGTTGTCCCGAATGACAGACACTCCGTTTACTAAGGATCGAGATGAAACCAGGACTGTGAAGACAAATGATAGATCGTTTTCTTTTCACGTGTGAACACCTCCTTTTTCCACTCTCAGCAAGTGTCCCTGGGATGGGTAATGTGGGTTGTGAATTCAATTAGCTCTGGATTAAATTAGTAGAGACATGCCTCTGTGCAGGTCTGCGAGGGCTTTTCTTTAAAGGCCTGACTGAAGGGGACCAGACTTCTCTTGGGGTTGAGGCACAAACACTAAAAAGTCCGAGAGAAGGGCAGCGTTCCTGGACAGCCTGCAGTAGTTTCTGGTTGTTGGATGTTTGCTGAATGCTTCTGTACTGATGCCACGGCCATCCTTTGTCGCCATCAGAATCCAGCTTCTCCGGTGCAGATGTGAACTCAATTCCTAGCCACAGGTTCTATCAAGCATCCTTTATAGAAAGTCAAATAAAAATAATTAACTGAGGGTGAGCCCTCTTGGCTTCTTGACAGTTTAGTGGGAACATTAAAGTGAACTGCCCACAGCATAAGAAATGAACAGCCATAGCCACTTAGATTGACCGAGGCACTAGCAAGGAGCAGGATTTAGGTAAGTGGTTGCCATCTGATGGGCACCAGATTCGTTAGCAGAGGGGCATTGCAATGGCAAGGATGGAATGTTGTCGATAGAAAAAAAAAAAAAAAGCCCCTGGGCCGTGGTTGTTTATTAACTTCCAGTGACATTTTATTTTGATGTAGTTCAGTTGCTATAACATTAGTCCCCGGGGTATAGCTGTATCTTTTATTTTACTATGAGTAGAAAAATATAGCGTTTCTTCTTCTATCTCCTTGTATCTAGGCCGCCCCCAGGAAGAACCTCCAGGCCCAGGAGAAGTCTGGTCTGCTTCCGTGAAGTCTTCATAGAAATGCCCTCACAGACCTGTATAGAGGCATGCTTCATCTTTATCTTCTCTTCGTTTGGAGAGAGAGAGAGAGAGAGAGAGAGAGAGAGAGAGAGAGAGAGAGAGAGGCTGATCTGTTTGTTTGTTTGTTTTTTGTTGTTTTTTTAACCTGTGATCTGAAGAGTGAACTTAGGTTCTTTCTCTCTGAATTTTCCAAGACCCTTTTGCCTTCTCAAATGACTGCCCCCAGCCTTTAAAACTTGAGTCAGGGAATTAGTTCTGAAATTTTTTATGAGCTCATTCTCTTGTCAACATGTAAGGAGGTAGGCATCTGACCCTTGGTAAAACTATCACCCCGTTGTCAGTGTATGTGCTTCAGCCTATCTAAAAGGCATTAAAAAAAAAAATAGGGCTCTGTACTGAAGCTGCAACTAACTTTAGTTGTTTAGTTTCCTTTTCAGAAGTTTCTTAGGACCTTGTGTGTTACACAAAAATACCTCGAATAATTTCTTTTTCTTATCATAAAAAAATTAGTTTTCTCAGTAATTCCAGGAGCTTTTAAGAGCAGCCCAGCTCTTTCAGGTCTGCAGAACATAGCTTCCATGGGCCTGACAGATGATTGATAGCGTGAGCTGATGTGACCAGCATCACGGCTGAGCCCACTGGTAGGGCCAGGCTGGGCTACAGGTTGTCTGTGAAAATGCACTGGAGTTTTCTTTCCGTTCTGGTTCACTTGGCTCCTGTTTTCAGTATATCCTTGTGCAGGTGGTAGAGATGCCAGTCCAGAAAACTATTGCTCATTACTATTTATCCAAAATTTTCCTTCAGTGGCAGAGTAGAAACTAAGTTAAAACAAGAAACCCGGACTCCCTCACAAAAGCAGAAGACAATTATCCCACAGACTGTTTTCTTCACTTGACCCAGTGATCTTCAGAGGGCCCCCGCATCTTATAAAGGGTGAGCTGCAGTGTTCGCTTCAATTGGGATTGTCCTATCTATGCCACAAGGATGCCAGTTAGCTTATGATGGAGGGAGTGGCAGAGGTGGCCGAGTTGTTTCTGTTCTCCTCTGTGGCGTTTGCACATTTGCCATTTCTATAGTATTATGGTGGTTGGTTTGGGACTCCTTTAAAATTTTAACCTGGCACGAGTGTTAGTCCACTCCATATTTAGATATTTCCTGGTAGAATCCTGAGCATTCAACTCACGTTTGCTGATTTAAAGGGTAGACAACCATGAGTATTCCATCAGCGGGTCCAGGCCATTGTTAGATCTATATACTCGACTCTTGACATTACTTACAAATCCTTTTGAACACCTCACTATTCTGTACTGTCTAGAAATGGCTTACAGTGCCTGCTGTGTCCATGGGTTGTAGAATAGACAGTATATTTAAGTAGCAATAATACCTGTCCACCTCTGCTATCCTTAAGTACCGCTTCCTGTACATAAAATCTATTTGGGAGATTTTAAAGAATTTGATACACACAATTTAGTTCCTCTTTAAAAAAAAAAAACTGTGTGTATTCTTGGGATCCATTCTGTATTAATTATTAAAGTGTTGTAGGTTTCTTTAAAGCCTTGGTACCAGCCATACTGTCAACTCCTGGATGCCATCTGAAATGCCACTAAACTCTGTAGGAAATGCAAACCAGCTTGCTGTGTCACAGAGCATGTTACTACGTTAGGAAAGAGTGTATGAAAGAAAAAGATGTCACTAAGGATGGAGTGAGGGCGGTTACTTGTCTTTGGAGAGGATTGTGAATGGCTAAAGGACAATTTTACTTCATGTGAAAATAATTTTAAATTTATAATTCAGGGCTGGGGATGTAGCTTGGTCTGAGCACAGACAAAGCCCTACATTGAGTTTTTGACATTTCGTAAACTTTATGTGTGCCACATCCTTGTAATCCCAACGGGCAACACTCAGGAGATGGAGGCAGGGGGATATGACGTTTAAGGTCATCTTTCGCTATGTAGTGAGTTTGAGGCCAGCCTGAGATATATTATACATGAGCCCTCTCTGACCCCCAGCTTTTATAAAAAGCGTTGTCCTGGTCCTAGATTCTCCATTGATGGAAGTGGGAGAATTGTTAGTTTGAGGCCAAGGTGGGCTATATGGTGAGATCTCATCTGAAAAACAAAGTAAAACAAGTCAAGCCAAATGAACCGCAAGTGTGATGGTTATCAAAGGACAGGTCTGCCTCACAGTGCTGTGCGCTGCTGAGACTAAGATTACTGTGTAAGGCTGCTTGTATTCTAATGCTAACGTGGGGCCCCACCAAGGCTGGTTGCTCCAGAGACAGAGTTTGCACACAGATCCTAGCTAAGTTGGCCCTGCCCCCAGCTAATTGTGATTGGTAAATAGAGATGCCAACAACCAATAGCTGGGCAGAAGAAACATAGGCGGAGTTTTAGGTTTGGTGGGCTTGGAGAGAGGAGAACCCAGGGAAGAGGAGGAAGGAGCAAGGAGAAGCCACCATGTAGCCATTATTGGGGAAGAAAGGCCCTTGGTCTAGCAATGTTTATAGGCCCCGGTACAGGGGAATGCCAGGGCCAAGAAGCGGGAGAGGGAGGGTAGGGGAGCAGGGCGGGGGAGGATATAGGGGACTTTTGGATAACACTTGAAATGTAAATGAAGAAACTCTCTAATTAAAAAAAAAACAAACAAACAAAAAAAAAAAAACTTGGCCCTGTGGGCTGGCCAGTTGGAGTTAAGAGCAGCCCAGATAAAACATAGTAAATAGTAAGTAATATAATTTGGGGTTATCGATAGGAGAGTAGATTCTAACAGCATGAAGGGTAGGCTGCTGCCCAGCTCTTGTGCTGCTTTAGGTATAGTGTAAATATAAAGGCTGTGAGTGCGGTTTTTTGAATTCGGGAAGTCAGTAACCCAAGGCAGGGTAGAAACCAGGACAGGGATCTTTAAATACGTTCTGTTGCAGATTACTGGTAAGTGGGTTCCATGGACCACATAGAAATCTTGGGTGGCCGTGAGGCTAAGGTCACGGGTAAGCTGTGAAGTAGCCGTCTGGGGAGTCTAGCTCCCAAGTCCTGGTCACAGTCCTAGAGATTGTGTTCACAGAGAGCGCGGCACCGTAAAGGATGCGCTGTTAGAAGCTTCAGAGGCCGCGCAGGAGACAGCTTTTGTCACTCTCCACTTCTATAACTGTTTTATTTCCGTTTTTAAAGGAACGGATCGCTATAGAAAATGATAAAAGTCTATGAAAATGGAAAGAAGAAAATAGTAACGTTTCAGTCCAAACAAGAAAAGATAGCCCAATTACTTTTTATTTATCATGACAATGCAATTGAAAATAGATAATGTAGAACATTTCATTCATATAGGAAGGGTTGGGAACTTTCCATGAAGTAGATTCACATCTGGCCTCAGTCAGCAGCACACAGACATCTGCTTCTACCTCAGGCTGAAGTCTGTCCGATGCCACTCAGGTAGGTAGTAGCCAAGGAACTAGTTGTTTCTAGTCATGTGATCCCAAACAGGCTGCCATCAGAGCCGGTAGGTGAGGGGATTTGGAAGGTAGGTGAGAGGATTTGGACGGCAGCCTGACAAAGACATCTGAAGGCTTGGGACAGTCATTGTCATTCATATTGGCTGGAGTGCAGACACATTGCTCCAACTGAGCTGCAAGGGAGTCTGGGAAAACACGGAGCTCTGCTAATAACTAGCAATATATTTTTAGTCGTACAACATAAGTTAGTTATAGAATTATGTTTCTGAAGTGTAGTTAGCAACAGGAAAATGTCAAGTTTGATTGAAAAGAGCAAGAAATAGACTCCTGTCATTCTAAATCTGTAAAAAGAACAGTGTTTTACCCACATATGCATGTTTATTAATAAGAACTAAAAGAATGTAAAACATATAGCTTATGCTTCTTTAGGTAGTAAGGTTATATGCCTGTTTGTGTAATTTATACTAGCAAAGAAATTGCTAAATTATTCTTTTCTTCTGTGAGTGAGTGTGTGTGAGTGTGTGTGTGTGTGTGTATGAGAGTATATGTGTGTATATGTGTGTGTATGTGTGTGAGTGTGAGTATGTGTATGAGTGTGTGTGTGTGTGAGTGTATGTGTAGTGTGACTTATGTGGGAGCAAGAGGACAAGTTGTAGATATCTGTCTCTGCTTTCACCATGTGGGGTCATGGGATTGAATTTAGGTTATCAAGGTTGTGTGTCTTCCTTCACCCGCTGAATCATTTTGCTGACGTCCAATGTCTGATTGTTTTGTTTTTAGGATTCGTTGGCTAGCACAAAACAAACTCGAGATTCTTGTGGACTTTTTGTTTCATTTTCTTTGGTGTTTGCTTGCTTGTTTTTTTTTTTTTTTTTTAATAACTGAAGAGTAAATCGTCAGAGGTCCTGGGAGGGGAGCTGACATTTAAACCCCTGTAAGTAGGAGGTAGGAATCTAGCTCGTTGAGGAGTTTCAAGGCATGCGTTCAGTCAGCAGAGGGCAGTGCTCAGCTCCCGTGTGCCTCTTTTTCCAAACATCACTGAGCCAACTTGTACACTAGCTGTGCTAAGAATCACAGATTACGGTTATTCCTCTTGAAGTTGAAGCCAAAGCCTATGTAGGACACCATCAGCAGCAAGACTCTCTGGACTGTGTAGCTTTTCTGAACAAAGTAAATAAGCAAGCAGGTCTGGCCTTCAGGGGCTTCAGCCTCAGTGCTGTGAAAGGGGAACACAGCACAGGACCACTGCGTTAGCAAGCAGACAGCCTTGCGATTGTTTGTTTCGTTTTTTAGCTTTTGTATTAATTCTTTGTTTCACATTGTACACCCCAGTCCCATTCACTTCCCCTTCCCCTCGTATCCATCCCCAGCCCTTGCAAACCCCCCAAAACCCCACTTACACACACACAAAAGCATAAACAAAGTATAGAAAACATCTTGTGGTGGAAGCTGTAGTATGTCACAGGGCGTCCCACAGTGTACCACTTAGTCTAACATCTTTACTGTGAATGTTCACGGTGGTGAGTCATTGGTCTGGTTTGAAGTCCGAATTCTATGACACTGTCAGTACTGGATCCTCACTAGGACTCCTTTTGGATATCCTGTTGTTGCCCCATGTCAAATAGCTCTTGCAGCTTTGAATCTATAGGATCTGCCCCTTGATGTGCTCCAGCTGTAGATGGGGTAGATGTTAGGGTTTTGGGTGGGCTGGCTCAAGGCCCTGGATCTGGGCCCGGGTGGTAGCTGACCTGGGCAGCCTGATTTGCACCCACACCACACTCTCCAGCACTGCTAGGGCTAGGCCACTCCATGCTGCCCCTGGCAGAAGGCAAGGTCGGTTCTCCCGCTCCCATGCCCTCGGACCTCCAGACCCAGCTCCATTGTGCTGCCGTGGGAGAGGAAGTATTGCCGCCTGAGAGGAGCTGAGCCAGCAGTCTGTCAGCTCTCATGCCCTTGAGCATGCTCACCCAACACTGCTCGACCAGGGCTAGCTCTAATGTGCTGCCCAGGTGAGATGCAGGGCCAGCTCTCCCGCCAGTGAGGGACAGGGCCGGCTCTCCCACCTGTGATTGCAAGAGAACTGAGGACCAGGCTAAAGGGTTTGGAGATTCCAAAAGGGAAGTGCTTTCCAGAAACCATACTTATTTGTAAATCAAGATTGCTGGTTTTAAAAAAAAAGTCATTATTCAAAATTTCTATACAGGACAAAGAAATTGTGACAGATTCTCAACAGGCAAAATACAGTTAGCTGATTAAAAACAAGAAAACTTGCTAAAAATGGATTTATAATCTACTGTATTGGAACAGTTTGTAGGGATGACCATATGTGATGTGGATGAAATCCTGTGTTGACAGTTAATAAATACTCAAATGCATCAAGTAGGAAGATAAACTAGCCAGTCTTTAATCAACTTATATTTGCAATGGAGAAATGGTTAGTCTCAGAAGCTCCTCTGCTTCCAAGGCAACTCTCTCAGCAAAGATACTGTGGGCAGGATGGTGACACTTCTGCTGTCCACCTGTGCACTTGACTTGACACCAGCTTCGGAACTCATCTCAGAGCAATGAGAACTGGGTAAGGGAAAGAAGAGGAGAAAGGCGCCCCCTCGTGGCTGCCTCTTAGAAAGCTATGGAAGGAATTTGCTTTAAGCATTATTATAGAGAGCAATGAGGCTTACAAGCCCCCTGTAGATTTTGTCCCCTATAAAGCATTCCTTGGAGAAGATACTTCAATTTCATTTTGATGAATTGTGAAAAGAGTACACGGTATTGACATTTGCTGAAGAGTAAAGACAACAGCTCAGAACCATCAAGACAGGCATAGGGAGCTGGGCAACGGAACTGTGCCCTGCAGAAGACAGACAGACTCCACTCTAATACAGCACAGAGAAATAGGACTTCATAGCTAAGATGGAGAATAGGTCAGCAGATGGGAGTTCTGCTTAGACTGACCTAGCCGTGTGCTTGATGAAGACAAGCCTGAGTGACCAGTGCTACCTGGCATGGAAGAGGATATTTGATAAGGGTATTTATTGAATTGCGTGGCAAAATCCTCACAGATGATGTAATATGTGAACTTTCTCCCCTCTGAAGAACAGGGGACACATTCAAAATTAACCATTTAGTCTTTTTCTTTCTTTTTTTTTCTTGAGGGATGGGTTTAAGATAGGGTTTCCCCGTGTAGCCTGGGCTGTCCCAGAATTCACTTTGTAGACCAGGCTGACCTTAACTTGGAGATCTGTCTGCCTTTGCTTCCCAAGTGCTAGGATTAAAGACATGTGTCACCGTGCCTTGCCAAAATTAACTTTTTAAATGACCTTAAGTTATAAAAGATTGAGCAAATGGGGAGGATCACATGGGTTAGAGAGAACTGGGGTCCCCAAAGGAGCCTCTGTATCTGTGAATTCCGGGGATGACTACTAAACAAACCAGTGGCAAATACTGGGCCACTCAACTCCAGGGTACCTCCATTCAGGTTAGCAGCTCATGGGTGCAGGACTCAGCAGAAAGGCAGGGGCTTCATGGTCCATACATACTGTTTTCTCAAATGTACAGCTGCAGAGATACACTATGCACTAACTGGGAGCCTTGGTAGCATACACTCAACCACACCGAATGAGTCCCTTCTCATGTACCTACCTAGCAAGGAGGATGGATGCAGGCAGAGGTCCCGCCCTTGCTCCTTTGGCAATCTTGAGCCTGGGCTGTTTTGGAAGTACGGGCTTGGTGTACCGGGCACAAAGGTACTTGTGATGGTTAATTTCAATTGTCAACTTGAGATACGGGGGAGGGACTGTCCTGATTGAGTTAGTTGATGTGAGAAGGACCCACTCACCGAGAGTGGAACCAGACAGGAGAAAGCGGGCAGGGCATAAACATCCATTCCTTTCTGCTTTTTAATTGTGGATGTATTGTGACTGGTTGCCTCAAGCTCCTGCCGTAGGACTCCATGATGGATTATGTCCTCTAACTTTTTTTTCTTACGTCGGACATTTTACCACAACATCCAGAAAGGTAGCTATTACAGCACCTTAAGTGCTAGTGGCCTTGTGTGTGCAGCACGCCATCCCTTAATGGAGGTAGGCACACTGGGATTTACTGTGGAACTAATGACAAACATTTCCCCATAGTCTCAGGAGAGTCCCGAGGCGTGTCTCACATGTTTATAGTTGGTCCTAAAATTGTGATTTTAGGGTAATTAAGCTAATATAAGTGTTCCACTTAAGATTATTGTGATAGCGGCTTGTAGAGGCAAGTGCAATTATTATTACCACTTTGTGATGGAGACACAGAACAATTAGAAGGAACAGAGCTAGGATCTTATAAACTCCCCCACTCTAATGGCAGATCATGGAGAACAGTCATATTATTTCTTTTTATTTTTTTTTAATTCACTCTTTGTAACTTTCACATCACGCATCCCATTCCCACTCATTTGCCAACCCCTCCTTCCACAGCTGCCCTCCACCCCGTTAACCTCCTCCCTAAGGAAAAAAAAAACCTAAAAATTAAATTTAAATAATAACATTAAAAAACCCCTTGTCTGTGGAGAGCCACACCGTGCCCTTAAGATGGCGCCTGACGGAAATGTCAGGGTGGTAAACAACTCCTGACTGGGCGGAGATATGGGAGGACCTGCCGTCATCTGATTTGACGTTGTTGGGTTCGAGCCAATGGCCGGCAGAGGTGTGACGTGACTTACTTAGCGCATCATCCTAGGCATAAAAGGCTCACCCATGGAGGGACGGGGAGCAAGGCTTTTGCTGGTGTCGGGTGTACATGTTTAATCGTTCCTGGAGTAAATCGCTGTAGGAAGAAACTGATTGTCCGCGTCTTTCTTCCCGCTGGTCGGGGATAGGCACGGCACACTTGTCATAGAAGCCGTGGTGTGTCACAGAGTGTCACACAGTACAGTCTTTTTTTACCCATACAACTTGACTTGCAAATGCTGATTGCAATGAGTCGCTGGTCTGGTTTGAAGCTTCTGGCTTCTGTTACATCATCAATACTTGATCCTCACCAGGACTCCTCTCAGATATCCTGCTGTTGCTCAGAATCATGGAGATCCTGCAGCTTTGGTTTGGGAGGACCAGCCCCTTCATGAGCTCCAGCAGCTCCAAGGTCGGGTAGATGTTTTGGTGGGCTAGCTCTGTTCAGGCAAGGAGCCGAGCCAGCTCTCCTTTGCCCACTGAACCGCTAGTAGTGACTGATGATGGGCGTGGCCAGCTGACTGATGAGGGGCGGGGCCTGCTCAACGCAGCCCAAGAACATCCACATGGCCTTTGATGGTAACATGGACCACGGACGTTATCACAGACACTTGCTGCTGCCATGAACGGAGACATGGCCCTCAGTGCGCCATAGACTCAGACCTCAGCACGGCCTCAGGTGGTAGCACAAACCGCTCACATGAAGTTGTTCCTTACCAATGTCCACTCTCCAGTTCCGCCTCTCTTCATAGTGGACAGACCATTCTCTTTCTCTTCTATCTCGCTACCACATACTTGTCCATCATCATATTGGTGCCCACCTGCCTGCGTGTACCGTGAGATAGCAGCTGACGTTTCTAAGGGACAAAGATCCCAGGAACATTGCCAGGCACTGTGTTGTCCTTGTCCAGAGTCTCCAAATGTCTAGAGACACCAATAATAATTGCTTTTATATATGAGTCTAGCCAGAGGAGACTGGTAACAGGCAGAGGACAATTTCTGGAGGCCATACTAGGAGGACACTATGGTCACTAAGAAGCCAGCCGGGGCAGTGTGGAAGTAGTAATAGTTAGCACGGTGTTTTATGTCCTTAATATTCTTTAAGGTTTCATGTGTTGGGGAGAGAAAGATTTTCTGCCATGCTCTCAAGTTCAATATACGGAGGACTATGAGTTAAACTAACTGAAGGATAGATCGACAGAAGAAGCAGCATTGGAATTTTAGATTAGTACAGACAATATAACGTGTAACAGAATATAATACAAAGGAGTAGTTAGAAAAGAAGCAAAACTCAAAGAACTGGTTAGACCCGGCCATTGTTTTATCACCTTACAAGGTCAGGTCATAAGGAAAAGACCAGGAAAGGCATGGTGGGAACTGGTGGGAGATGAGGTTCGTTTGTAGAGGTTCCTGTTGGTGCCAACTCTCCATATCTGGTGGTAGAGAGAGGGCACCTTCACAAAAGAACCTTTTTGCATTTATGCCTTGCCTTTAAGCAGAGAAAGGGAGGGGACAGGCCTCTTCCTGCACCTGTTGATTTGCTATTGCCTTCAGATAAAAAATAATTGCTTAACTTCACATGTGCAAGAAACAAACAAACAAACAAACAAAACAAACATAAAACTAAAAACTGTCAAAGTAGCAAATCCTGATCCCCTTCGAGCCTAAAACCAGACTCACTGGATTACGTGAAACCCAAACTAATCCGTGTACATCCATTGCACATGTGCCGGGGTCCATAAAAACATTTCCTTATAAGTATATACTACAGTTTGACTGTGTTCTCCATAATCCACCCCTCCTCTCCCCTTTTCCCTTTCCCATTCCCGCTGGCCCACTAATTTCCCTCTTCAGTTTTGCTTCTATCTGCATGTAATAATCACATACATGACTTTGTGTTTTATGTAGAATCTAGATCTACAAATAGAACAGGTGTGATGGTTGCCATTCTGGGTCCAGATGAAATTTTCTTGATATGATAGTCTCCAGCGGCATCCACTTTCCTTTCTTAATAGTCTAAGGCAGAGAGGTTGGGCAGTTCCAACATGTTCACACATGTTTTCCGAGATGCCTACATCTGGCCTCTTTCATCTCTAGTAGAAGAAAGAGGGTTGGGGTTGAGTGAGAGGCTTCTGGTTTAGACCTGACTACACGTTCTTATATACTTTCATGAGAATCTGTTCTGTATACATGTGGTTTGAATCTGTCTATCAGAATTTTAATCTTTTTTTGTTATGGAAACTTGGTGCCCAGTGAAGTGATATTGAGAAGTGGAAGATCATTTGAAAGGTAGGGTCTATCATAGGATAAAGGTCATGGGGTGATGCCCCTAGGTGTTTTTTTAACTTTTACTAGTCCTTTGTGAATTTCACATCATGCACCCCAATCCCACTCATCTCCGCCTTCCCTCATACCCACTCTTCGCCCTTGCAACCTCTCCCTCAACAGAGAAAACAAATAATCCCATTGTGGAAGCTGTAGTGTGTCACAGTGTGTCCCACAGTATACCCTTTTGTCCACACATCTTTGTTTATGTTCATTGCAATGAGTTGTTGGTCTGGTCCGAGGACTCTGGCTTCTGCTACACTATCAGTACTGGAACCTCACTGGGGCTCCTCTTGGATATCCTGTTGTTGCTCTGTGTCATGGAGATCCTATAGTTTTGGATCTGTAGGACTCGCCCCTTCACGTATTCCAGGAGTTCATTGATGGGATAGATGTCAGGTGAGCCTTAGATCTGGGCCTGAGAGGTATCTGAGTTGGTCAGTGAGCTGGTCCTCCTGCTCTCACACCCTCACGCTTGCTCACCAGCAACCCACACAACCAGGGCCAGCTCTTCTGTGCTGCCCAAGCAAGATACAAGCCCACTCTCCCAAGAATTGAGGCTGGTGAGGGTCAGGGCCAGCTCTCCCACTTTCATGACCCTGAGACCACTGCAGGTGGTGACAGGTGAGGAGGAAGGACGGTATCTCTACCTCAGCCATGCCACCACAGAAGATGTGAGTGGGAGGACTACCTCTCCCACCCTCATATCCTTGCCACTGGCTCACCTGCAAGTCTCACAATGTTTGGCACCCCCTTTCCAGAGTACCGCAGCTGGCTAGGGGTGGGGTCAACTTTCCTGCTCTCAGACCCCCCAGGGTCAGGTCTCCCACAATGCCAGTGGGTGGGGCCAGTTCTGCAGAGCCCTCAGATGCACATGCCCCTGAGTGGCAGCCTGGCCTTTGGTGATAATAGACCCCTGCTGCTTCAGGGCCACAGACCCAGATGTGGACCTTACAGAGATTTGGGAGGCCCATGAAGAAGATCATTTGGCTCAGGAAATGGTAAGACAGTGTGAAGAAGTGTCAGAGAAGAAAGGTTGGCACTCTGGTTAGTCTAGAGAGACAGCTCACCAAGGGGTCACGTACACACAACGGTGCAGGGGTGGTGACCGTACCCTGGGACTCATCATGTATATCTTCTTATCACTCCTGTATCCAAATGAAGCTGTGCCTGATCTTACTTCCAGGCACATCATGAGTGCCCAAGTAGGCATACATTTTACATTATTACACAACACCCATCTGCACCATCTAACTTGACATTTTAGTTGGAACCTAGACTTTACCCCTTGAAATGGTTCTCCAGCTGTTTTTTGGTTAGGGTTTTACTGCTGTGAAAAGAGACCATGACCAAGGCAACTCTTACAAGGACAACATGTAATTGGGCCTGGCTAACAGGTTCAGAGTCAATTATCATTAAGGCAGGAGCATGGCAGAGTCTAAGCAGGCATGATGCAGGGAAGCTGAGAGTTCTACATCTTCATCTGAAGGCTGTTAATGGAAGACTGACTTCCAGGCAGCTAGGACTAGGGTCTTAAAGCCCATGCCTACAGTGACACACCTATTCCAACAAGGCCACACCTCCAAATATTGCCACTCCCTTCACCAAGCATATTTAAACTATGATGTGTTCTTCCATTTCATAGGAAAAAAATCAGCAGGAAGCCAAACCATAGACATCTAAAGCTTCTACCTTTCCCAAGTGTGCTTAGCTTCTCTTGGTCAAAGTTAGCCATCTGGCCATGTCCAATCAATGCAGTGGGGAAGGATGAGCCAGGAAAAACAGGAGGCTGCTTCTTCTCTCCTTCTTCTTCTTCTTCTTCTTCTTCTTCTTCTTCTTCTTCTTCTTCTTCTTCTTCTTCTTCTTCTTCTTCTTCTTCTTCTCCTCCTCCTCCTCCTCCTCCTCCTCCTCCTCCTCCTCCTTCTTCTCCTTCTCCTCCTCCTCCTCCTTCTTCTTACTATTATTATTAAAAATTGTGGTCTGAGAATGTCTCTCTGCTATTATACTGTTTGCCTAGCATACACAAGACCTTGGGTTGGATCCTCATAACCACATAAACCAGGTGTGGTGGCACGTGCTTGTTGTAATAGATGTTAATCTCAATCTGGGGTTTCTACCCTGCCTTTGATAATTTAGTTCCCAGATAAAGGACACAAAACCTTTCTATATATATATGCTAATCCTTAATAGCACTAGAGCTGGGTAGCTATCAACCTTCTAAGGTATTTTTCCTACTTCTCTGTCAATAATCCTGAGATATGACTGGCCATGTTCTGCCTGGGTCACTCTTACTCCAACTGACCAGCCCTCATGGCCAGTTCTCATTATCACTTACCCCATAGTGTCTTCTCTGTCTCTGTCTCTGTCTCTGTCTCTGTCTCTGTCTCTGTTTCTCTCTGTCTCTCTCCTTTCTCTCTTTTCCATTGGTTCCTCTCTCCAACACCAAGCCCAGGAACCAAAACCTTACCTATCTCTCTTTTGCCCAGATACAGGGTGTAAGCATCTTTATTCAAACAATAGTTTTAAACTAAGGAGCAAAGTTATATAATGTCTCCTCTCTTCTGGGGGCAACTAGACCTTGGGGACCACATTTAGCATTACAATATACAGCAACAGACTAAACATCAGCATGGGCCTGAAATTCCAGCACTTGGAAGACAGAGGCAGAAACATCAGTAGTTCAAGGTCATCCTTAGTTGCACAGTGAGTTTGGGCTATATGAGACCTTGTCACAAAAATTTAATAAAATCAATTTTAACGTCAACTGTAGATGTCAAGCGAAGAATATTTCTCTGCGTGAGGGACACAAGCATCTCCCTTGCGCTGATGCTGCTTGGCAGGGTGCCTGCAGAGATGACCTCTGACCTGCCTGCAGCAGGTGGAAGGGGACAATTAATAATTGCTAAATCGCCAAACAGATTGGGAGAGGTTATCATGGAGTGACCTGGCTTCTGCAGAGCCAGAGAGAACATTCTAGGAATAAGCTGGACACCCATCTGTCGAGATAGCCGAGAAGGCCTTTCCAGAAGGGTGGAAATGTCCTATTTAAAACTTTCAGTGTGCTAAAGTGCGTGTGAGTATGGTAAGCGAAGGCACAAAATGTAAACACCACCTCTCACAAACCATGATGTGTTCTTCCATGGCAGAGGAAAAAGCCAGCAGGAAGCCAAATCACAGACATCTAAAGCTTCTACCTTTCCTGGAAGCACTGAGGGCTCACACACTGTTTACTATTAAGTCTTTGATTTTCTTTCCCTCTGAAATGATTTGATTTCTTCTTCCTACCACCTTTGATAATTGTTAACTAGTGAACGTATGTGTGATAATCTTAACATTATTCTGCTTACATCTAACGAGTTCTGATTGACAGCTACACCCCGTGTGTATTTAGGATGTGAAATACTGTGATGATTGTATCTATCTATACGTTATTAAAAATTTACTCAAGGCCAATTAGCCTATCATTCATAGATTTATTTTCTTTTTCAGTTATTTACTCCTGCAGAAAACTTTGTTTCATTCTATCAGTTTTTAACTAAAGTCGCTGTGCTGAACATTACAGCTCTAGAATGCATGCATGTCATTAAAGTGATAAATTAGGACCTTTCATAATCACACGCACAAACACAGACACACAGACGCACAGACACACTGCCATGACACTGGTGCAGAGGTCCAAGAACAACCTGGTGGAATGTCTTTCTCCTTCTACCTTTCCTGAGGATGGACTGACCTCATGTTACACAGCAAGTGCTTCATCCACTGAGCCGTCTGGCTGGCACCAACATTTTTTTACTTTTGGATAACAAACCCACTCCTTACCTTGTGATGACTTTCACCTACATTTCTCTGATAGCTGGTGATATTGAGCATCTTTTCATATACCCATTGCTTGTATTTATGTTTACCTTGTATAGAAATATCTTTTGGGGCCACTGTATGTAATCATGTCATATGTAGATAAGAGATTTTTAATGTTCCCTTTCTTACTTGGACATCTTTATTTCTCTCAACCATTTGTCCAGCTAAGATTTCTTTGTGATACACACACACACACACACACATACCAACACTATGCAAACAGAAGTGATGAGAGTGGACACTCTTGTCCCCTTCTAATCATAGAGGAAAGGGTTCAGCTTTTCACCACTGAATATAATTCTCTCTGTAAGCTTATCTCGCTTTTGCTATGGTGATGTACACACCTTCTACCTTAATTTGTTGCGACTTCTGTTTATATCGCAACAGGATGTTGAATTTTGTTGAATGTTCTCCTGTGTCTTTAGTGATGATCATATTTATCCTCTGCCCTGTTCATGTGGTCTACTGCAGTTATTGAACATGAACACTCCTGTGACCTGGAGACTATTCCCACTTGACCATTGTCTATGGCCAATTTCATATGTTGTTGAATTGAGATTGCTTGGGTTTTCATGTAAGGCCTTTTTCATTTATGTTTTTCACTAATATTGGTCATTTTTTTCCCTTGTAGTATCTTTTGGCTTTGGTCTCAGGGAAATTAAATATGTTTGGGAACAGATATAAACTTTTGTTTTTTAAAAGAGCCTGAGCAGACCCGCTGTGGGTTCTTTTAACACTTTTAGAAGAATTCATCAGGAAAGCTGTCTGCTCCTGGGGTTTTCTTTCTTATGATATTTTTAAGTTACTGATTCAGGCTCCTGCTCGTCACTAGTCTGTTTGGATTTCACCTTTTCTTCAAGAGTCAGCCCTCAAGTTTCTAGCAGTTTTGCCATTTCTTCTAGGTTGCCCAACTTTTGGTACCTGCAGAATGTCCTCTTACAATGCTTTGCACCTCTGCAATATTGGTGGTAGTCTCTGCAGTATCTGTGGTAGCATTTTCCCTTTTCTTTCTAATTTTATTTGTGTTGTTTTAGTTGCTGCAGCTCAAGGTTTGTCACTTTTGTTTAAGTTCAAAAGTCCATTCTGTGTTGTTCCTTTCAATTGTTTTTCCCAGTATTTATTCAGTTACTTCTACTCTGAACTTTATTTCCTTTCTTCTCTTTAGCTTTTTATTTTAATGGTTCATTGATTTGTAAAGTTAGTTTGTATATTTCTCAATACAGGCAAAATCCATGTAAACAAACTTTTCTTTTAGAATTGCCTTTGTTGTAGCCTACAAATTTTGGCATAGTTTTTTTTCCAGCTTCTATCTATCTATCTATCTATCTATCTATCTATCTATCTATCTATCTATCTATCTATCTGTGTGAAAGTGTGCACACAGGTGTATTGGTACATATGCTGGAAGCCAGAGGAGTGTGTAGGTTATCTTCTATCATTTTGCCTATTTAGGCTCTCTACCTGAATCTGGGGGCTACTTTCCCCTAGAATGAAAGACATTGTACCCCAGAGATCCTCTTGTCTCTGTCCCTCTTGAACTGGATGGAGTTGGAAGGACTTTCCAGGATGCCCAGCTTGTTAGGTGGGTGCAGAGAGCCAGAGTTCAGTTTTTACGGTTTCAAAGCAAGCATGGTTAACTGTTGAGCCAGTAGAGCATCCCTAAAAGTATTGACATCATGAAAAACAAGGGGAAATTCAGACACTGTTTCAGGTACTAAGGTGACAAGGTATACAGTACGGGCAACACAGGATACTGGGACACGCCCTCGGTTATAGGGATGTCACACTGGGACTTGAGGACACTTGAAGAGGACTTGAGAACTACATAGTAGTTCCTGTCAATATCACTGTCCTAATTTTTGAGGTTGTATTTGGTTATGCAGAACACTCATTTTTGCAGGAAGTACATATAAAGTAAGAGTTACTCCTATATTTTGTAAACTAACCTGGCAACTGGCAATTTATTCTTAAAATGGCTCATGAGAAAAATGCATTTTACTCTCTCTATACCAGAAAATGTTCTGTTTGTGATTGTGTCAATCATTCTAACAGTTAAGAGCATTCATTCTTGGGTTACTGCAAACCAGAGTGCATGTGACCGGTGCCTGTGATCACCCTTTGGTCAATTCTAGACTTGATGATTTTTCCACTTTCTTGATTCCATCCATTTCTCCCATTTTCCATAATTTAGGAGAAAAACAGAGGGAAGGAGGGGAAACACGTTGGCATTTCTTTAACTTACTTATTCTTTCTTTATAGGTTTGCTAAGACCTCTGAATGTCAAGAAGGAATTTAAGATTCTTCACTAATATCTATATAAGGTAGTATCTTATTTTTGAGGACTACCAATGAAGCAAAACATCTACACTTAACTGTGAGATAAGCTTGTGTTCTGCTCTAAAAAAATGCCTACCCCTTCATCTCCCTGATGCTGGTGCCTAATGTGGCTGTGGCCTGTGAATACTGCAGATATGTTTAACACATGAAGTTATGTCTCTATAAAGGGATTGCTTACAATTATGGAGGCCTAAGGAGATTAAAAGGTGGATGAGATCTCACCAGAGGACACGTGCTTAAAGGGGGAGCAAGGAAACATTCATCCCTCCTCCAAGTCAACAAGGTACAAAGATAGACTACTTATGGGACTTTTCAAACAGGCAAGGTCTCCAAAAAGCTTATCTCCTGTGCATTTCCCTCCCCCTGCCCCAGAGGAAACTGAATGAAAAACAGAAATGAAAAGGAAAGGACACGATTGCTTCTAGGTATAGTAGAGGAGGAAGTTTATTGTAGATACAAGGGAGAGTGTAGGTAGAGGCAGACACATCTGGGAGAGGCCAGAGTGGACGTGGCCAGGCTGAGATAGGCCATGTGGGAAGAGGGGGGACAGAGGGAGAGGAGGGAGAAGGGAACAAAAAGAGTGGTGGGTAACCAAAATGTCTCTACTATATAGGGAAGAACCTCTGGGGGAAGGATTGAGCCACCGGAATAGGAAAATAGGAAGCAAAAGATCTCGTGCAAGAAAGACATACAGGAAGTCCTTGAATTAATGGGAAGGGAGGTTCCCTGCAAGCAGGAAGCAGGGCTGAGGATTGATCCCTCTAAACAATTCCTGTCCTGTATCTAGACGTTTCTAGAAGTTTCTATTTCAAGATAATGAGATTGGCAGAGCAATTCATTTCCTTCACTCCATCCAAAGAAGAGACACAGGGAGCATACGCAGGAGCAGACTGAGGGCCAATACACAAAGGATTGAGAAAATGAGAAAGCAAGACAGATACTGACTTCAAGGACAGAAAACACGAGGGGAAGAAGGCAACTACGCAGATGACACTTCTGAGCCTTATCGTTTATGTGTGCCATGGTCACATATTTGCTAAATGACTCCACGTCTGCTGGTTTGATAGGTGCATGACATGTGCACCCATGGATGAGCAAGCACTGTCTTCATTCAGTCTTCCCAGAGAAAAGACCACGGTCCATGCCTAAAACAGAATAACAGAAAGCAAACAATCTACCCCCCCCTCACTTCCCACCCCAGAAATCCAGAAAAAAAAATACATCAAAGGAAATGACCCTAACTCCTACTCGGACACTGAAAGTTGGGAGGGCGGGGGAGGCTGCTATTTCTCCAACATCTGCAGAGTAAGATGAGTGCTATGGAGAGCAGAGGCTCCCGTGGATACAGCAAGTTGATCAGCATCAGCACATGGAGCAGCCAAGGGGTCCCAGGCCTGGAGGGCCACCATGGGATGGGCTGGGGAGGCGTCTGGAGGTCTAAGAGCAAGCAAATGAGTCCGCTCACGAGCGTGTTTGTGTTTTATTGTGGGAGTTGGAGAATCATGTCTTTTGCCCTTCTAGCTTTGTGTGGTAATATGACACATTGCTAATCCCAGAGTTGCTATCCTTCATTGGTTGCCCTGCCCAAGATGGCTGCCCATAGGAGCTCTCCTTTCCTAAACAAGAGGAGACCTGCAGGTTCTTGCAAAGGCTTAAGGTTACCTGTTACATCCATTTCCACACAGATGCATTCACCCGATATCCTTTCCAAGTCTTAAGGAGCTCACTTTAATAGGCTCAGCTAATTAAGGGCCGTTAAACTTTCTTAGGAATGTAACCTCTAGTTCGAGCATTGTTCTTAGGAGGAAATACCATATCCCTGGTGAGGGAGAGTCCAAGAACTCATTGATTAGCTAATTTGCTTCTACCTGCCTGGTTGTCACTATCAAATTGAAGCAAAACTAAACTGAGCACAACTCAGCTCAAGTAAGAGAAGGGTTGGGGGTAGGTAAATAAGGCAAAGGCATCAAGACCCGCTTGAGTCAAGTGTGAGAGATAGAAACAGCTTCAAAGGGCTTGCCAGGGAAACAGCTTTGTTTGTTTTTAGATAAAAAGGCATAAGGAAGGAAAGGGCTTCATTCCCCCAGAAGGCTCGATGAAGGAACAGGAGCTCATTACAAAATGGAAAGGACTCTGAATGAGGCAGGCACCTAAACTGATGTTCTAGTGGATTGGATTGTTCTGTGCTGGAGCCAGCCAGATACCAGGAGACAGAGCCGACTGGAACTTGGCATATTCATGAACTGACATGTCTGATGAAGAGGCGATTAAAGGACAAAGCACTTATGTGTCTGACTTGGTTAGCAAGACCTAGTGTTACTCTATGACTCCGTTGTATTTCTACTCACGTCTGCTTGTGATCTATCGTCATGCTCACAGACGCGTGAATCACTCACTCAACCCTCATGAGAGAAACTTCTGTCTGTCCTACATGATGATTAACACAGAGGTGCACACCTGGTCAAGAGAATACAAGAGTGCTTATCTCTCAATGAGACATCTATATTACACACCCTCTCTGGCTTGTGGAAGAGGGGTGGGAAGATGGTAAGAGCAAGAGGTGTAGATAACTGCCCTACTACGTTCTGCCTCTCTGCCCAGGTGTCTGGGGCACCAATGGCGGGCCACTCGAGGGTTGCAGAGCAAAGTCTTGGAATGGGATCCACATGCCTTGTCTTCCTGCTCTGATCGGGAAGGGGAAATGGCAGTCTGGGATGAATGCTGCGGTTTTCTGTCTCCTCTCTGGGTACTTGGGCGCCTCAGGTGTACCACTGAGAGTCAGAAACAGGTCGGACCGAGGTCTGCCTTTCCCTTCCGGGTCTATGCACCGGTAGAGAGGAGGCAGAGACCCGGACAAGCAGAATCAAGTTTGATTGAGAGTTAGGGCAGAGTATATGAGAGGGGTTGGAGGGGAGAAAGCCTTTCTCGGGAGTCTTAGAACTCTTTAATCTCCATGTATTTGTGTGTCTGCTTCTGTACACTGTAGTCTATGGCAAGAGTCTGTTGGAATATTTTCTTTTGGGGGGGAGGGGAGGGTTTTGGGGTTCTTTGAGACAGGGTTTCTCTGTATAGCCCTGGCTGTCCTGGAACTCACTTTGTAGACCAGGCTGGCCTTGAACTCAGAAATCCACCTGCCTCTGCCTCCCAAGTGCTGGGATTAAAGGCGTGCGCCACCATGCCCGGCTGGAATATTTTCTATGACATACCATACTCTAAGTGTGATAGCAGCTAGAAAGATTTTAATCTCTGGAAGAAAAGTTTTCCCATGTTCTTCTTTAAAGTGTCTACTCTTGGTCCTCTGATATTTTATTTGCGTGTTGGGATTAACTTACGCGTTTCCTCCAAAGCTAATGGGAACTCTGGAATTTTACTGAATGCATGAAGTCATATGTCTCCAGGTGTATGCGCTCACAGAATCGATGAGTTGTAGAGCATTACATTTCACAAGGTCTGTTTGGCTCTTCACCAGCTCCTGTCTGCCACAGTCTCACGACGCCATGGAAGGAGATGCTGTGCTCAGGCAGCCATGAAAGGCCTTGTTTATAGAAAGCTGTGATGAAGTGAAGCTATCTTGGATTTTTATATTGCTTTTACCAGAGTGGATTAATATAAACCCGCAACTCGATGCGGAAGCCGCGGCTAAGTATTATAGCAGTAAAAGTGAACCACTACCAGCAGCAAAAGTCTCCTTGAATTTAGTACAATTTATCTGTGTCTTCTTATTGGGATCTGAAAGGTTTTTATCTCAGAACAAGGAGCGTCAATCCAATTGATGTAAGAATGATAAGTATGTGGGATAACATGGATGCTAGTGAAGTTCAACAGTCAGTAACATGCTTGTGGACCTGAGTTCTATCTTCAGAAACATGGTTTTAAAAGGACTGGGCCTTGTGACAGGTGCTTGTATTTTCAGTGTTGAGGAGGAGACATGCAGATGCTAGGAGCTCACTGGCCAGCCTAGCTTAGTTGATGAGTTCCACATTGGTGAGTGAACTTCTCTCAGTCAATCAGTTAATAGCATACCTAAGGTGGATCTCTGGCTGCGTGTGTGCGAGACACACACACACACACACACACACACACACACACACACACACACCATTGGTTTTATGTAGACTAGCCTGCTCTTAAAATCAATCTTAATTTGTCTTGAAGTTAACTTAGGTATAACTAAAATGTCATGGCAACTTATGGTTCTATTACACAGATGAGATTCATCATTTTTCACAGCCACTATCTTGGCGATGGAAGCTCAAGGAGGCGTTGCCCTTGGGATTCAGCTCTGTTTTACACGTTGATGTGTGCAGATGTCATCTGAAGATCAAGTGGGCTTTCCCCGCCATCCTTTATAGTGCTCATGTCTTTCTTGTAAAATCCTTCAGGCATTTGCTATAGGAGAAAGGAGTCAATCTGCCACTCCTAAAGTTGCATTAGAATTATATTTTTGTGAGGCATTGATTTGAAAACCATGCATGGGACCACAGTCAACGGCAGTGACCAGAGGTGGCCTTGCATATGTACGGAGTGAAGGCCAGGTTTTCATTTGACTGCACAATCAGTTTGATGGACGGATAATAGCTGGCTCTTGATCATGTTAGCATGATCAGAAAAAAAAACCACATCACTTTTCAAATTGGGTGTTAATTCAAAGTTGCATAACTGTTTTTAGTTGCTAGTATGCACGGAATGATAGGATTTCTGCTCTCAAGTTGGACAAAAGAAAAATAGCTTATTCCTGTGGGACCATTCCAGGAAGTTCAGAGACTTCAAACCAGGAGTGGGGTGGAGCTTTGAAAATGATCACAATGGAAATAACTTTGCTTGTCGTTATCAGCCAGTCTGCTATCCGTGATTGATAGCTGGTCAACTATCCCTGATTGACAGTTGATCTGTCAGTTATCTCTAATTATCAATTGATTAGTCAGCTATTCCTGATTGTCAACTGATCAGCCAGCTAGCTATCTCTGATTATCAGTCAGCTTCATGAGCTGAGCCTCAGAAAGAGTAGGTTTCAAACACGTTTGTCTTTTAGCCACTGTGACAAATACCTGGTGGGGGGCAACATGAGGCGGGAGGGGTATAGCATCGTGACAGAAGGGTGTGATGGGACAGAATTGTTCACGGCATGGCAGTCAGGCTGAAGAAGGGAGACGTTTCCCCATTTTAATCCATCGGGGCTCTCCGCCTACATACAGCGTTAGTGATGCACGCGCTGAGCTTTCCCCGTTAGTCAATCCTATCTGAAAACCCCTTCACAGAAGCAAAACAAAATGCTTTGCTAATCTGCTAGGCACTTCAACCCAATCAAGAGAGCGATCAAGGTTAACAATCCCTATGAGCCTCTGAAAGCCCCTTGCATAAAGACATCACCCAGAGTTCAACCCGACCTGAGAAAGAAAAGGAAAAGAGAAAAAAGAAAAGAAAGGAAAGGGGAGAGATAGAGGACGTTCTGGCTTGTCATTGATTTCGTGGGCGCTCACAGGGTGGAGTCGAGTTCTGCGCTGTCACGGAGGTGACCAAAAATGAGAATCAAGTTTGGAGAAACAAATACTTGTTCTCCTATGTTTGGAATAGAATTGCCTTTGAGCAAAATTCCCTCATTAGCTTCGAATAAATGTTTTTCCATCATAAGCAAAAAAGGTTTTATACAAATTCCATTTCCCAGAACTCCGTGAAAGAAATGGAAACTCCCTTTTCTGACATTACAAAACAACTTCCCTCCACTAAACCTGCTTTCTCCTTATCCCCCAAGTTCACTCTGCGTCTGCTAGGTGGCGCTGCAGGCTAATGCATGGTTCCCTTAGCGCCTCGCTGGAGGCTGTGTGGGAGGCTAAGGCAGGAGGGAAGGAAGCAGCTGCCACTGTTTCCTTCCAGTTAGGATATCAGCACAGTGGAAGGGAGGAGACCTGCTCTTGCCAAGACTTGGCTTCTGTCAACTTAGGAATCGCTCCTCATCTTCTGGATGGATCACAGCTGGCACTGAAGGGGCTTCTGGACCGCGGGCTTTGTAGTTCTTTAGGGAGATTCTGGGGGTGGGGGTGGGGGGTGAGGGACGGACCCAAGCTTGGTGAGAAATGCTGTGTTTTTTCTTTGTTCGAATTTCCAAAAGGTGTTCTGTAACTTTGGAAGAAAGACTCAAGAATGAAAGGACTACATCACAATTCAAAGGTTTGGGGGAAACCAAGCTGTGCCCTGCCTTAAGTGATTTTACAGTGTAAAACAGTGGCTTTCAGACTATAATTTGGCCTGAATGCCTGTATTTTTATAAGGAGTGTTCTGCACCATTTTGAGAGCACTTGTCCCTGCCCCTCCTTGTGCACGTAGGTACCACAACTGGTCCACTACTGCCTACAAAGGACAGACTGATAAGACATAAAACGTAGTTTTTAAAGCGAAAGGAGATATGTTACAAATTTAACATAGTAGATTGGCTCGTATGGGCACAAAAGTACATCCAAATCACATTGGAAAACTTGGGCCCAAGAACTTATCAAACACAACCAGACAATGGAAGCATGCAATACCTTCCCCTGGATCCCAC
Organism: Mus minutoides; assembly: GCA_902729485.2. Taxonomy (NCBI): domain Eukaryota; kingdom Metazoa; phylum Chordata; class Mammalia; order Rodentia; family Muridae; genus Mus; species Mus minutoides. The sequence goes on along the minus strand of LR751148.1, from coordinate 187,039 downwards.
AAGCAGGACACCTAACTGTGGTCTCCTATTTCCCACTCAACCCTGTAGCCCAGGCTCAGACCTGCAGCAGCTGTTCTCTGACACAGGGTTCTTTGACATTTTTTTCTAACAACCAGTAGTGGCTGACTCTCTTTGTATCTGCCTCAGCTTTCTGTCTCCACTAGGGCTTCTTGAAACTGCAAACCACCACCACCCCCACCCCCTCCCCCCTCCCCACTTTGGCCTTTTTGACCCTTTTGTTGCCATTCTGTTATCTGCATATATACAGAGAGATAAAATTACTAAATGCTGTGTAAAACGTGTGACCCAAGAGTTAATGTTAGTGATTAAGATTGGAAAAAAATATTTCATGTTTGCCAATGGGCAGCTATCAAAGGCCATCAGGACTATTTGGCCAACTGCAGCCGACTAAAACAACACAACCTATGAGTTTATGGTTATTCAATAAACTATGACATTGTAAACAAAGATACAAACATGTCTGTCTGCATTTCTGACTTAGTGTTCTCAAAGCTGTATCAATGCCTAATCTCCTAAACCAGGTCTGGGGTGGAAGGTGGAGATTCCCACTTCAGTCTTTTCCTAAGCAACGGATGCTTCCTGGTGCAGCAGGACCTGGGACAGCCTCTCTCACCTTCTGCTGTTTTCAGAGTCAACTATGGTTGACTTCTGGAAAAGCACAGAAGTAGAGTTCCCAGGAGCCCCGTGTGGTCTGGAGGACCCTAGAGCATCTAATGACTTAAAAGAACTCCTTTCCCACCTTGATGAGGTCTGGAGCTCTGAGATTACTGACCTTAACAAATAAAAGACTCCTTTAAATGTATATAATACATACCGAAGTGGATGCTCACAGTCATCTATATGATAGAACACAGGGCCCCCAATGGAGAAGATAGAGAAAGTACCCCAGGAGCTGAAGGGGTCTGCAACCCTATAAGAGGAACAACTATATGAACTAACCAGAACCCCCAGAGCTCGTGTCTCTAGCTCCATATGTAGCAGAAGATGGCCTAGTCGGCCATCATTGGGAAGAGACGCCCCTTGGTATTGCAAACTTTATATGCCCCAATAACAGGGGAACTCCAGGGCCAAGAAGTGGGAGTGGGTGGGTAGGGGAGCAGGGCGGGGGGAGAGTATAGGGAACTTTCGGGATAGCATTTGAAATGTAAATTAAGAAAATATCTAATAAAAAATAAAAATGTATATAATACAAAATATTGCATATATATATATGTGTGTGTATATATGTATACATACACATATATATATGAAGGTTTTAACTGGAGAAGCAATATGGAGGTGGTCAGGAAAAACCCTGGGAGAGCCAGGGTCTTGGTGGGGCTGGGTAGGCAGGGTGCTCACCCAAGGGGAGCCCACAAAGACAGAGTTGCTGCCTGGGTAGCAGTGTGCCCCAAAGTGCTTGTGTGTAGTCTGTGCCTGTGTCCAGGTTTGGGATCTGGTTCTTTCTCGCCCCCTTCACTTCCATTCCAGTCACACGTGGGGGAAATGGTGAGGTCTGTGGGTTGGATTTGAAAACTCAGGACTGAGGAGGAGCCTTAGGCAGAGGGAATATCAGCATACATTCCAGGAAGAAGACTTCCTTAAGACACAAAGGTTCCCACCCAGAGGCAGAATACACACTTCTACCCACTGTAGAGAAGAGAAAACACGACACCGAGGAGGAAGGAAACACTACACAGCAATGTAGCAAAGGTCAGAGCAGGGAGGAGGATAAAGGTTAGGGAAAGAGTACCAACAGGAGCTTGTGAGTGCAAGTGTGTGTGCACACACACACAAACACACACAGACACACATAGACACACAGAGACACACAGAGACACACACACACACACACAGAGAGAGAGAGAGAGAGAGAGAGAGAGAGAGAGAGAGAGAGAGAGAGAGAGAGGTTTATATCCAAAGGAAAGTAAAGAGAAATACTAAAGTCCAAAAGTAGAGGCCAGGAAAGTAGCCATCAAAATGGACATCTGTGGGTTTCCGTGAGTCAGTCTGAGCCTTTCTTCTGACACTGCCCTAAAGATATTTGTTTGAGTCTGGCTAGGCATTGCTACATGTCATCTCCACCCCAGCAATCTATCTGTTTCAACCTCAGGGACCTGCAGCCCTTCCTACATTTATCTCTGCCACAGCAACGATAACTTCTTTTGGCAGTAAACATCAGTAACCTTAAGTGCCATGAGTCATATTTTCAATTTTTTAATTAAATTATGGTCTGGCTACAGTTTGATTTATTTCAGCCCAAATTAATTTAGAGTCGAGTCCACATAAATTTGCATGGTGTATTTAATACAGCGTGTGATTGTTCGGATTGTAAAGACTTGTAGATTGATACGGTCTCCTAGCAGGCAGAGCGGTAGTAATTGCAATTAAGGGAGAGGTTTACCTTACTCCTGAAACTATAGTCATCGGGGAAATCTCTGTTCCTAGGAAAGACGAGGGGGGTGGTTTTACAAGTGCCCCATGTTCCGTATGTCTCCACGTTAAAAGTTGTAGCAATATGCTAAAGCTGCATTAAAACTAGCAGTGATGTGTTTCTTTCCCAGAATGTTAGAGATCGTAAATTTATACAGTAAGCATGGGGGGGGGGAACCCCATCTGACTCACGAAAATCTACTAAATCCTATTTTAAACAGCAAGAGTCATGCTGAAATGGCGTTCCTAGAATTCTGATAAAAGAAAAAAAAGAGTCACATTAATTAAGGTTCCTGAGAAACAGTCACAGCTTACAGGAAATGAAGTGGAGGGCGACAGGAAGAAAGGGTGGGATACAGTGAGTGTGCTTTGGATAAAGGCAAGTGATAGCAGCCATCAGAAAGATCTGATTTGATGGGAAACGCAGGGATGCAGGGGTAGGGCAGGAGAGGCAGGGGGCGGAGAAGAGGAGAGGAGCAGATGATGGTGGAGACGCTGGCTGGAGGCTTGGAGCGCGCGGTGGGAGGAGTCAGGAAGCAGGGCCTGGGGAAGAGCTGCAATGCCCTTTGTCCTGGTTGTCTGTGAGCAAGGTGATTTGTGGCATGGAATTTTCTAGAATATTGAAGGGGATTCAATATTCAATATTCAATAGCAATTCAGGTAACTCATTTGACTGTGTAGCCCCAAAGGGTCAGTCAAAGAGTTGAGTTCTGCAAGGGGCAGAAGAAGTGGCCTCCATGTATACGGGCTGGAGTTCAGATGTTCACTCTTCTATCGCCTAGGGGAACGAGGGTGGAGAGTAGAAAGAGATCGCAATTACTCAGCAGCATGTGCGGCTCAGCTGCTTTGTCCTCTTCCTCTCTGGGGTGACGTCATGCTGGGTCACAGTCCGTTTCCACATAGAACAGACCCAAAGTGTCATACAGAATTTTTTTTCTCTATTTTTTGCACAAAAGAAAATATTACATCGCTGTATTTGTGTGTATGTGTGTGAGCGTCAGCGGCACAGTGGGCTTGCCGGAGTCAGGGGACAACCCGCAGAATTGTGTGTATGTGTGTGAGCGTCAGTGCCACAGTGGGCTTGCGGAGTCAGGGGACAACCCGCAGAAGTTGGGTTCTCTCTACCAAGTAGATCCTGAGTACCAACCTCAGGTCGCCAGGCTTGGCACCGAGTGCCCTTCTCTGCTGAGCAACCTCTCCCCAGCTTACTCTTCGTTTCCTCACAAACGGTTTGATGAATGGGAAACATTTGCAAAGCTCTAAAACTCAAACAAACCAAACTTTATTCTCTAATAGTCTAATGAACTTATTAGTCAGAAAGAAATCAGTGTTCTTCAAGGAAATCTAGGAATGGGTGTCCCTGCTTTTAGCAATTCCTGAAAATCCTCATAGATTATTAATTTTCCTGGGAGTGGGGAGGGCTGTGAGGATGCTTGTGGGTTGGCCATTCCAGGAACACCAGTAAATCCATCTCCAGAAGGTAGAGCTGGCTGCTGCTTCTTCTATTGGCGTGCTTTTGCCATGCCAGTTGCACTGTGATGGAGAACTGGGGTGCAGAGGAAATTATTAGGGGTCAGGAACTTCAAATCCCTAAGAGTTGGGCCAATATGTGCTGACCCCAAGGAATTGGGAAGAATCAGGAAAATCCTCCTTCCTGCCTCATGCCTGATGGGGGGTGCTGAGGACGCCATGGTATATGTGACGAAGGGTGTCTAAGCACCATCTGCCAGGCCATCAGGAAACACTGGAAAGTCCCATTTGCATGTGATACTGTTTTTGTAAGATGAGCGGCTTGACTGAATGAAAGTGGAGTGCCAAGAAAACTTGAGTAATGCTTCGGAGGTGTCTTCCTGGGAGTCAAGACTTCTGAGGCACGACTAGCTAGCTGTCAGGGCTTGGACGAGTCGTGTTATTTCTCCGAGTCTTGGATTTGCAGAGAGACTGGACTGCTTTTATTTATTTATTTTCATAATCAGTGCAAGGCCGCTTGGCTCTCAATGATCAGCCAAGACTTCTAAGTTTCATTTCTTGTGTTTTGGATCCACCCTAAAAAGGAAATACCCAAGTAATGGATCCACACACACTTTGACACTGCTATTTATAATTTCTCGATGGAGAATTTATTGTAACTTATTACCTCTGTGCTCTCTAGTAGAATCTATATTTCCAATGATATAATCTTGGTCATGACATTTTTATATCTAAGTAGGCTGAAGTGCCATGGTTGGCCCTAGTTAGTGTGTGTTAAAAATAGGCATGTGGTCTCTGTTCCCCTAAACCCAGTCCTCAGGGCCATTAGTAACTTTTCAGCAGAACACCAGCTGCAGCCTCCTTTCTCCTGTCCACACTTCCTGTGGATCTCAAGGACCATTTCCCACCCTGAACTTCCAATACCACACTGCAGTGTCCAACTTGGGCTGACATTCCCTGCTCAACTGACAGAAGGCCAGGTAAGCTGCCCAACAGACAGACTTCTCCATTCATTCACTCGGTTCCCCCAGATCCAGTCTTCAATGTTGTCCCTAGTGTTGCACCAGAACACCAGCTTCAGCCACCTCTTCCCCCATCCCCCATCTGTGCACTCTGTAGATGCTACAATCTCCTGTTGGCCTCCCCTTCCCCCAACCTCAAATACCAGCAAGCATTTCCTGTGAATATAGCTGCTGAGCAGGTCAGTAAAACAGGCAACACACAGCAAACAAACTCTGAAAATCCAGAGGGGAAAACCGAAACCAAGGAACCAAACACCCACTCTGGTCTACAAAACAAGTTCTGGGACACTCAGGGATGTAACACAGAGAAACACTGTCCCCCCCCAACCCCTCCCCCCAAACCAAACCAAAACAAAACTTAGAGGTTCCATCTTACACTTATCAAAATGGCTAAGATCAAGATTAATAACACAAGTGAGAGCTCATGCTGCTGAGGATGTAGAGCAAGGGGAACACTCCTGCATTGCTGGTGGGAGTGCAAATCTGTACAGCCACTATGGAAAACGACGTGGTAGCTCTTCAGAAAACTGGGGATTGATCTACCTCAAAACCCAACTATGCCACTCTTGGGCATATACTTAAAAGACACTCCATCCTATCACAAGGACACTTGTTCAACTATGTTCACAGTGGCTTTATTCATAATAGCCAGAAACTGGAAATAACCTAGATGTCTCTCAGCCGAAGAATGGATAAGGAAAATCTAGTACTTTTACATAATGGAGTGTTACTCGGCTGTTATCAACAACAATAACAAAAAAGTGATATCATGTAATTTTTAGGCAAATGGATGCAAGTAGAAAAGTCATCCTGGGTAAGGTTAACCTAGACTCAGAAAGACAAATATGATGTGTACTCATTTATAAGTAAATAATTAACTCTTAAGTAAATGATAATCAAGCTATAATTCACAAATCCATACAGCCTAAGTATGAGAAGGGCTCTAAGGGAGGATGCGTGGTTCTCCCAGAAACAGGAAATAGAATAGATTTTGAGGGTGGACTGGGAGCAGAGAGGCTAGAAACAGAAGGGATCAGGTTGAGGGGAAGGGATGGAGGAAGAGTTTGTGAGGAGAAAAGGCTTCAGTTGGGTGGTATTTGGGGGCAGTATGGAAATCTAGTACAATGAAAACATGTTGGAGTCTATAAGAATGACCCAAGTTAGGATCCCTAGTATTGGAAGATAGGAGTCTGGATTGGCCATCTTTTGTAGCCAGGCAAGACTTCCAGTGTTGGAACTGGGACACCAACCCAGCCACAAAACCTTGGACCCATAACCTGTCCTGCCTGCAAAATGGGCTGGGGCAATGGTGGCACAGAAATTGTGTCTCAGTCCATGAGAAGAACCCTGACCCTGCCTGGATGTCCAGGAATCTGAGACTAGATAGCCCAGAGACCTGGAGCAGAACCAAATATGACTGGCAAAGAAAAAGAAAATCAATGAAATACTTCCTGATGTTATTCTGCGGAACTCATAGACCAGTGCCTATACAGTCGTCATCTAAGAGGCTTCCTCTAGCAGCATATGGGAGCAGGTACAGAGATCCACAGACAGACAGTATGCAGAGAGAGAGAGAGAGAGAGAGAGAGAGAGAGAGAGAGAGAGAGAGCTGCTCTTTTCTGAAAGAAAACGGGAAGGGGGGCATGTTCGTGGGAGATGGAGGAGCGGAAGGAGGATAACTGGTCAGGAGGCATTGTATGAGAGAAGAATCTATTTTAATAAACTTTAAAAGGCTGTTTCTAACAGAAGAAAAGAAAAACACAAACAAGAAAGAAACATGACTATGTTTTGGTTGTTTTAAGTCTTGTAGATCCCCAGATCTCAAAAACAAAATAAAACAAAGAAAAACAAAGCAAAACAAAACAAAACAACCTCCCCACTACTAACACCAACCACAAAAAAAAAAAAATTAAAAGAGTAGACATTTTAAAGTAAACATTGTCACTAAAGCTGGATCCCCAGTATCTAACAGGAAAGGCAAAGATGAGAATAATACACATACAGTGGAAGGATGGGAGTCTCAAGCAGATACTTGGAGAATAGACAGGTGAGGAAACCTGATAAGAGGGGCCAGGCCCTGATCTTGGAGGATATACTCATTGTCAAATTCCACCATTGGTTTCTTCTCCTGATGGGTATGAAGAGAAGAAACACATCACCTTTTCTGGTCTAGTTATTCCTGTTTGCATGAAGATGCTCCATGGCCTAGGACCCTAAAGCATATCTGTGCCATGCCCCGTTCTGATGGGAGATGCTTCCCACTTCTGAACTGAATTCTGAATTCATAAGCAGTGCTCAAAAGAACCTCAAAAATAAAGAACTCCTTGGAGTTTCAGATTCACAAGGCGTGGTAAGGGAGGCGGCACCGAGGTAGCATCCTATCTTGTACCACTTTAGATGCAGATAGCCATATCGGAAGAGCATGTGCGTACATGCACGTGTGTATGTGTTTTATGGGGTTCCCACAAGGAGTTTCCTGGGAATTGTGATTGCTCAGGGATGGTTGGCTCTATCTGTCAACTTGAAAATAGGTTCAGGTGAAAATATCATTAATATTGGTGAAATCTGAGTAAAAACTTTCCCTCCGTGTTGGGCGTGGCTCAGAGATGGTGGAGCACAGACTAGAACAAAAAGACTAGATTACTCAGCAGCCTGCCTCTAGGTTGTCCCTGTATCAGAATCTTCTGTCATTGCGAGTCAGTGGCTCACAATGTGAAGTAGAGAGACTCGTGGTTGCCTCATTTCTGTGAATCACATCCTTTGAATTTCCCCATCTCTGTGTGTGTCTCCATGTTTTGCTGCCCATACCTGGTTAGTTGACGTTCGCTATCTGACTCTGTTTCTCACAGTCCATTTCTCTGAAGTATCCCAGGATCTTTCCATTTTCCTCTCTCTCTCTCTCTCTCTCTCTCTCTCTCTCTCTCTCTCTCTCTCCTCTTTATCATGCAGCTGCTTCCAAGTTTTCACCTTTTCGTTATTGTTGGTTCAATAATTTTCAGTCAGTTCTCCGAGACAGTTTAGACACAGGACGACTATTAGCTAGTATTCCTGTGTTCAATACCTGGAAATGTGATGGATTTGAGGAAGGACTGAGACAAAGAGTAAGCAACGTGAAGTTATTCAGTAGTAGGCTCAACCAAATACCCATGTTGGAGCTTAAGTGGCCTATCAGATGGAACTCAATACTCTCTGTACCCCATGGGCCAGGTGCTTCCCTGTAGCTGAAGCAGGGTTAGAACTGTATCATGTATACTGACAGTGCTTGCTCAGTGAAGCCCTTCTGTGAGGTGGAAGCTGGCTGGCAAATGTTCACATCCACTAAACCTGTCTACTGGAAGGCATTTTATTCTTTATATTGTCCATTTTAATTTAGATGCTTTAGTGAGAGGAGAACTGCATCTCTCAGGTTCTCTTGCAGCTAGGTGTGGCATTGTATCTTTGTTCTCCCACATGGGATATTGACACAGTGTGTGTAACTTCCACATGGTGTTCTTAAATAGAAAGGCAGGGTTCCTTTATTCCCCTGCCGAGAGCATGTGTGCTGACTGGGTACCAGCATCACTCAGATCACGAAGTCTCCTTGGGACTGGCTGAGAAGATCAAAGACGGAAAAGTCTCCTTTCTGTCTGGATTATTTGACTATCTTGAGCTAGCCACTTCCAGGCCTCTTGTACATGAAGGAGAAACAGTCTTCCTGTTTTCTTATGCCATCTCTATTCAGAAATTAGGTTTCTTACAGATGAAATGGATTCTGACAGTCCTTTATCTTTCCCAAGATAAAACTCAGCACTGGATACACCACAATCAAGCCCCACGCCAGCTATTTCTCATCTTTTGAAGCCTCCAGGAACCCTCACAGCACATCTTATTTCCCTTCTGAATAATGGCAGGTGATTAGCATGAAAAACTCATATTCCTCTTAGTCATATACAGTTGATCATTCCGTGGAAATTAGTGCTGGATCCCTTTCTAGGAGACTCAACCCTTCCTTGCCCTGGCAAGTATTACCAAACCTTAACTGACAGATGCTGGATTTCTGTCCAGTTGCTTTTCCCAAATCTTTGAGCACATATAGGGGCTAGCTTACCTTTCACTTCTGTTTGTATTTCAAACCCAAGATAACTGGTACCAAGGCTGAGAGGTGAGAGGAGGTTAGGAGTAAAAGGAAAGACTGGGAAGGGGCCGCCACAAGGCTTCTCCAGCCTGGATAAGCTCTGAGGTATCCTTCTGTTCTTTGCTTCTTGAAATCGATGCCCAGATCTTCTTCCCTGAGAAGGTGACAGATATGTGTTAGTAAGGCATCAGGAGACATGCTGCCCATATAGTGTGGTCAGACAGTGGAAAGGACATCACTTGAGACAGGCTAACAAGTTCTAGAGTAGTTAAATGAGCTCACAGTCTGGTTCCATTGCCCTGTGTTTTTGACTCCTTAATCTCACAGACATTAACTGTGTCACCTTAGTCAGATGGCTTCATCATTTCAGGACTGAGCTCCCATGGCTATAAAATGGGGCCCTTAATCATGCTAGCTAATAGTTTTATTGTGTTGGGTAAATGAGGCAATAGGTGAAAAGTGGCCAGGCTGACAGAAAATAAACACTTAATCAATGACAGCTTAAAAGATAAAACAACAAAACCACTGAATAAGGAAGCAGAAAATGTATCAAGCTTTGGTTTACCAGAGTATTTGGAATGCTTAAGAGAAAATCTGCCTGCCTGTTTAGAGTTGAAATTTCCCATCAAGGTGGACAATCTTGGGCTGACAGTACCAGAGCTGATAGGATGCTTGAAGTGCTGGGTTTGACCCCTGCTACCTGATAAAACTGAGTGTGGTAGCCCGTGCCTGTATCTCAGAATTCTGGCCAGGGGAATAGAGATAAGAGACTCAAAAGTTGAAGGCTAGTTTGGGCTACTAGGCTATAGGAGACTTCTCACAAACTAAAACTAAAACCAAAAACCAACCAACCAACCAAACAAACAAACAAACAAAAGATGGGGTAATGTTCATGAGGCTTCAAATCTACACACAGGCAACTGAGGAATTCTAAGAGCAGGAAAAATAGTCTTCTCCATGGAAGAGCATACCGATTGGCTACCCAATACCAATGGTCAGCCCTGAAAACATACATACAAGTTAGGAGTAACAGTATACAACAGCAGGTTGTATTTGCATATTTAAGAGCACAGACTCTTCAGTCTAGAAGAACACAAGGCATGGGGAATCAAAGCCACAAGACCTGAGCTCTCTCTTTGCTTTTGCCAAAAGATTTTGAGAGGCTGGGCCATCATAAGGCTGAGCATGTGCTGTGCACTGTTTCCACCTACTCTGAATGTATTAGTTATTGACTATTTTTTTTCCTACCAGCCTAGGGAAACAGCATCCATGACTCTCCTTGGAGCTAATATCACAGAGAAGTCAAGTAATAGAGCTAAGGTCATACTACTGTGCCGCTAGATGAGAACCTATGAGACCCGAGCTTCTGCCAGGAGCTGTTCTATTCTCCTGGTGAATATGAGGCTGGCTTTAATTTTATTCATTACTAAGTGGAACTTGGCTGTTCTCCAGTTCTGCTGGTCCATAAGCATCTAGCCGACACACTAAATGTCAGGTGTTATGAATTTGATTGTAAAAATTTAAATCAAGGGACATATCAGAGTAGACTGGAAATGTCAAGGCAAAGAGAACAGGCAAGTGGCAGCCAGGACTGAGAAACATGTCTCTGCTTGCAAAGGATATCATGTTAAGTGGAAAAATGTAACCTTTGTCATCAACCCATTCCCCTCTGTTCTTTTGGTCTTCTGTTTATTTAGCCACGCAAAGAAGCGCAGAGATGTGTTAACAATCATCCAGAACCAGGTAGCTCAGTCTTAGAAGGGAGATGTGAATTTTGCATGACACAATCAGAATTTGGTGGAGCAGATTGGCTCTAACCACAAAAGGAGGTAATAATCCCATCTTACTGGAACTTTCTATGGTTGCTGAACTTCAGGATGGTGGTACCTACTTTTAAATCTGAACTTGATGTCTGGGTTGGCTAATCATTCTCAAGTAACACGAGACTATCCGTCAAAATCTATGACATGCACCAACATAAGGCTGATGCTCTCAGGACATCAGAAGAGGGAGAAAATAACTGTATGTTAAACACCCCCATGAATGAACACATTTTAGACTAACAAGAACCTCCCACCATCACCCACCCACGCCTCTGCAGCTGCGAGGAAGCCCCCGGAGGCTGGTTCCTTTGCATGAGACCCAATCCTGGTACCAAGAAGCACTCACTGTTCCTGTTTCACTCAGAGATGTTTCCAGATAGCTTCAGATCGACAGGAAAGTAGTCAGCAAGTACAAAATTGAAAGAAGATCTGCATCCTGGTGTAGGAGTCATTATAATCAAAGCAGATTTGTCAAAATGGCTGTTTGTTTTTTTTTAATTTTTCTCCTAGCTGTTCTCCAACCTAATAAGTTGAAGATTCCAAAGCTTCAAGCCCAATGAACAGAAGGTCCTTGGAGGATAAAGTACACACTGTACTAAGACCTGTACCCCTTTACTGTTCAAACAGCTCCCTCCTTTGCCTGGTTAAAACGCCCCTAGAAAGCCCAGCATGCTCTGACACAGTCTGTTTAAAACTTCCTGAACTCATCTCAAACCACAGCCTCTCCATTTTGAATCGTTTCACCACGAGTCCCCATCCTTGTTTTGAAATGATACTATTTGTCATAATAAGTCATGGTGGAAAGTGCACTTATCACACAGTGATGTAGAAATATTAAATTATAAAACCTGGGTAGATCAGAGAACATAAAACTACTCATCATATAACCTTTGCCCTGCTATGGTTATGTTACTTGCATCTCTAAGGGTCCAAAGTACAATTCTACACGAGGTGCATCAGCTGGATCTGGGGGAAGTAGCTGCTCTCTGTCTTCCTTATTATAAACCCTGAAAACCAGAGTTTGAATTAGAGAAGTGATATATAGAGTGATAGTGAGAAGTGTTTCTTCATTCTCTGTCCACAACTTCTCTCTCTCTCTCTCTCTCTCTCTCTCTCTCTCTCTCTCTCTCTCTCTCTGTGTGTGTGTGTGTGTGTGTGTGTGTGTGTGTGTGTGCTCGTGCATGCATGTGCATGCACTTGTCTGTATGTGCTCACATAGAGGTCGCAGCTCAACACTGGGTGTTTCCCTCTGTTACTCTCTACCTTATTTTCTGAGATAGTCTCTTCACTGATCCTGAAGCTCACTATTTCAGCAAGACTTACTAGCTAGGAAGTGCCCCCCCTCCAGGTTCTTCCTGTCTCCACCATCCAGCACTGGAGTTGGAGGGGCTGCGTTTGGGTGGGTGTTGGGCATCCAGACTCAGGTCTTCAAGCTTGTATAGCAAGCAGGGTATTCAGAGAGCCATGTCTCCAGCTCTGTTTTCTTGCTCTTAAAAAGGATCTCTCCTTTTCCATCTCGAAGTGATGCCGAGGAGCTGATGCACCTCGTGTAGAATTGTACTTTGGACCCTTAGAGATGCAAGTAACAGAAATTGATGGCAGCAGACATTAGCAAGGCAAGGATTGATGGGAGAAACATGAGTCTTCATTGATACTAAGCCCTTGCTCTGTCAGTCAGTCAGTCAGTCAGTCAGTCAGTCAGTCAGTCCTCCTTAATGTCTTCCCCTGGCACTTGCTTATCATTAGGTTCATATACTCAGGGAAGGATTGTGTCTGCCTTGTTTCCTGATGGGTCACCAATGCTTAGAACTGTGACTGTCGTATAGATGTTCAAATTATTGATCACTGATTACTTGTCCCAGTTTGCTTTGAGGTTGGTGTGAGGAAAGAGTGCCAAAAGCAACCAAGAGGAGGGAAGTGTCCATTTGAACTTACAGTTTATGCTCCATCCCTGGAGAAAGCCATGGCAGGTGATTGAGGCAGAAAACCTTGTAGGGGACACAGAGGTCTTTGTGCTCGCAGACAAGCACTGGAGGAACCTGGAATGTTAAGTATACAAAGTTGTCATCTTCCCAGAAGGCTGGGTGAGAACTGATTTCTAACCTGGTGACATTAGTGCTTTCTGTGTCACCCGAGACTACACTGGACCCTCCCCCAGGTCCTTATCATAAACCTGTTTTCTTCAGTCACTCTACAGAGCCCATCTCTCTGAAAGGTGATACGTGTTCTTTATACAGAGTTTTGACGTAGTCACATTTGATCTTTATTTAGCTTTATTTTTCTCAAGATTTATGTGTGCTTTATTGTGTATGTGTATTGAGTTGATTATCAACAGGAAAGTTTTCAGCAAATCCTGTTGCATAAGCCTAAAATAAACCATTTGGAGTCAACAAACACTAGCTATTAAGTCATGTTGAACAGAACTTTCTTCTTGTCTCCTTCAGATCATCTCTATACAATCCTGTGAATGTCACAGAGAACTCCACAGGCACCCGAAGGCAGCAACTGAAGCAGAGACCGTGGAGGGATGCTACTTACTGGCTTGCTTCCCCTGGTTTCTCAGATACCTTTCTTATACATCCTAAGACCATATGCCCATGGAAGGCACTACCCGCAGTGGGCTAGGCATTCCTACATCAATCAGGAATCAAGAAATTACCCCACACATATCACACAAAAAAAATCAGTCTGATGGAGGTAATCCATAAAATGAGATTTCCTACTCCCAGGTGACTCTAATTTGTGTTAGTTTAACAAAACTAACCGCAATGTGATTGTTACTTCTTTCAGAACAGCTCCCTATGAACACAAAGAAAGAAGCAACCCTACATTATCTAAATTTTTATCTTTGAATTTAAGGTTGATATCAAGCAGGTACTCAGCCCTAAGTCAGCCGACTATGGCTGGTGATGGGGCATTCTAGATTGAGAATTTCCATTTGCATGAAAGGAGAGTCTTTAGAGTTAGCAGATGCTAACACATAAGTTTATAATTAGACAGGTGGCTGTGATAGTGCAGGCAACTGGTGGGAAGTGTTACGTAGATATGTCTAAACACAACCATGTTTTTATGAATTGCAAACTCACTGAGAGTTTCATCCCTATAATATGAAACATTCGTGTAAATTTGATTTTTTTTTTTTTTACAGCCAATCCCTGTTTGGACATCTCTAAGAACAAAAGGAAGACTGACTTTGAAGAGTTGTTAACTTCATTATGAAAAACATCCAGAGAATCCACACACACACACACACACACACACACACACACACACACGTCTGCCTTAAATCCTGACTCTGTTGACCTGGAGTTCTACTTTTTGATACTATGGTACATTACAGTCCTACAAAAAAAACCAAAGAATAATATTGAGTTGTTCTGGGTCCTTTGCTGTAGGTGTGCATTGGTTTGAATGAGAATGGCCCCCATAGGATCATATGTTTAAATACGTAGTCCCTAGTTAGTGGAACTGTCTGAGAATTACGGGGTGTGGCCCTATAAGAGTAGGCTTGGGCTTGTTATAGGTGGTGTATCTCTGGGGGAGAGGGGGTTTTGAGAAATCAAAAGCCCATATCAGGCCCAGTGTTTCTCTCTCTGCTTGTAACTTACAGATCAGATGTGAGGCCTCAACAACTTCTCTAGCACTAGGCTTGCCTTTCTGCCATCAGGCTTCCACCATGATGATAATGAGCTCCCCTCTGAAACTATAAGCAAGTCTCAAATGAAATGCTTTCTTTTATAAAGGTTGCCTTGGTCATAGTGTCTCTTCCCAGCAATAGACCAGTAACTAAGACAAGGTAAGACATGCTTTTGTATACTCACTGAATTGCAGATCTAGCATGATATCTCTGTTATGCTTCAAAAGTAATATCAGTATGTTAGTTTGAATGAGATGTCTCTCATAAATCTCGAACGTTTGAATACCTGGTCTCCAGTTGGTGGTTCTTCCAGGAGGGTTAGAAGGTGTGGCTTTGCTGGAGGTAATGCGTCACGGGAAGAGGGTCTTTGGATTTCAAAGACCAGTTTGAGTTTGCTCTCTTTGCTCTCTGCTTGCAGTTGAGGTGTGAGCTCTCAGGTTTTGCTCCCACCATCATGCCTTTTCTTTACCACAATGGGTCTCAAATCCTTGGATTGGTAAACCCAATTAAACACTTTCTTTTATAAGTTACTTTGGTCATGGTGTTTTATAATGTAATAATAAGAAACTAGGACAATCACTAAGTTAGCTGTAGATGGGAAGTGGGCCCAGACTTTACACATTCTGATCTTGGTCCCTACCCAAAAAGAAATATTCAGTATGCTTTCTCAAGGTATCTTCTTTTAAAAATATTTTTGTTTTTCTTATTTTGTTTTTGAGATAGGGTCTTCCTATGTAGTTTAGGCTGGAATTGAACTACAGACTCTCCTGTTTCAGCTTCCTCAGTGATGAGATTCCAGCTGTGTGTCACAAAGCCAAGCTCATGGTATCTTTCTTATCACCCATTATAGATATAATTGTAGGCTTATATTTTTCAAAACCTATTTTAATAAGTGTACATAAATGCATTGACCTCTGTTCTAGCTCACTACCTACCAAAGGTAGTGGAAGGAAAGGTTAATAGGGCAAAGGAGGATGTGGACCTGTTTAGAAATAGTTCTTTGGGTTGAATCCACTCTACATTGTCAGGGTATCAGCAATTTAGTTTTAATGAATCATCAGCAGTAGCTCTGGCCACTTGCAAATACTATTCATGAGTCAGCAATGAAAGTTCAATCCAGAAGAAACTGAGGGGCTCTGCTAATTGGCCAGAGTCCACAGAAGTGGCAAGAAGCTACTGGAACACCACCGGAAGTCCTTTGGTAGTGTTTCTATAAAGTCATGACAAACTATGATCAGCAAAGACTGGCAAGGTGAACCAATACCACAGAGTGCCATTCACTGTTGGATTGTATTTATATCCTTTCTAAACATCATGTGTTCTCTCAAGTATCTGCTAAGCAAAACATTACATACTTTATTTTAGAAAGCTTCCAACAAAACACATGTCTGTTCTCAGAAAACATCCTCTCATGTGCCTGCTTCAGCAAAAACATCCTCTTATGAGACAGTTTCCAGAAAAAACATCATATGACACAATTGAGTCTCCGAAGAAACCAGAAATTTCTAGTTCATACAGTGGTCTTCATCAGTGATCCCTTCTAACAAGGAAAGTGGCCAAGGAAGAGATGCATCAGCTGGTTACTCTGGACCAATCAGTGATGTCAAATTGACAGCCTGTGGCTTGTTGGCTACCTAATAACATGTAAGTTGCCACATTTTTCAAAATTATATGTATTGTTATTTTTAAAAACTTTCATTTATAGTACAAAAACATGTGACACAGGATAATTGTCATCTGAATAATCAGACAGTTAAGAGCCTTCTACCTACTCAGGTGGAAATGTTCTGAGCATGGGGTGGTGAGAGCTTTGGGCCATTTTGGTCAAGCAATAACTGAGATGAGTCTTGAAGGATGAACAGGAATTGGCCAGATGAAGAGTACTAGAGGGGTGAGAGTAGACCCTACATTTCTTTCTTTGCATTTTTTGAAGCTATGCAGGATTGACATATCATTTGCTTCAAGAGTAGGCAAAGTGTGGAATAGGAAGACAAGAGGTATCCAATCAAGAGAGTGTGTGGCTATAACAATGGTTTTTTGCTCTGTAGCAAACCATCTCCAAGACTCAGAAATCTCAGACAGAAGTTCTTTGTTAATGCTCATGAGTCAATCGGTCACCTGTAGGATTCTGCCCAACTGGCCCAGGCCTGTTTGATCACTGCTTATGTGTCAAATGTGGGTCCAGTCTTGGATAGTCTTACTCACAGGCTGACAATTGGCTGGTTAGCACTTAGGTGTGGAAGCAATATGCCTCTCATCATACAGCGGGGCTAGCCTGAGCCTGTTCATGTACTACTTTCAGAGAGGCAATGAAGAGGAACACACATTAAATTCTGAAGCTGCCATGCTATCATTTCTGTCATAGCTAGTTGGGCACAGTGAGCTACATTACCATTTGATATTTAAAAAAAACAGAGATATGGACCATCTTGTGATCAGAAAGGTTGTTGTGGTCTTGTTTCAAAGGTGTGGATGAAAGAAGGTTTGGGTGACTGTAGCCCCTCTGACAATCAGTCTTACACAAGGACCATAGATTATTTTATTTTGACAAGGATGGGGACAGACCAACAATCTATCCCACTTTAAAAAGTTATTTTTAATTTACACACTAGGATAAAGTCTCCTGAAAAGCCATATCTTGTGAAATGGGATATGATAAATAATGTCTCCTGGGATGCCCTATCCAAATTTTACTACAACCTGCTGTTGACTATTTCTCAAAATGTTGA
This sequence comes from Mus minutoides, assembly GCA_902729485.2. NCBI lineage: Eukaryota > Metazoa > Chordata > Mammalia > Rodentia > Muridae > Mus > Mus minutoides. The sequence continues at coordinate 169,811 of LR751148.1, read as the reverse complement.
GCCTCTGCTGACTCAACTATCAGAAATTTACACCAATCTCTGCTTCTTTGTCCATGTCCTCCTCTTCCTCACAGGGAGATCAAAAAGAGTATTGTCAACTACCTTATAAAATCTTGACCTATGTGCATTACTGACTCTAGCCTTAGAAAGCCTGCCAGAAAAGACGATGAAGTTAGCCCATTCCCACTGGTTCTCTCCATCTCCCCTCTCCCATCTTGCACATATTCTTTAGTAGCCCAATTTAGAAACACCTTGCAGCTTCATTCTGTAGTGATTTGGGGGTGGGATTAGGGGGGAGTGTGCCTTCACCTTGACTCCATTTTGAAAGCTCTTTCTCTCCATCACCAAAGTTCCCTAAATACAATGAGCAACATTTGGGATATTTTATCCCTAAGTCCTCTCCTCTCAGTTCCCTGAGATAAAAAGAAGCATGGTCACAAGATGATTTTATTCCAATCTCCCAGATGCCTACGTCTTACTAGCTCTTCTCTTGGTGGAATCTTCAGTTCTTCATGCTGTAAGACTTAGCTTTCCTTCTTGATAGGAAGCAAAAAAGGATTAAAAGAAGAAGGGAGAAAAGAAGAGATGAATAGAGGGAAAGATGATGTTTGGATGGATGGATGAATAGATAGATAGATAGATAGATAGATAGATAGATAGATAGATAGATAGATAGAAGTCAGAGGACAACCTCAGCTGTTGGTCCTTACCTTCTACCTTGTTTGGGATAGGGTACTTTGGGTTCACTGCTGTTTATGCCAGGCTAACTGTTCTATGAACTAGCGATTTTCTGTCTCTAATTTTCATCTCTCCAGAGTGGCATAACATCATGGTTAGTATATGCTTAACCCAGGGAGTGGCACTATCAGAAGGTGTGGCCCTGTTTGAATAGCCTTGTTGGAGTAGGTATGACACTGTGGCTTTGGGGTTTAAGACCTTCAACCTTGCTGCCTGGAAGCCAGTATTCTGCTAGCAGCCTTCAGATGGAGATGTTGAACTCTCAGCTCCTCCTGCACCATGCCTGCCTGGATCCTACCATGCTCCTGCCTTGATGATAATGAACTGATCTTCTGAACCTGTAAGCCAGCCCCAGTCAAAAGTTGTCCTTATAAGAGTTGCCTTGGTCATGGTGTCTGTTCACGACAATAAAACCCTAACTAAGACACAACCTTAGATTACAGTGTCTACTGTGTCTGGCTTTATGGGCTCTGGAAATCTGAATTCAGGTTCAGTGAGCACTTTACCAATAGAGTTATCTTTTTTGTCCCTTCTTCTACCATATGTAGTTGCTGTTTTTGCAGAGCACCTTGAACTATCACCTAACTCTTCCTGAATACCTCTTACAGTGTTGGGTCAACAGTATATAATGAAAGTTCACACCTAATTGACTGACACTTCTCAAATACCTTAAGTGAACATCACTCCCCGCCCCCTAAGCGGCTAGTTTCTTAGCTATCCTTATCACTTTGTCAAGCTTCTGTGTGAAGAAATGGTTATGAGCCACATGGACTTATTGCATATGTTGTTCTTAGCTGACCTTACCCTTCCTTACCACACACATGACAAGTGCTCTGAGCCCTGCATTCCACTGGATTCTCTGAGTTTTCTTTGTTTGTTCAGTGTTAACCACAACTGAACTCTAAATCTGGGAACAGTTTCCAAGTTTCTGGAGATAGAAAGTAAATAGCTTCCCATCTCTCTGTCATCCCAGTACACTGATTTAGAAAGAAACTCAACCCCAAAGCCTTGATTCCTCCCTTTCACCCAGCTCCTGTCCCCCATACTCAATTAATGACTGTTCACAAAGCGTCTCTTCAAGCCTACTTACAGAACTATTTTTGCCATGGTCAAGACAAGAAGTCCATGCCTTGAAGCCTCTTGAGTTAACTTTTCATTTGGATGAATATCCAGATAACTTCCCACCCTCCTTCGGGAGTGGGCATGTGTACAATGGCTTGTGATGCGGCATTTACTATGTGATCCTAAAAGTCAGAACTTGTCTCCCTGACACTGTGAGTGTGTGGTATCTGCATATGATGGCACTGGGTGTGGGAGGGGTGGGTGTGAGAGGTGCAGGGGTGAGGGCTCAGGGCATGAGAACTGGGTAAGCTGTGGGTACCAGAGATGTAGATGTGGGGCCTCAGGAGGTAAGAACTTTGTGTGTGCACTGTGGGTTTGAGAACATGGGACGAGAGATATCTGGTTATGACATGTTTGTTGAATCCACTCATTCAACATTTATTGAGTATTGGTTGTAGTGTGTCATGTAATCCTCTGGATGTACAAGAGGAAAGTGAGTAGGATTCAGGTTCTGCCATGAAAGAACTTGTAGTCAGATAGAGAATGTCAGGAACAAATGCTTTCTTCTCAGTGGATGCCTGTTTTTCCCATTAATAGAGCCTGTTTTATTCAGTGATGTGTCCAGACTGGGTGATCTATAATTGCTCAGGATAAAACTAAACTATACATCTACGGGACATGAGAAAGGTGTTTCCTTAAACCTGTCTTTCCTGGGTTCCTATTACATGATACCATGATGGCTGAACTTATGGCAGCCTTCTTGAGATGGAGGGTAAGTGTTGTCATTGAAGTGCTTGCAAGGGTCCTCATTTGGACTACTGATCCAGCATTATGATTGCCTGCTTCCAGATTTAACATTTATAGAATAACCAACATGCCCTTTTTTCTAAGTTATGCCATGGTTCGTTTTACCAACAAAAGGAAAGCAAGAGAGAAAAACAGGTGGCTTTCTAATGTGATCACAGAGTTGCCCTGGGAAGACGATATGCATTAGAGGTAAGTAACTTATTTTTCCTCTTATAAGCACAGGCCAGGTGGAAGCAACCCCTATCTGGGGATATTTATAATTCGCTTAATAAAAGCAATACTAGAAATATCCTCCCGATTAATTAGGTGGGCATACAGCAAGGAGAGTCTGACCTCACGGTTCTGTGGTGTCTGCTCATGAACGGCATGAGCAGGAACATCTCTCAGCAGCATCAATGTGTCCCTCTCAATGCCTCTCATCAGTAGGAATATGGTGTCAGTTGGTTCTGTTATTGGTGACATTAAGGTGGCCTGTAAGTATCAAAAGGCATTTTTGAAGGTTTTTTTTCCCTCTAAGTTTACCATTTGTATTTGTTAAGTATTCTACAAGAAGATATTTTTGTAATTTTATTTGTTTGTATGTATATGGATGTTTTGCCTGCATGTATGTCTATATACCACATGTGTACAAAAAGATATTTTAAGACTATGTAGACCTACAATTTCCCAGTCTGGAGCACTGGCTCGGTGATTAAGAGTGCTAACTGCTCTTCCAGAGGTTGTGGCAGCTCACAACCATCTGTAACTTCAGTCCTAGGGGACCAAATGCCCTTTTCTGGTCTCTGTGGGCACCCTGCATGGGCACTGCATGCATGTGCTTCACAGATACACATGGGCACACATGGAGATGGAACATCTCCTGCCTGCTAGTTTCAGCATCTATTGTCAACTCTTACTGAACTGGTTCTTACAAAACTTATCATAAAGTGATTTTTTTAAGACAGGGTTTCATGTAGCCCAGGTTAGCCTCACATTCTCTACCTACCTGAGGATGACCAAGTGCTTGGATTATAGGGATGTGCTATTATGCTTAGCTCTAAAGCGACTTTTAAAGTTGTTGCTTCTGTGTTTAGTAGCACTCCACATAGAGGAGTGTCGCTCTTCATACGTGCATTCATTTGTGTCTCGTGAACTTATTTATTCCCATTTTGTGAAGTAATATTTATTTAACTTATTAGGCAGGATATCATTTATGTAGTGTAGGTAGGTATCTTCAAACTTGTTTTGTTGCCCATATTGGCTCAAATTTATAATACTTTTGCGTCACTCTCCTGAGTGATGGCTTACTATACTTGGCTTATATTGTTTATTTTCATGCTCAAATTATCCCAGATTTGGCAGCATGAGATGCTCCATGCCTCTCCCTATCCCTTTACTCCTTGAGAATTTCCTTAACTCATCCCACAAAAAGACATCGTTGGGTTCATTTACTTTTCCTGCTCTAGCCACGAACTCAGCCATTCTCTAAGTGATCCTGGCCTCTCAGGTGAAGGATGCTGGGTGTTTAGAAGCCACATCTGGGCATTAGATTTGTTTATTTTTACTTGATATCATAGCTTCCAAGCCTTCTCAGAGGCATTTTTTTATATGTTCACATTTACATATCTATAACTCTGCAGATATAACATCTGCATCTATATAGCTATAGATATATAAAAAAATTAAATATATTGCTAGTGCTACTTTCTGTTCTTAGAAAATCCAAGTATCCATTAAGTAGATTTAAGATGTGTTTATGTAAGTGTAGCATTGTTCGTGAGTTCATATCAATGCCTCCAATTCTAAATGCAGTGTAGCCTTCTTTGCCAGTGAGAAATCCAGTGCTGTTTTCCTTAGTGGGCTTACCCATCTAATCCTAGGATACATGAGGCTATACCTAATCTTGGGGAATAGATTCATAGTCCTGCCCCATGTGACTGTGACAGCTAACTAAGCTTATATATTTATGCATTGTTCTTGCTATCGTCAATGCTAAGTGACACCTTTACTATAGTGCTTTTCAGCAATGTTTGCAGATAATTCCAGGCTAGAATATAAATGTATTAATAATGGTAAGGGCACATTTTTATTTTCCTTAAATGTCCAAATCCTAGCAATGGGCCAGGCACGTAAGATACTCCATCAGCAATTGTTAAGTGAATTGATAAATGAATGAATAAAGCAGAGAACAGACTTCCTTTGGCCACTGACAGTCTCCTAAGTATTTTAACAGAGAGGCAGTTTATGTCTCTGGTGGACTGAGGAGAGATAAATACGGTCTACTCTGTCAGCTGGTGTCTGAAAGTCTGTTACCAAGCAGCCACATCTATTGTGCTATTTCTGCTTCCATCTATTTATCTGACAGCAGTGGTTCTAACCTGTGGGGCGTGACGCCTTTAAGAGGGTCAAAGAGCCCTTTCACAGGAGTCACCTAAGACCATCCCAAAACACAGACATTTGCATTATGATTCACAACAGTGGCAAAATTACAATTATGAAACAAATTTTATGGTGGGGAGGTCATCACAACATGAAGAAATGAATTAAAGGGTGTTGTAGCATTAGGAAGGGTGAGAACTATAAAGGGTGTTGTAGCATTAGGAAGGGTGAGAACTACTGTCCTACAGAATTACCCTTCAACCATCTTACCCGAAAGTATTTTAAACTCCAAGTAAATGCTATCTATCTTATGAGTAAGACATCACCTCATGTACAGTTTTCACTTTTCCAGGTTAATTGAAATCCCCTTCATGAGTCAACATGCGCTACAAACTGAGCTTTTATAGGTTTCAGCTGAAGCCTCACCTTCAAGGCCAATCTGCCCTACCAAAATACAATAAACTCCAGACCTCAGATCTGAAGCCAACATTCCTGGGACACACTTTAATGCCCCATCCCCCCAACCCAAAGACAATGTTAAGTGTAAATTTCTCAGAAGGACAAACATCCAAAGTTTGATCTTTTGAGCAGCCATTTTCAATCTACAGCATCCAGGCACACCTGTTCAACATGAACTACCTCCCCTTCAGAGAGAAGGGAATGGCTTGCTCTACAGTGGCCTTCATCGCATCCTTCTATCAAGAGAACCAATCCATCCCTGACCTAGTAACAAGGAAGACACAGATTTCTTCAGAACATGTCCTCTGCTAGGCAAGATCCATTTTACAAGGAGGAGTACGTCTCTGTCCTTTACATAATATTCTTGCCAACCTGAATGAACTCTCTTGAATCTTGTGAATCTAACTTTTACCAACTATAGTCCACAGTGAGGGGTTGGGGTGGGGAACCTCAGTCATGACCATCATTCTCCTATACTCTGTGAGAAAGCAGCTCAATTGCACCACAATTGATTACCAGCCCAACCTCACATCTTACCGAATTTTCCAGCTGGACGGACAACAAGCCTCATGAGGTTAAGCGACATAACCCTAGGCTAGCACAGTGAGTCAATCACTCAGCTATGCTGTAAAATACAAGCCTATTCCAGGTCTATCGCTTTTTTTTCCCCCAGGCAGCAGACCACATGGTCCCCCTTCTGCAACAGAATCAGCGTGTCTGCAGAGAAAAGGAATTAAGCTATTAGCAAGTGGTTTCTGACTTGCGGGAGCACCAGCAACAATAGCCACTTCCCCATAAAGTTTTAAGAGAGCTGCTTGCTTTGGCAGGGCTTCACTCTATTACACATTCCTGCCACTTAATTTTCCTTGCAAAGATAAACAGCGGCCTTCTGAAGCAGAGCAGAGGAGCTGTAGAACAGCCAACCAAATGTTTGTGGAGTGGGGAGGACTATGGGGTTGCTCCGTGAATATATATAGCTGGGCTCTGAAATGGCTCAATCCTGTTCACAGAGCCAGCCATTTCCTGAACTTCTGTGCACCTACTGCCTTCTTTCCAGAAAGAATTAAAAAAAATAAATTCTTGATTTTCTTATTATTGAACTGTTCCTTTGACCTTCAAAGTTGTTTGGCAGATGCAAATCTAATAAATAGCACAACAATTATATTTTCATGGTTTTCTTTAAATATAACACATACCATTATCATAATGCTGATAAAGGTAGTTGTCTTGGTTAGGGTTTTCATACTGTGAACAGACACCATGACCAAGACAGCTCTATTTATAAAGGACAACATTTAACTGGGGCTGGCTTACAGGTTCAGAGGTCCAGCCCATTATCATCAAGGCAAGAGCATGGCAGCATCATGGTAGACATGAGGCTGGAAGAGAGATGAGAATTCTCATCTTCATCTAAAGGCGGTCAGGAGAAGACTGGCTTCCAGACAGCTACAACGAGGGTCTTAAAGCCCACGGTGACACACCTCCTCCAACAAGGAGACACCTCTAGATAGTGCCACTGTCTGGGCCAAGCATATTCAAACTACCATAGCAGTGAATCAACACCTTCAGATATCTTATGGGACATTGACAGAATACTCTCATCACCTAGGAGCTGTATGAAACATGGGCCCAAACACCTGTTGTGCCATCTATCTTGGCCATGGTTCATCTTTCTGCCAACACCTGTATGTTTGGCATGTGTGTTATATCTCATATGCTCTGCCAGGAAGCTCATGAACTGTGAAGCAAATATTTTGTGAATGTAAGCTTGTTGGAGAAGGCATGGGGATATGATTTCCTATCTCCAATTTTCAACTACTCATCTTCTACTCTAAACTACTGTTGGGAGAAAAACAAAACGAAACAAAACAGGAAAATTCACACTAAACTACAGCCAAAGTACTACCAGGCAAATAGTGCAGAGGAAAGGAAAGATGCTGAACAGTACAATGGTCCCCGTAGAGGAGCTGAGCAGGCCACGTACCACTCATCCTTCTACCTGGAACACCATTCTTTATTTGACACACAGTGACAACCCTTTCAATTTCTCCGAGATTCCTCTACCCAATCTCTCTTTCAACTTTGCATATTTTTGAACACTGAGCCTAGCTGTTGTTTCTTCTATGTGCGTGGGTGTGGGGCCAGCCACTGGAGCATGGACAATGTATCTGGGACCACATCCCTGAAGGAAATGGATGCTACCTCCCCAGGCAACTATCAGCTGCCACCACCTCCTCAGCTAGGGGCTGGACTAGAAATCCTGAGGACTTCTCCCTATATATTGAAATTTGGTGTGGCTTCATTTTATGCCGGTCTCTACTTGGAGCCAGGACTTCTATGCATTTACATTCATTGGTCCTGCATTCAGGAATACAGCATTTCACAGTGTTGCTAGTACCTCTGACTCTTACAATCCTGCTGACCTCTCTTCTGCAATAATTCCTGAACCTTAAGGGGAGGAGATGTAATATAGTTATCCCATTTCGGCTGAGCACACCAATCTCTTATTTTCTGCAGTTTGACCAGGTGTGGGCCTCTGCATTAAGCTATTAATTTTTAAGGGGAAAAACATATTTTAAAAGTATAATATTTAAAAGTACCCCTCAAAGAACGTATATGTGAATTATATATTATTATATATTATATACCACATATATCACAATTATCTATCTATCTATCTATCTATCTATCTATCTATCTATCTATCTATCTATCTATCTTGATAAGGAAAGGGGGCCTTGAAGAGGATTGTTAAGGAGTTTTTTTTTTAAACCTGCATAAATGAAATAAAATGAAGATATTTGACACTAAATTAAAAACATTTGCAAGCACAAGTTTGAGGAGGGACTAGAGCAGATATATTTATTGTACATCAAAGAAACATGGGGCATAAGGAGAAGTCCAGAGAGCAGGACAGTCACAGGGTGAATGTTGTTCTTTCCTTCCTGTGTTATTGTGGCTGGAGGTTTTGTTCTCCTAAGTCTTTGTTGAGTTTTCTTCCTAGTTATTGTAATTATTGCTGAAATCATAAAGCTCTTTTCTGTGCTTACCAATCGTTCTGGAATACCTAATTATCTAGACATCATTCTGGAAAATCTACTATCCAATTAGAGTCCCTCGTCAGATTACAGAGCTGCTATTAGCCTTCCTTCGTTTTCAGTGTCCCATCAGCAGCTGATGGATTCGTTTAGTTTTCTTGCATTTCAAAGGCTTTGTAATTAATTTTTCATCTCACACTTCCCCAACACTCACATTTTCTGACAACGATTCCATTTTTACTTACATTCTCTCTCCTGGTTTGTAATGGGGAATTTTTTTTTCCCATGGCCACCAGGCTGGAGATTGACAGAGTGCCCAGTATGCACTCGATAAGAACTCTACCACTCAGCTGCTTTCCAACACAGTCTCCCCTCCTCCCACTTCCAATAATGTTAATGTGTTTTAATGTCAGAGTCTGTGTTTATTATAATCGGTGTTGACAGGAATTGTTGAATCTTTAAATTTCTGTCTTTTAACAAATTTGAGAAATGTTTGGTCACTGTTTTTCTTTCCTCCTCTCTTTCTGGAACTGCCTGTATGTGGCACCAGATGCCACAATTAGACATTTTTCCTGCTCATTTTTCCCAACCCCTTTTTTACCCTGTTCATCCCCTTAGATGATTTTTTTTTATTTATTCTTGAGTTTGCTTCCTTCCATAATCTCCATATGATAACTAAGATCTTCCAATAATGTAACATTTTGCTTTTTTTTTTTTTAAATTTCTAGAATTTCCATTTGGTTCTTCCTATTGTTTAAATATCCCTGCTGAGTTTTCTTCTTACCCCATCCGTCAAGAACATGGTTTACTTTATCAGGCATACTCAGAAGTCGCTGCTTTGAGCTCCTTCTCTGTTAGTTCCAACATGGGGATCATCCCAGAGTCAGATTTGGGAGACTTTCTCTTCTCTTGAGAATGTGCCTCATTTTCTTGATTCTTCATATATCCAGTTGTTATGAATTGTAGCCTGCCTTGTGTGAATGTGGTATCTGCTAAGGTCTTTGCTTTAGCAAGCAATGTGCCTGGGTGGGCTTGAAAAGGGGGCTTTGCTTCTCTAGGCAGCATCCCTCGACTGAACTCAAGTCATTTGCTCAGCTGGGCTGTTTGACATCGTCTGAGAAATGAACGGGTGTGACTTAGAGATCTGCCCTTCATCTCTTCCTCTGCTGGATTACTCTGCTTTAGCGATAGTTTCCTGGCTTCACTTCCCTGAATTTGCTAACCTGAGAGACTGTGGATGTATCCATTAGTGCCCTTACTCCTGGGTTGCTAAATGCCCACTGGAACGGTGCTGCAGAAATGGGGACCTTATGCTCTAGCACAGCCTTCATCCAGTCTCCAGTCTTCATGCTCCAGAGACTGTGGGTAGTGGCTGTTGTCTTGTATCTCTTCTCACTACTTCTGGGCGGGGTGGGAGTGGAGTGAAAAAGATATCCTGCAGGAGAAATTGGTTTAGTCACTACCAGAAATTGGGCTTCTGTTTGGCTTGTAGTATTGTTTGTAACACTAAAATTTTGCAACAACTTGAAGGTATCTTATGAGAAATATGGCTAAAATTACTGTGGTATATCGCCTTGGAATCCTATGCAGCTAATTGAGGACAATCAGGCCAGCATCATCTCCAGACGAGAGAAACTGCCACGGCCTCCTCCCCTTTCTCTACCTTTGCCCAGGCACCTGCTGTCATGCCCCCTCATCTCCAGATGTCTCCGAATGTGTATTCAACGTCTACAAATTTTCAAAAACTTTTCATAACCACCATGGCATTAACAAATCTAAATAAATGTAATATAAGTTCCTTAATGCATTTAATAATTAGCCCAAGTCCAGATATAAGAAGCGACCATCATCAGGGGTCAAAGAAAGGTAATTACTACACAAGGAAAGACTTTAAAAAAATCAGAAAATCTCCCAAAATTTTACTTATATTAAGGCTGTTCTTAGAGTAGAAGGGTCGTCCTTGTAAGGCAAGGATGAATTATCCAGGGTGTATGAATGGTCCCGGGCACCAGGCAGCGGGTTTGTATGAGTTGTATGCCTTTTTACTTCACTCCTGCCTTAAGAACATGAAGGAAGGAAGAATCCTTGTTTCCCATCCAAATCCAGCAAAACAAAACAAAGCCAACAATGTGGTAGAGACAGGAAGAGCCATGACATGCACAGGGAACGTTGAACTGGACCTTTGTCCAGTTAATTCCGTGACTCTAGTGTTCCTCTGGCAGGGTTTGAGCCACTAGTGCCCTTCTCTCTGACATAAATCTTCCTCGCATTCCCAGGAGGAATGTCTCCACTGCCAAATGCTGGTTTTCATAATGAAAGTCCTAGTGATTTATTTATCCTCCTAAGATTCTCCAAACATGAGGAACTTAATTGGACTTGTCTAAACACTGTCAGTCACCCATATACCTCCTCACTCTGTGTTCAGAACATAATGGAAATTAATGTCGAAGTAAAGATGCCAAAACTCTAGTTTCTGGTAGAAGCAAGAGGAAAGACAGTGAAAAGTGATAATACCACTTCATAGTTGTACAGAATTGTAGGTTTTTTTTTTTTTTTTTTTTTTTTTGGTTTAGGGTAGGATACAGAGAGTGGGAAAGAAAAACTTGATAACTTTGACCATTTATTTATGACACTTATATCCTATTTGAGCACCTTAGGCCATCCTGATACTAGACTAGACAATTTGAGTCACAAAACAATTTAAGTATTTGGTGATATTAAATTCTGAACCACTAATGACCATTCTGTATTTGCAAATTGCTTTAGCTCAAACATCAAATTAGCAGGAACTGCCACAGCTTGACTGAAAAGGGCACAGAATATATATATATATATATATATATATATATATATATATATATTCAAATATATATTCAAATATATATTCAAATATATATATTCAAATATATATTCAAATATATATATATTCAAATATATATTCAAATATATATATATTCAAATATATATATATATTCAAATATATATATATATTCAAATATATATAATTGGCAGTCCATACCACACCAGATTGTGTTTCTTGACCATTTTCTATCAATTATGAGTTTCTCAGTACCTATATGTGATAGTTAATCTAATCTGTCAGCTGGATTGGATTTTGAGTTACTTAAGAGATATGCCCCTGGCATGTTTGTAAGACTGATTTCAGAGAGGTTTAATCAAGGAGGAAAGACCATCGCTGAGTATGGATGACACCATTCTGTGGGTTAGAGTTCCAAACTGAATAAAAAGGAAAATAAAGGAAGCCAGCTAAGTGCCCACATTCCACACTCTATTTCTTAATCCACTGAGACATCAAGATGTGGTCTACCTCTTCCCATCAGCATGAGGATGCCACGATGAACTATATTCTCTTATACTGTGAGCTGAAGTAAATTCCTCTTCCTTCTTGTTATTTCTCATGAGGTATTTGATCACAATCGTAAGCACAATCACTAACACAGAGAACTGGTGTCGTGAAGAAGGTTTGTTGCTGTGATAAGCCGGACCATGTGATTCACAGGCTTTTGGACATGGTTTGTAGGAGGAATCTGGAAGAATTTGGAAATACGGGTTAGAGATACCCTAGAATGCTATACTCAACAGTCAAGTTACCATTTTGATGAGAAGGTGGGAAACCAGAATGCTGACAGAAAGGTGGATGGCAGACTCCAGGCTCTTCAAGCTTCAGAAGGATGAAAGAAACGGCCCAGCAACTGGTCTACAAATCGTTCATGTTCCATTCCAGGAAAGTCTCAAATGTAGTGGTTAAGCTGCTATTTGGGGGAAATTACACGACATCCTAACATGCAGATTATGGGGCATGATTACTGCTCGCTGAATTTATTGAGGTTTATAATGTGAATCCAAAGCAGGAAGATATGGAAGCAGCACACAGGCTTGTAAGGAAAGGAACACAAAGGCAGTGAAAACTGGTCGGTGCAGATAGAGAGGATACTGACCATGTAGTTATAATCATTAAAGAGACTGGAATACTAAGCTTGGGAGCCGGAGAGGCGAGATGACTGAGAAGGTAAGAGCACTTGATTCTCTTCCCAGATAATCCAAATCTGGTCTTCAGTACCCACGTCACACAGCTCACAACCACCTGTAACTCCAGCTCCTGGGACTCCAGTGACCTCCTGTGGCCCCTGAGTTTACCCCACCCCATACAGATGCACACAGGAACATGTACTAGGGCAAGAAGAAAGGTCCTTTGGAGGGCAAGACCACTCATCCTAGCCTCTAGCTTGTAAAAATGCAAATTAGTTGAAAAGAGAGAGTCTGAGCAGAGAATGCCATCGCAAGAGTTTTCTTCTTCAAAATAACCATCTAAGAAAGTATTGCCCCAGGCTGGCAGCAAACACACCTCTATGTCACCTTAGTTGTAGTCCAAGGAGGGGAGAATAGACTGTATCAGACAGCAGACATTGCTCACATTATCCTGGTTTTTTGTTTTTTGTTTCAGGCATCCAACATGCAAAAGTTATTAGGTCCTGGAGGCATGTATTCAGGTTCCAGAATGTGCGATAGGGTTGGATTCCCTGTATGAGGTCTTGAGCAAGCTGTGGATGAAGCTATGAAGGTAAAGCCCATGTTTCAATAGAGACTCCAAGATCCTGAAGCTGGCAGAAAGGTGTGTTCATCAAGGAAAGCTCTAGGTACTGACTCGAGTAAGCTCAGGAAAGATGCAACATACGTCATAGGCAATTGAATTGGATGAGGGGAGCCACTGAAGATACTGGAACGCAGAGGATATCATCATGAGCCTCAGATGCTGGACATCACGGGCCTGCAAGGTTTGGTGTTTATTCTATTGTGTTTGGGTATTATCTTTCCTTGCTATGTATCCTTGTTCTCATTTGAAATGGTACTGTTTACTCTGTACCCTTATATCAATGTATTAGGCATTTGTAACTTTTGAATTTTGTTTTAGGAGGGCTAGCAATTAAGGGATTTCATTGAATTTCAAAAGAGACTTTGGATTTGGGCTTTTGAACAATGTTAGAACTGTTACACATTTTGGAGACTCTTACAGATAAACATTTTTCATTATGAGATGGCCATAAAAGGCAGGGTAGAATATTCTTTCTTTTTCTTTTTCTTTTTCTTTTTCTTTTTCTTTTTCTTTTTCTTTTTCTTTTTCTTTTTCTTTTTCTTTTTCTTTTATTCTTCTCTCATACAATAGATCGTGACCCTAGCCTCCCTTCCCTCCATCCCTCCCACTACACTTCCCTCCACTTCACCTCTTCCCCAAATCCACTACTCTGTTTCCCTTCAGAAAAGAGCAGGTCTCCTAGAGATATCAACAGAACACAACATACTAAGATGCAATTAGACTAGGCAGAAACCCTCATATTAAGGCTGAGTGAAGCAACCAAGTAGAAGAAAAAGGGTCCCAAGAGCAGGCAAAAGAGTCAGAGACACTCACTGTTAGGAGTCCCACAAGACCCCCAAGGTAAGCAACCACAACATATATGCAGAGAACCCAACACAGACCCGTGCAGGTTCGGTTATTATCCATTCTTTTCTCTGTGAGTTTCTATGAGCCCTGCTTAGTTGATTTTGTGGGCCATGTTCTCCTGGTGTTCTCCACCTCTCTAGCTCCTACATTCCTTCTACTCCGTCTTCCAAACTGTTCTCCCTGAGCTCCAGCCAGTGTGTAGCTGTGAGTTCTGCATCCTCTCCCTTCCTGCTGGAGGAGGAAACCTCTCTGATGGGATGGGCACCAATGTATGAGTATAGCAGAATATCACTAGGAATCATTTCATTGATTTGTTTGGCTGCTTCTTTGAGTGGTTTTGCCTGTCCTGTTTGATTCTACCCTAGGTCTTTGGGCTATCCAGTTTCCAGTTCCCGGCATGAGTCTCAAATTAAACCAGTCATTGGTTGGCTGTTCCCACAAACTCTGAGCCACCATTGCCCCAAATACATCTTGCAGGCAGGACAGGTTGTGGGTTGATGGTTTTGTGGCTGGGTTGGTGTCCCAGTCCCAACACTGGAGGCCTTTCCCGGCAACCAAAGATGGCCAGTTCAGACTCTGTATCCTCCATTACTAGGAATCCTCACTAGGATTACCCTCAAAGATTCCAGGAAATTTCCACTGCACCAGGTTTACACACACACACACACACACACACACACACACACTTACTTCCAGCTGTCTCTTCCCATACTCTTTCCCTCCATTCCTCTCTACCTGATCCCTCCCACTCTCTCGCTCTCTACCCACCCCAAGTCTAACCTCAAAAATCTAGGGAGACTCATGTGTCCCTCCTAGTGTTCTCCCTCTCTGGATCTGTGGATTGTAGAATGATTTACTTAACAGCTATTATCCACGTATATGTGAGTACATATCTTGTTTTTTCCCCCTAAGTCTAGGTTACATTGCTCAGGATTTTTTTCTAGTTTCATCCATTTACATGTCTTTTTTTTTTTAAACAGCAGCTGAGTAATACACCATTGTAATATGTACTACATTTTCTTTATCCTTTCTTCAGCTGAGAAACATCTAGGTTGTTTCCAGTTTCTGAGTATTGTGAATAAAGCCTCTATGAACATAGTAGGGCAAGTGCCCTTGTGGGAGGATGGAGTGTCTTTTGAGTATATGCCCAAGAGTATATAGATGAGTCTCGAGGTAGATGGATTCCTAATTTTCTGAGGAACTCCCATATCGATTTCCATAGTATAAATTTGAACTCCCACCAGCAATGGTGGAGTGTCCCCTTTGCTCCACATCTTTAATAGCATGAGTTGTCATTTGTCTTATTAATCTTAGCCATCCTGAAAGGTGTAAAATGGAATCTCAGAGTTGTTTTGATTTATATTTCCCTGATGGCTAAGGATGCTGAATATTTCTTTAAGTGCTTCTCAACCAGGAGGCAGTGGAATACAGATTTCATTTTAGCATTTGAGGTAGAAGCAGGCAGATCTCTGAGTTCAAGGCCAACCTAGTCTACATGCAGAGTGAGTTCCAGGACAAGATAGCCAGGAATACATTGAGAAACTCTGTCTGGTTCAAAACAAAAAAACAAAACAAACAAAAGAACAAAATCCTCACTATCAGTTTGACTAGATTCCAATTCACCTAAAAGACTCACTTTGGGTGTGTCTATGAGAGTATTTCCAAAGATGTTTAGTTCTTTAACTGTAAACAGAATCACCTCACAGATGAGGAATCCAAGTTGACTATCAGGAGGAACCTGGCTGAGTACATGTCTGTCTCTTTCTTGACTCCAGACACAGTGTGAGTACTGGTCCTACTTTTCTACTGTGGTACCTCTGCCGCCGAGACAGGCCGTATAACTCCAAGCTGAGTCAAATTAAAGCTCTCCCTCTGTACATTGGTTCTAGACTGGTATTCAGTTTCAGCAATGAGAAAAGTAATAAATAGTCTACTTAAGCCCATAATTCCAAAGATCTGTGGTATCCTTAGTCTTATCAATGTCTTACTGTATGTGGGAATCTACGAAAAGGGCCATGAGAGGAGACCAGGGATCCACCCTGGCTCTGCTGCTTCTAATGTCCTGAACTGGTTAAGCCAGACTGTGCTTAACCAATTAAACCAACATTAATTAACCAACATTCAGTTTCCTTTTCTTTCCTTATCTTAACCAACATTCAGTTTCCTTATCTTTAATACAGAAATGGAAGTAGACACTTGACGTTTTTGTGTATAAGGCATAGGAATAATGAACGGAAATAAGGCTCCTTTAAAACTAAATAGTTATAGTCATATGCCACCTGGTAATAGCTCAGTCAAAACTAGTGGTCCAGAAAGATTGTAGAGGTGAACAAATGCTATTCTTTAAGGATGCAAGACTGCTGTAATATCATCACAAGCCCAGGTGTTTGTGAGATGCTGGCTGCTGCTCTGCACTGTGTATTTATTCATCAGGTGAAATTAAGCGTAGCACATAATCCTCGATAATGAAGATGACCATGTTCCAAGCTTACGTATGCCTACTCTTCACTTTCCATCACTGCTACAATGTATATTCATTTAAGTATACGTATGAATGTTATTTATGAGTGTGCCCTGATGGCAGCTGCCTAGCACCTCTCATGTTTATTATAGCTCAATTGTATCAAAATGTATCACATGACTTACACCATTTGTGTAAATGCACTCTGTAATGTTAACACAATGGCAAAAACCATCAAGCAATGAACTTCCCAGAAGGTATCTTCACAATTAAATAACACGTGACTGAGCTGGGGAGGTACTGTCAGGATTTTTTAGCAATATGTATAAACTAAGATTGCTTCTAATCATGACCTTAATAAATTCTTTTGCTTTGTTTTTTCACAGTTTAGCTGAAGAAGAAATGAGGATTATTAACTCCTGTTCCTGCTTCCTTCTGTTTTGGAACAGACATTAAAAGGAAAGTACTGTAAATTCCAGATGTTACTCTGGCACTGTCACCAAGCATATCAGCAGGAAAGCTTGGTACTAAGCAGAAATAACTTTTTGTAAGGAAGCATAGACCGTTATCTCTCAGAAGCAATCACTACTATCCGAGTGTAGTACCTTCTTAGCTCTCTGTCTGAGATCCTGGATGTCTAGGAAAAGTCAGTTCTGTCAGCCTGCTATTCTCCCAGAAGCATCTCTCTTTAGCATCTCCACCACTTCATGCCCTACCGTCTAACTGAAAGCTCAGATTCTGTGTGTCTGTTCTACAAGAATACCTTCTCTTTATCTGCCTTCTCCTCCATATTTCAGCTTTCCAAGAAGTGAGCCACTTACACATGCTGATGTGTTTTATGATTTAACAGGATTTGTAACTTGAAATTAATGCAGATTGTCTACTGACATACTACCCTGAACGCGCTCAATCTCATCTGAAATCAATGCAGATTATACTATAGTATTCATATTGCACATCCAGATCTAAAAACTCCAATTTAGAAGTTGATGGTATGTGAAATATGTGTTACACATATTTGGAAGGTTTTGTTTTGTTTTTTTAAAAGATGTCTTAATTTGGCTTTTGATATCCTCAACTACCAAGTGAGTTCTCTAGAGGCAGAACTGAGTTGCAACCTTCATAAACATGCTGTCAGAGAACCTGGAGATAGATAAAGGCTCTGGAAGAGAGTTTTCAATGTAACTTTACAAGGTTCAAGTAAACATATCTAGCCGGTAAATTTTCATCCAAAGTCAAACGCTGGTTTCAAAGAAGTTTAAATTAAGATTTTGAGTTTTTCAAATCTTTGTCCTCTCAGCAACTTGACCCCAACTCACCACACCCTCAATCCCCCCAACTCACCACACCCTCAATCCCCCCAACTCACCATACCCTCAATCCCCCCAACTCACCACACCCTCAATCCCCGTCAGTTTGGGCCCTTTCCCATGACATCAAGGGATCTCCCTCGTTTCTGTCTGGTGACCTTTCTTCTGAATTGCTTCTTTGGTCCTTTTTCCTCTGATTTTCCTGAAATGGTGATGTTCCTTGTATCTGTGCACCTTGCACACTATATTTCTCAGCCGGTGCATTTCTCCTACATAATCTCATTTGTGTCCATGTCTCCAACTACCAACTACTTGCTGTTGACTAATATGCATTGCTTTCCTTGATCACTGTGGCTAAGACTGAATGAATTGCTCTTCTGTGTTTTATAATATGTACGGCTACCCCAACCCACACATCTAGAACTGTGTCCCGAAGGTTAAGGAAATTCAACATGTTCTGTAATAAGTCCACTCTATTTTCTACTAAAACATATGTTATCTATATGTTTGAGCACCCTTCCATCCCAACAACCAAGGCTGATTCTGGTGGTAAAAATCTGTATTGTACGTGGTAGCTGGCTCCTATGGGGCAGGAAGCAGAAAGGTCTTTGTTAGTTTGGGGCCATGTTTATAACTGATATAGCATCACTTCTGTGAATTGTATTGCTCAAATGAAACACAAAGCTCACCTCGATTTGACACTGTGGTAAAATTGACTGTATCTTGATGGAGGAGTAGTAAGTTCACCTTGTAAAAGAGGACATGGAGTGGGACAAATGAACATCTTTGGCAAAAATGAAATCTGCAGTGACAGCAACATCAAAAATCAAATTCAGACTCTAATAACTCCGGGGCACAACATTTAATCATGAAGCGGCATCGTGTTATATGTTCAGAAGAGTGTTTCCTTCACTTTTGGAAACAGTCACTGAAACAAAGGAAGACTGGTGCTTCTCAGTCATTAGCTATGTGTTCACTCGTTCATTCACTCACTGTCTTCAGATGCTACGGCTTTCCCGGAAATAAAACAAACCATGCTGCTGTTTGTACGAATCCAACAATAAGCCACTAGCCTCAGGCATGCACAGTTCATTCCTCCTCTTTCGTTTTGAATAATGGAATCAGAATTGGTTGTCACGAATGGTGGAGAGTGATTGACTTTTGGCCATAAAGAATGTTGGGCTGCAGCTCTTGAGGTCTGCCCAGAGTTTAAAATTTATACTTGACCCAAAGTTCATAGTTGCTTGCTGTAGCATGTATACAAGGAAGATTGTAAATTTTAAATATTTACAATCTGACAACTATTTTTCATTATATGACAATACTTGACACATAACCACTTACAGGAAAAGAGTCTTGAATTTGGTATTCAAGCCAATTAATTTCACATCCTGTCCTAAGGTCAAACTGTGGCTATGTGGCCACCAGTTGGTAGGACAATGGCCAAGGCAATCAACTGGGTCACTGTGCAATTGAATTCCCTCATCAAAACAACCAAGACAATAGCAGCCAAATCAGATTGGCTCTGTGGCCAATCTAACCGCGTGCTTCGCAGCCAGATCTTGCCAATTAAATTAACTTAATTTTTTATGCTTTAGATACGTGACAGGTATGACTTTCACAGTGACCTGCTGTCTCCTCTTACACAGCATGACATGATGTGAACATTTCAAAGCATTGTTCCTAGGAAACATTGGGTGCTATGCATCTTACACTGGGAAAATAGTATGGACAGTATATAGGATCCCAGATCAGTGTGGCCTGTCATTCTGGACTGTTATTAAATTTGTTGAAACACATTGGAAATACATTTAATTGTAAGCAGAAAAAATAATACTATTAACTATTGTGGATTATGTATGCTCTGGTAAGCAAACCTTCCCAATCTGGATGGCCTTAGAGAAAAGCTCATTTCTCATGTATGCCAAATGCTTGGCAGGGTCTTCTAGGAACTGGCTCCAAGCTGTGTTCATTCCAAGGTGCAGATTCATGAAACAATCTAGGACTCCTATTGCTTCAGAAGAGGAGACTCTAAACCTGATCTCAGTATGTCCTTCTGGAACTGGAATCTGGCATTTGCTTAGCACAGAGCCAGGTTGGGGATTGGAGAGATGGCTTAGCAGTTCAGAGCACTAGCTACTCTTCCAGAGGTCCTGAGTTCAATTCCCAGCAACCACACAGTGGTTCACAGCCATCTGTAATAGAATCTGATGTCCTCTTCTGTCAGACAGGCGCACATGCAAATAGAACACTCATATACATAAATAAATCTTTAAAATAAGAAAACCACTTGTCTTTCAGAAGAGGTACCCTATGATGTGCGGGGGTAACAGAAGTATTGGGTGAGCAGTATCAAATGCAAATCATAAAGAAGGGTGCAATGTCCATGTTCATTAGCATGAGTCTCCCTGTAACCCACATGTGACCACTAAAGTGTTAGCTAAATAGAGGACCCAGAAAGCAAAGCATAGCTGCCTGTTACAGTCTTTATCTCTGGATTTACAAATTCCGATTCAGTTACTCTATCTTTCACCATCAGCCCAGGGGATTTCTGTCCGGACAAATTTATCAGCTGGTGCTCCCTATCTGTCCCTCTGGTTTATCTGAGTATGTGATAAGCACATGTGTACTGTATACATGTGTGTGCAGCTGAAACAGGCTCTACGACGAAATCCAGGCTAGACTTGAACTATGTAGCCTAGGATATCCTGGAATTTACCACTTAAACCAAACTAGCCTCAAACTCATGACTCTCCTGCTGCAGCTTCCTGAGAACTGGGATTATAGGCATATACCGCATATACCACCACAGCTGTTGAGATTCTCCAGACCACTGGGGAATGAAGCTCTGTTGTCTTTTGTGGCCTTTGGTATTTCTCAACTCCCCTTTCTATAAAACAAGGGAAACAGGACCCACTTCATCTGACTACTGTGAGGCTAAAGGAGGTAATAGATCTAAGCAGTAGATAAATGCTTTTTTTTTTTTAAATATCAACCGCCTTCCTCTGATGAACATCAGCTGTGAGTAAGTGCCCCTTGGCATGAATTACCCCAGTAACACTGAAAGATGAGTCACAGCACGGTCTCTTCCCTTGTGCTGTTTGGAGACAACAGCGAGGAGCCAGGTAGAGCATCAGCGAGTTTTGAAACAATTAGCTATGATTCAGATACATTCTATAAGGAAACTCAGGGTGGGCAGTGATCCTTTCCTCTCCTTATCCTCAGAGATCCATACAGAGTCTGGCTTAAACCATGTGCACAACAAAATCTTCCAAGAATTAATCAAAAAGCTTATGACTCTCCCAGAGAACATTTTATACCATGGCAGACACAGGGGAGGAAACTTGGGAACTCCTGGGGCACACATGATTATGAGGGGTTCAACTTCACTGGACCTCTGGGCTTCCCAGACTGCTTCCATTGAATGTTCTAGAAAGGCAATAACTGGTTTTAGCATAATTGACTCATCTAAAACAGCCACTCCAGATAAAGTTATGAAAAGGGAATGGATACTTCTGGTTTACTTTTCTTTTTTCCCCATGTAATAATATTTAAGATATGTAAAATAAGGCAGTTCTTGAGCAGATCAGAGTTTACAACTACTCGTCTGTTCAGTGTTCGTGTTTATGGATGTCATGTGACAAGGTGTTTGATGTTGGTAATCTTTGGTGTTTAATAGGCACTTTCATGTGAAAATATATTTTCTGGGGAGATGTAACATACACACACCTATCTATTCATTCCAGATAGACAACCCATGATGGACCAAAATACAGATACCACCAGAGTTCAATTTAGTGAGCCAATGAATTTCATTGGTGTCTATCCAATTGAATTTCATTGGTATTACTTACAGGAATATGGGGTGAAGAGTCACTTACAGTGGTGGGATTTGGGTAGAAGCTGAGAAAACTCACTTCTCACAGCAAAGCTTTAAAATGAAATCATTGTTTTCTGAGCACTCGGGGAGGCAGCCAGTTCGGGATCTGAGCCAGGTCCCTGAAGGGAGATTATACAACATTATAAAGGATGGGAACACAAAGTGAGGGGTGGGGGGAGCTTGGAGGAGCTTCAGTGGTATCCAATTGTAATTTGACATAATGGGTTAAGCAAGGGAGAACCTGTTGGAGACTGGGCTGTATCCAGGGAGCCTGGCTTCAAGGTCCTTAATTCATTCTCCTGGACAATAGGTCCAGAGCTCAGAGTGATAAGGGGACAAAGGAGTGGACTAGCTACATGTAGTTAATTAGGGCACAACAGTCAATTGGTTATATATTTTTGTAATTTATGCACCGTGACTTATATAATAGCAATTTCTATGTTCTTTATCGGTTAATAGGTTAACAGACAATTAAGAAAACATCTGGAGAAGTGGGATAGGTGTATATTCCTAGGCCTGGGAACATGAACTTGTTTGACCCTGCCAGCAAGATGGAGAAGTTGTCCCTGAGATGGCTAGACTAAGACAACTGTTTACAACAGAAGCTGTTCAGCTATAGTGAAGTCCTCAGTCCCCCTAGGGCTTGGAACCTTGAATTTACTTTCTCTCTATGATTAAATGGAGTCTGAAAATGAAATGGTAGAATACATTTAGAATACATTTCTTTTGCTTGTTCCCAACCAGAAAAACAGCTGCATCACCAAAGTCCACACCAGCACAGGTGCCAACTTACAAAGCTGGGAATCTGGAGCATACCACACAGCCTGCAGGAGGCTTAACAGGTTGGAGAGTGTCCTTTCCAGCTTCTTCAGTCGGTCTAAACCTCTTCCAGGCAGCTGCGCTGCTGCTTTCTGTTTCTTCCAGACAGCTGGTCTGGTCTCAACACCTTTTTTCACTTTCCCCTCCAGAGTCTTCTCTTCTGTGGAAAAAAGGACTCTCAGATTTTATTGTTCACTTTGTCTGGGAGGGGCTAGTGAATCTGGTCAGTTTCAGGGACTTCCTGAAGCTAGTTTGAATTGTTGACCTGCCAGGGAGATGGAATATTTCAATCTCATGGGAAATTGTTACCCAGCAAGCACAGATGGATCCATCAGCATTTGGCTATTTGGGTATTGTCAACAATTAACAAGGATAGCTAAGTTTTAGAAAGTCTCTTCATCTGTGTTGTAGTAGACTCTGCTCTTGTCCTCTGCAAATTCTGAACCATCTCAGGGCTCGCTCTATTTTTCTCTTCTCAGCTCTTATCTTCTCTATTACATCCCTTGTTTCTCTTTCTCCTGTTCTCTTCATTTTTTCCTTCTTGCTTTTCTTTCCCCTCTCCCTCTTCTCCCCTCCCACTCCATTCCCCTCTTCTTCCCTCCTTCTTCTCTTTCCCCACTCAGCAGAAATCTACACACCAGGCTTTTGATCTTTGCCGACAGTTGTACTAAGGCTTACTCACAGGGTTTCCCTCAGGTGTGTCTCCTAAGCATGCCAGCTATTTAGAATTCCAGATCTGGAGATAGGGAAACTGATTGATTAAAAAAAAAAAATCAAATAGGAGCTTCCAGACAAACTCTTGATAACTTGCAGGAGAGCTCTCCTCAGGAGGACACAGCACAAAGCAGTGTGGTGGCGGTGGGGGTGGGTGTGGGTTGGGGTGGGTGTGGGGTGGGGGTGGGGAGCACAGGGCTCTTCTAAAATTCAAACCAGCAAGCAGCCTGAACAGCGGCACAGCAGGAAAGACAATAGGAGAAGGTTCATTGGAACTTGGCAGTTTAAAAACACAACACTGGATCTGGGGAGAGGTGATGAGAGCTAAACTAAGAATCAGAAAGTGAGTTCAAGCCTTCCGGTGGGATCCTCGGCCTGGACTGCCTTCCCACTCTGTGGACTCGGTGCCAGCAAACACATCTCCTTTTCATTTGTCAGCGTTCTGTTTCTTGTTAGAGCCTGGGATTCCCGGCAGTGGGAGAGACCATCACTGCTTGATATGCAGGACAGCCCCTGCATAATCTCGGCAGGCTCGGAGCCTCTCGCTGATGCTGCAACTTCCGAGACGCTCTGAGTGGTCCCAGCTACCTGGAAGGCAGCTGAATATTCTCTGCAGGAGTAGGTGGCACATAAACAAAACCTTAGCCCCACTTAGGGAGTGTCCTGCACACCCACCACATTCTTTGTCTTGTACCACTTTCTTTCTTCCTGACCTTGCCTTTGTGTGCCACCTAAGAATTTAGTTAAGACTGAGTTCCTTTTACGGGCAGGAGCTGAGTGTTCCCCAGGAGCAGGGAACCTGTAGAAATCTGCTGGAGTGATAGGTGTTTGTTTTGGTCAGGGTGGTGGTGGTTCGACCATATGGATGAGAGAACACTGTGTGCGTTTATATTTAACTTGGTACATACACTTCACAGTTTCTAAGTGGCTCTTTAGGAAGCAAGCAAGGCTTTCAGCAGGTATCAGTCAAATCCGGTTTGGGCTGTATGGCCTCTTCAAACAGAATTGGTTGTACTCTCTGATACACTGGCCTTTGTGTGGATAAAATGTAGCACAGCTGATAAAGTGCCTGATATAGTTATAGCTCAGTAGTAGATTGCAAGTATCGCTATTCTTATTTGAGAAAAGTATACTACCCCCTTCCCACCCACACACACCTTACAACTTCCTTGATGTATAATTCCTCTTAACACATTGGAGCATGTGAAGACCATCCTTCAAGGCCTTGACTCAAAGGTGTGACTAAGGGTGGGGATTTCCGGCTGTCAGTCAAGGGTAGCAGAAGAAAGTGAATGGGCGTGGGTTTGCTGGGTGGTGTTTAAATGATAGCAGCCGTGCAGACCAAGGTGCCTGGCCCTTCCTGCAGGCTGGCCTCCCCTGTATTTCACACTCACTGGAGCAGCAGTCCATGAGTCCTGAAGGCAGAATTGTGAGGAATTCTTTTTTGGCAAATAAATCCCACTCATGTGCAAAGTGTAAACTCTTGATCTATCTGCTCTTGATCTATCAATGCTATGGAGCTCAGCTATGACTCAGGACGTTAGCTCAGCTCAGCGGTAAAACCTTAGAGCCTTCATACTTCCATTTTCTCATTTTTAAAGCCTGTTTCACTCTGTTGCCTTGATTAACCTCCTGGAAATGGCTGGGCCCCTTATACTTATCTTCCGAGCTCTTCTTTACATGTAACTAGCCAGAAAATCCGAATCACAGAGCACTGTGAGTTGTTTGTTTGTTTGTTTGTTTTTTGAGACAGGTTTTCTCTGTGTATCCCTGGCTGTCCTGGAACTCACTCTTTAGACTAGGCTGGCCTCGAACTCAGAAATCCGCCTGCCTCTGCCTCCCAAGTGCTGGGATTAAAGGTGTGCGCCCCCACTGCCCAGCTTCACTGTGTGGTCTTAATGGTTAAGTGAAACCTCCCATTTTGTAGATAAAGTAGGAGGAGAAATCACTTGCACAGAGTTCACTCATCTCCCAGAAGTTTTTATTCCGCAACTGTGTGGCAGGACTTGTGGGTAGACCCTAGATGATATAACCTGGCATGGAAAATTTCTTCAAAGTGTCCCAGAATTCTCACATGAGAAACATGCTCACTCTCAAATGACTACTGCCTGATATTTGAAGTTTCAGTGAGCAACTTGGGAAGAGCAGAGAGATAGGCAGACAGAAGGGCTAGGATGCCTGGTTAGATAATCATGAGGCAGGTAGGTACCTTGATAGCTGCTCCAGCAGTCCACATGGGGCTTAGGTACGACTCTGAGGTTTAGACTCAGTGTTAAGTGGAGGGGATGTCTCTCACTGCCTTTATGCAGCTATGCTGCAGTGTCCTTTCAGTCTGAATTCAACAATTTAAGAGTGCTCCAAAGAACAACGGAGCACATGAGTGGACAGACCCTAGTCTCCAAAGCCTATATACCTGAGACATTTAAGATTCTTATTATAGGGCATTATACTACATCTTATTGACCCACATGGAAGGGGCCTATACTGGTGAAATAGAGCAAGTAAAAGCACAAAAGAGCACTGAGGACCACAGCAACCAGAGAAGAGAAGGGACAACTTTAAAGGGACAGTAACTACTCAGCTCAGAAGTTTCCCACAAGGCCCTAGGGAACCAGCATTACCACATCTTCAGATATTTTAGATAAGCCATACATTATGATTTTCATATATTTCCTCTCCTTCTGGGAGAGGAAAAGATTAGCCTGTTATTTTTACTTCTCTCTCTCTCTCTCTCTCTCTCTGTGTGTGTGTGTGTGTGTGTGTGTGTGTGTGTGTGTGTGTGTGTGTGTGTAGTGAGCTTATGTACACTTGTACACTCTATTCCTGCAGGCCAGAAGAAATGAACTCCCCTGGAACCGGAGTTACAGGCATTTGTAAGCCACGTGATGTGGGTGCTGGAAACTAAAGCCAGATCTTCTGTAAGAGCAGCAAATGCCCTTAGCTTCTACATCAGCTCTCCAGTCCCAGCATCTGACTTTCTGGTTTGTTTTTTAAAGAGATAATGTATCCTAGTTTTCTAAATCATTCTGTAGGTCAAATCGTCATCATCACCATCATCATCATTATTTACTATCATTATGGATACAAGGTCTTATGTATTCCTGGCTGGTTTTGATCTCTCTATGTAGCTGATAATGACCTTGGACTTCTGACCCTGTTTCCTCCCCTCTCCTCAGTGCTAGCATTGTAGACATGTGAAACTACGTTTGGTTTATGTGATCCTGGGTCTCATACATGGTAGAAAGCACTCTACCAACTGTACTATATCCCCAGACCATGTAGATGACATTAGTAAAACACATGTGTGGGATCCTAGATGTTAGCATTCTGTCTAAACTCCACCCCACAGTTACCTGGCAACAGCCAGGTAGGCTCCCCCCCACATTTACCTGGCAACAGCCAGGTAGGCCTGGCCCACTATAAAGGAGGCTGCTTGCCCCCTCCTCCCTCTCTTACTCCTGCTTCCCTCTTGCCTCTCTCTTGCCCTCTTGGGCTCTTTCCTTCCCCCTTCCCTTCTCCCTTCTCTCCTCATGGCAATGGCCAACCTCTACTTCTCTACTCTCTCCCTCTCTCTGTCTTTCTCTGCCTCTACTACCCTCTTAACTCCCCTCCCCATACCCCGAATAAACTCTATTCTATACTGTACCGACATGTGACTGGTCCCTCGTGGGGCGGGGGGGGGGTGCTTCAGCATGGGCTGGCTGAGACACCCTCTTCTCCCATACCTCACCATACCCCCCATAGAACATATTCTTATATGTCATTATCTTTTTATAAACACATCACTAGATGACTTAAATTTTCCTCCAACCATTATCCAAAAGAGATGCCCAGTCTTAGTCTGTTCTAAGAACCAAGAAGCACAGACTGGGGAGTTTGTAACCATCAGGCATTTATTTCTCGGAGCCCCTGGGAGTGGGACTCTGAGACCAGGAGGCAGCTCAGCCAGGCTCCTGCTCAGTGCCTGCTCAGAGGCAGACTCATTCCTCTTCGTGTTCTTACACAGCAGAAGAGAGGCTGCAAGCATTAAGGACTCATATAGGGACACTTCATTTACCATAGTGACTCCCTCCAGATGCATCTAGACCTCATTACCTCCCACAGTCCCCACTTTCTGATATAATAACATTTGGGGATATGATCTCAGCATATGGCTTTTGAAAAGACACAAGCATTTTTATTCCACAACAGGTCATTTCAAATTAAAACCAACAAAGTGGCCGAATAAGAAAGGACTGGCAACTGTTTGAAGATGGAATCTCTTATCTTAACTCATTGCCTAGGAACCACAGTGCCAATATGGCAAAAGGAGCTTACTTTGATCAAGACACAGAATTCCAACCTTAAACACTCTCTTTTCCCCCTGGAAAGGCCTTGTATTCAACAGGCCTCATTTCTTTCTTGGCAATACATGCTATCTCAGAGACTTGTTAATCAACAGTAGAGGGAATGTCATTGTGTTGTCCCATCCATCCATCCATCCATCCATCCATCCATCCATCCATCCAAATATTTATGTGCAGTAAACATCATGCTAAGTGCTTGAAATCTGCCATGCCAGGTGTTTAAGCCTAAGCACAGACCTGGCCCCAAAGAGCCTAAGATGGGAGGGATGGAAAGCAAGAACAATGCACAGCACTAAAAACTCCAAACGATCAGCAATCAGTAGCCACTTCTGGCTGGCCCCGTATTCCTCACCTCTCTCCTGGCTTGCTGGGCTCTTACTATGTTGGGCTCTAAGCTATTTCCTGAGCAGGCCAGCCAATTTATTTGTTGTCTTGACATCTTTGTGTCTGCTGTTCTCTCTGTTTGGAATGGTCTTCCCCCCCCCTCCCCAGGATGTCTGTAGACCTATTCACTTGCATCATCCTTCAACTAAAGTAGTAGCTCTAGGCATGGGTTTCTCAATCTCTCTCACGCACTCTGCCTTATTACTTTTGATAACACTTGCTACCATGGGATGTTACTATGTCTTTTTTTCTTTGTTTTTGTTTCTGTCTTTTTGTTTTTGTTTTTGTTTTTGTTTTGAGACAGGATTTTTCTGTGTAGCCCTGGCTGTCCTGGAACTCACGATATAGACCAGGCTGGCCTCAAATTCAGAAATCCACCTTCCTCTGTCTCCCAAGTGCTGGGATCAAAGGAGTGCACCCCCATTGCCAGGCTTATTATGTCTTTCTATTGCTCTCTGCTGGAGATTAAACCTAAGGGTTTGGATGTGTTGTACTACTGAGCCACACGTCCCCGTCCTGTTTATCTTCTCCATTAGAATGTAACTTTGATGAGAGATTGGGCGATGGCTTGTTTTGTTCATGGCTATGCTTTCAGTTGCATCAAAGTCAATATGCTGGTTTGTATGCATCAAGCATTTGCTAGGTAATGATCGAGAGAAGCACAGGGAAGGAAGCATGTAGGTTTGAGAAAACCTTCCTGTCAGGGATGCTCGAGCCCATGAGTTTGTTAAAGAGGAATGCTTAAGTGTGTTTGCCAGAAGATGTGGTATGTCGGAAGTCCTGAAAATACAGAAGGGCTTGGAAGAAGTCGAGTGAGGTAGAGTAACAGTGGGGACACGTGGAAACACATGTAAGAGGACAATGTAGTGGGCACAGGCCAACCCAAGGCATGGGTAGGGCGGCAAGTGGTATAGTCACTTGGAAAACAGCTTGCAAATTTCTTACAAAGCTAAATACATACTTACCAGACAACCCACAGATATGTCTAGTGTTGCGTCAAGTGAAAAGAAAACTTACACTCACACAAGAAACTGTGTGAATATTTATACTTGCTCTAAAGAACAGTGGAGTATTTTTCATGTGATGGTGGTGATATGACTATCTTCATCAAAACAGGCACAAGCATACACTTGAGTGATTTTTTTTCATGAGTATTACTCTTTAATTAAAGCAATTACGGGAAATTATTGGAGAGTTTTAGTGGTGGAGACACCCTTGTCAGACTTTCCAAAGTAGCATCCTGGCCTACATGGCAATGAATGAAATCCACTGAGGTCCTTAACCATTAGAGAGCAGCAGGCTGAAGCTTGAAGGATGCTGTCAAGGTGAGCGTGGGATGAGGAATATTTAGGGAGTGGAATCAACTGGAAACTGAGCAGTTATGGGAGACGAGAACCAAGTAGTAGTCCAGAATGAGACTTTGGCTTAGTGGCAGCCACGTGGAAGCAGCCACTGCTTCTATCTCCACACACCATGTTGAAAGGTAGACTTTAAGAAAGTCTGGTAAAGTGATTACACGAGACAGCAGTGGTTTGGAACACATTGGAAACATACCTGATGATTTCTTTTTATCTGATTGTTTTGCTTTATTTAGCTACTTTAGTGTATCTCTGAATGTCTAGGCGTGTCTTTGGAGCCATGACACCAAAAACCTATTTGTTTTATATGTTGACATGAAGACAGCTTATCCTGTAGTACCAGAGAACTTTGACCTTCTAAACAGAGTGTTTTCTGTTTAGCTGATCGATTAGGTCACAATGACCAATTTACATATTGACTGCCAAATCATTAAGGTAGGATTTTTGTTGTTGTTGTTTAAGACAGGGCTTTTCAATGACCTGGCCTGGAACTCACCGTGGAGGCAGGATGGCCAACAAGCTCTGGGGATCCACCCATGCTACTACCTAGCACTGAAATTATAAAAGCATTCCACCACATCCAATTCTTCATTTATTAACTGTAATTCCAGGCATCAGATTCAGGTCTGCTTGCTTAAAAGACTGACACTTTATCAACTAAATTACCTTCCAAGTCCCCCTACACCATCAATTTTTAAGAAATGTTGGAAATAAAAAAATACTAATTCCAAAGAAATTTAATATTAAATCCTGAGCAACCAGAACTGTTGATTTCCCCGTATGTCTTTTAGCACCTGTTCTGGAATGCGCCCTGTGCAATTTTGGTGGCACAGGGGATAATGAGCTTCAACACATCCTTGTACTGTGGCCACTCCTTTCGTTCTCTGGCTTAGATAAAGCCTGCTTGTGCATCTGCCGCCAAACCACCTTCTCCTATTTTCATGGGCTCAGGTTCTTGTGGTCTGGCCTGGCGAAGCAGAACCCAAACTGAATGAATGCAGTTCATGGCCTTGGAATTGCAGTTTTCTTTCAGAACATTGTAAATTCCCAACTAATGTCAGAGTATTGATCTCAAAAAGATTCTTGTGAAGTTAATTGGAAACTCTAGCCTATATTTACGAAACAAAGAGCCTTCCTGACAAATGAGCCAGGCTTCTAAATGCAAAAGAAAATGGCAAACTTCTGTTTTCTTGACCTTGTCCTGGAGGCTTTGGCAAGTTTATGAGTTGTTTGAATGTCAGATTCGATGAAATTGCTTTATAATGATTACTTCTTATGGGGTGGGACCACTGGATACTTTTGATATGTGTGTGTGTGTGTTTAAATGATGGTTGTTTTGTCTTTTCTGTAATAGCATGTATTACATTTATAATTAGGAAGAAGATAAAAAGAGTCACTAAAACCAATATATATTATGTGAGCTCCTTTTCAAACAAACATGAGACCATGTGCCAAATGTTGTTAAGAGTCATGTCTGGCTGAGAAAACGAATGGTTTTCCTCTCCTTGTGTTTTCTGTGTTTTCCCGGTTTCCTGTGATGAACACAACTTGCTTTTGTAATAAAACAAACAGATAAATAAACGTAATAGCCATTCTTTGAAAAAAGAAATGGCACAGAGCATCCTTGCCCTCAAGGTTGTAGTTCTCTCCGAGGGTGAGGAGATCTGACTTCTAGACATGACCTTGGCAGTTATTGGCTCTGAGACTGAATGAAAATCGCATCCCTAGGAAGTACGCCTTGCCCTCTCTCCTTAAGCAGGATGATGGAAGTGGGACCCACCCACCACCGATTGACATCAGCCAGTGAGTAGCAGGAACAAATCATAGGATGGAATATGCTGAGCAAGTTCAACACCAACCCTTCTGTTCTGCAAATTTATTGCTAAATATTACTGAGGGGACATGGTGTCATTTAAAGGCACATTACTTTTATTTTGCGGAAAAGACTAAATCACAGATATTAAGCCAATCTCCTGTGCTCTGGCACCTGTGCTGACCGATGTCCTGTGAGGGCGGAATAATAAAGGCTTGTCCTTCCATGGCTGGGCATCCTGCCACCATGCTGGCTCAAAGGGCATGCCTCTGGGAGCGCTGCAGTGCCCTGTGGGGTACAGGAGACGCTCTGGAAAGGGCTGCCTCCCTTGTCTGGGCAGCCTAGTTTGATCAGAAATTCTGGGAAGGCTCCTTCGAGCTGCCCTTCTAGCCTTGGTGGTAACCAAGCTTATATACCAAACCCTCCACAGAGGCAGATCATCAGACCCCACGACTGCATGCTGACAGAAAATCTATGGCTGAGTAAGTTGGCTCCATCGGAGAGCCAGAGCCATCCTTCTCTGCCAGTTAAAAGTCCTGTAATTATCAGTGTTCAGTCATAGAGTTTTATAGCTCTGATGATTCACGCTGACTCTCTGAGGGGGAAAAAAGAAAAGGCACAGAGGGGATGGCTTTAGCATAGACCTCTCTGCTATACATCAAAGAAAGGGGGAGATTTATATTACTTTGAATTTGAAGTCTTGCTGGCATTTAAAAATATATTCTCATGGTATTGCCCTCCCTACCCCTCCCTGGGGGGTGGAAATGGAAATCATTTAGTGTGGGAATTCAGCTTAATCCATTGCAAATTTCTGGAGGCTAAGCAGGATTGGAGGAGAGGAGGGCTGTTTCCCAATGCTTATGCTCTGGTCACCCTTTTGGTAAGACTCCTGCATTGTTAAATAGTTAGGACATTGGTGGAGAGCGAAGGGCACGTACTTGGATTGCTTTTCTATATGGCTCTCAACTTCTTTTTTTTCCCCCCCCATAAACCTAAAAGAAGGAAAATGTACTTTCCCCACTTTTCAAACAATTTAGGAATTGCTTTTAATTGTTGGGAAGAAACTAATACAAGTTAAATTTATTAAAATTAAACCCAAATGTTGGGAGAGATGGAGGGAATTGGACTGCTCTCAGTATATCTAAGCAGGATTGTGCTTAAGCCAACCCAGCGAGGTCTCTGACTTCTGTCACAAGATGTTCCATAGGTCACGTCCTGCTTCAGACACAAGCCCCAAAGTTAAGATTCACAGACTTTTCAACCAGACAAATACTTAGTTAAGAGGTCAGACGCAATTTGGAACCCCACAGAGAACCTCCCCTTCACTTGCATATAAAGAGCTTCATACAAGAGGGTAGTGCCTTGCTGGGGTTGCTGGGATATGGTTAGTAAGGGAGGGCTACTTTGGATACACTATTTCCTTCTGTTGTTTAACTCAAATCACATGTGTGATGGGAGAGGAAAAGGGGAAGGGTGCGGGGATATTGACCAGTAAGTCCAAGTCTTGCATGTCTATCCCTAAACTAGTCACTTGTGTAACTTCAGAATCCTGATACTGCCATGGGGTCAGAGTTCTTATAAATGCTCCCCAGTTTGGGGATGGTACAGAGTTTCCACAATTTCAATGGGAAAATGGTTGATGGAACTACTCATTAGTTGGGCTCAGAGGGGGAGTCCCAAGGGAACGCAAATAGCATTTGTATCTGAGGTGGGTAGCAGAAGGTATTGTCAGTGAATCAGAGAGGAACCTAAGGGATAGGCAATCTGACAAAACCCACCTCAGCCAGACTCTGCCTACAGGAACTAGACAAGGCCTGAGAGGGCTTTGAAAGGCCAGCCAGCAGAAACCATGATTCTCACTCAGGGTGCTGTTCCCAACCTGAAGGAACCTGCCTCAAGGTCATGCCAGGCCAGGCCAGGCCAGATGTGCTTAGAATTAATACCCTGGAAAGGAGAAGAGGTGGAGGGGAAACATCTCAGTTCCCGAACTCCTCACTAGCTCCTATTCAAAGTACTTTCTACATGGTCACTCAAAGGAACCCAGTGGGATCAAGTACAGGTTGCCCAGGGCAGTGTCTCACTTCTGATCCAGAACTGGGCTTCCTGCTCTCACTCCTCCATGGTTTCTTGAGACCATGTCTTATGTAAACCCAAATCCTTGTTTAGAGAGGAACCTTGGGTGAACCAAACTCAAGATATCTTTTTTTAATTAGATATTTTCTTCATTTAACTTTCACATGTTATCCCGAAAGTCCCCTAAACCCTCCCCCATCCCCTGCCCTGCTCCCCTACCCACCCATTCCCACATATTGGCCCTGGTGTTCCCCTGTACTGGGGCATATAAAGTTTGCATGACCAAGGGGCCTCTCTTCCCAATGATGGCCAGCTAGGCCATCAAGATATCTTTTTTATGTGCACGTCCATTAGACTCTGAGCATTCTGACTTAGTCATTTCTCACATCAACCACAGTTCATAGGAGCTTGGGCGCTCACAACAGGAGTTCAAATACATGTTGACTTTAAACTCTAGATAGTCTCCACTTCAGCTCTCCCTGCATCTCCAGGAGCTCATAATTAGATCAATGTGTTCACCCCTTCAGGTAGACAGACAGCTTTCCTTTGCTTAAATATCCCCATTCAAAGATTCCTACAGTCATAGTTTGTGGGGTTTTTTAAAATCATCACTGTGGTTTTAAAAAAAGAAAAAGAGCCAAATGCATTTTCTGACAATTTTATCCAGCAAAAATTTCATGTCTCACTAGCTGAAGTCCCATTCTTCACAGTACATCGGAGACCAGCTTACTGTAAATTCAACCCCAAATAATAAGCAAACATCAGAAAATTTTCATGTGTTACATATTTGTATATATTAAGTGCATCAACTAACATTTGGGTTGAGATGGGCTAGACTTATGCTAACAAGGTATTAATTAAGCATAAATGGCTACTGAGCATGTGAACTATAATGGACCAAACTGAGGTATGCTGTAAGTATAATGTGCACACCAGATTTTGAAGACCTAGTAACAACAACAACAACAACAAAAATTGTCTTATTATTGATTTTTAATAGTTTGGATATGTTGGGTTAATTAAAATGCACTATTAAAATATTTTAAACTATGCATATGGGTCACATTATATTACTATTGGACAGTGGTAATCTGGAGAATGTTTTAACCCATCTCTGTTTGTGGTTGCTCTTTCCTAACTGATTTTTATGGGTAATCATGTTCCTATTCATCTCCTGAACATTGGAGGATTGGTCTGTGCTCAAACTCTGGATGCTAGAATGCAAAGCACTGCCTGCTGCTTGAGGGGAGGGGGAGCAATAAGTAATGTGGAAAAATTACTTCCACCATTGTCAGGAGCTACCGGCCAGCATCATGCATGTCCTTCTTGGACCCTAAAGCTAAGGTGAAATAATGAAAACCACAATGTTAGTAATCATTCACCAGAGTCCAATGCTTTTGGTTTTATTGGAACATCTCTGTTTGTATTTACTCAAATGACTCAGCTGAGAAATTAGAATCTGGGGATGGGATTAGAGATGTAGCTCAGTGGCTTACCCAGCATGCATAAAGCCTTGGGTTTGAGCTACAGCACTGCATAAACTGGACTTGGTACATACCTGTAAAGGCTGTCACTCAGGAAGTAGAGGCAGGGGGATAAGAATTCCAAGGCCATCCTCAGCTGTGTAGATGCTCAATAACAAGGCTCTAGCACGAATTCCTGAAATGATCCCAATTCAAGGAACTATAGAAGCTTAACCACTGAGCGGCTGCATATCCCAGAGGGCATCGATGGCTGATGCACTATTCTCCTTCCCTTGGTTAAGTCTCAACAGAAAGAATAAAGATCAGAATAGAATATATGCTATTATTTAATGAGCTTAAATAAATGTCAATATGACATATTGGTTGATATGATAATTATCCCTATGGGTTTGCTTGTTTTTATGGATATGAATGCATTTTCATTTTTGGGAACCCCAAGGAACAAAATGTTATTGGTGTCCTCTCCAGAAACACAGAACAGCTGCGTTTGTTTGGGACGTTTCCCAAGCTGCTCCTTCCTCCATGTGAGAAGGAAGGATGCTGTTTGGTTTGTCAGTCCAACATGCCTGAGGGAGAGTGGATTCCCACCGTTGTCTTTCACATCCACCGACACATCGCTGGGGATGCTATGTGGGTACTTAAGGGTATCTTGTCACCCTGTGGCAGTAACTTTCAGCAAAGGTAGCACAATTTACATGGGTCTTTTTTTTTCTACCTCTACCATCCAGAGATGTGACTGGACTGTGGAACCACAGTGAAGGAAAGTTCTGGAATGCTGCTGCTTCTGCTAGAGTAGCTTCATTTTGATGGATACTATCTTCTACGGAGAAATCAGACTGTTCCTGCTAAAAAAAGAGTCTTGAGATAAGTGCCCATCAGAATGTTGAGGAGATTTTGAACTTACTTCTGATATTCTGATTTAAGCAAATTAAAATATGATTATTGTACCTATTACCCTTTAAAAGCTTTCCAGGGCTTTTGTATTGGCCTGAAGTGAAGACTAGAAGCCCTACCTATCAATTTTTCATCCAGAAAGTTGGTGAGAATACGGGCTTCAAACACAGTGTCACAGGATTTTTGAATTCTGGCCCATTTGTTTGTGACTTGAGGCCTTGAATGAACTATTAAAACTTCAATTTCCTCGCTTGCAAAAAAAAAATGGAGAAAGTAACACTTATCTCAGTGCATTTGGGAGAGAATTAAGTGTTCAGACTTATTTCTGCTTGTTCTACTTTAGTGTAAGCTGTTTGAGGTTAAGGGCCAGCTGGTGATATAAATCACATGGAGTGGAGGGTCAGGCAGTACATTAGATGTAGCAAATGCAAACAACATATGCTGATGCATATGCAACTGCACATGCAACTCCATGAAATGAAGAAAATGAGACAGAGGTAAGTTGATTGGCCCTATGTGCCCTGCATCTAACAGACTACAGTGAAGCTAGTTTGAGCTCAGGTATTTTGGACTCCTGATTTCTTTTCCTCATTGAAGCATGGGTGTTCCCTTCGAGTGTGGTAAATTCTATATGCCTAGCAACTACCCGATGACAACCACACTGAAGTTAGTCAATATTTATTTAATGAGTAGTTAGATATGAAGATGTATGCCTTGGTGAACAATCAGTTAAGGTTGGCTTTTTCCTCTATTGCTAATGTTTCTCCACTAACCTATCAGATTAAGAGGATTTATGGTCCACGGAGAATGCAGTAAGCAGAATTATAGTGTGCTTTACCAATCACACTATACATTCCAATAGGAAAATAAGAAACTGCATGAGATCAGTTCTTTTCTTCCAACTTCATGGCAAGATATGATTTTTAACTTTGAGCCAGGAGAGAAACACATTCGTCTTTATCATTGAAGTCAGAGATGAAACAATGTTCTGAATCAGCTTGTAAGCAGAGTCTATTCTGTTCCTTCTTTCTCTATATATTGCTTCATCCACAAGCGCAGATCATCCTACTGACAAGATGGCTTTGATAACTTCTGTCTCTGTATCAACCACTTGGCTTGCCGTGATAGCTACAGGTCATTAAAGCAAGTATCAGCTGGAGCCAGTTTCAGACTTTTGTTGATCTTTCAAGTGACTTTTTTGGATGCTGGCTGTCATAACTTTTATGTATTTCCTGCATGTATGCTGAACACAGCTGTGCTCAAGTTCTGAGGGCTTACTTTAACACATCAGAGCAGCTTAGAGTCATTGGAAATGCATCTGTAGAGTCAGCAAGTCTGGGGCCAGGTTTTGGTTATTCACTTACCAGCTGTAAAGCTTTAGGTCCAAACATTTCAAGTGAAGTACTCATGCCCTGGAGGTTTGACATACTATGCTTCTAAGCCTCAGAGATTTGGGATAAGCACAACACATTAATTTTCATTCATAAATGAAAAAGCAAAAGCTAATCACTGGACTCCAATCAAAATTAATAGCAGCCAAGGTTATTGACATATTCTGTAAAGAGAAACTAAATAAGATAACTTCAGATATAGATTAATGTCATTACATTCTTTTTTGTCATATGGTCTTATTGCATGTGTTTTGCATGTGTGGTTCTGTGTGTGCATGCACATGTGCATGTGGGTACACTTGCCCATGCATGCACACATGGAGATCAATGTTGATGATGATATCTTTTTTTACTCTCCACATTATTGGTTGAGATGGGTCCTGCGTCCTCTAATTGAATCTGGAGCTTGCTGTTTATGGAGTTGCTTACTGGCCAGCAACTTCTTAGAAAATGTATGCTCTTAACACTAGTGTTACAGATGTGTGCACCACAGGTAGGGTGTTGGAAATCTGATCTCAGGTCCTCATCCTTGAGCAGCAAACATCATACCTGCTCTAGCCTTCACTTCCAGACAGAGATCCTGAGTTCAATTCCCAGCAACCACATGGTGGCTCATAACTGTCTTTAATGAGATCTGGTTCCTTCTTCTGGCCTGCAGGCACACATGCATGCAGAATGCTGTATAAATAAATAAATAAATAAATAAATAAATAAATAAATAAATCTTTTAAAAAAAAAAGGTTATTTTGCGTTTCCTCACAGAATTAGAGAACAACGATGTTAAGGCAACTTTTAGAGCCATTTTGCCCATGGGATGGGGTGAGCATATGGGTTAGTCACTGTAGAGGGGAAGATGCAGCTAAATGAATCCCACCAGGACTGAAGCAGACTCTGAATCTTGCCTCATCTCTCACTTTAGTTATAAAAGTGAATGCATTTCTTTATTACTGAAGCTGCTTTTATCCAGGCTTCTGTTGATTGTAGATATCAAATTTTCTAGCTGATACAGAATTTAGTTCCAGGAGTGGGATGCAATATGGGGGCTTGTCTAAACAAAGGTAACCCATTGAGATTAAGGCTATAAGCCCACAAGATGTGTTAGGGAAAAAAATTGTAGGAGAGAGTCAGGATTTTGGATTATGAGAAAATCCTAAAATAAAAATATAACTTCAAAATAGTATAGCTCTCTAAAATCAAAAGGGGAAGAACATTTGGTTTTGCTTAGAGAAGACCCTTCCTGGACATGGTCTACAGTCTGAAATGAATACATTCTAGAAGTAAGCAATGGCTAAATCTGCCTCTCCAGAGTAAGATTTAAAGAAGTAAGGTCAGAAGCTAAGATGAAGGCAGGAAACACACCTAACTTCTCCTGCCATCTCCAAATGCTTCCCACTAAACAGTCTTCATACAACAAAGTAAACGAAGCAGCTATAAGGAAACATGAGGTTGGGGAGAAACTAACTTGTCTCCAGGTGACTGGCAACTTCCCAGAAACAGAGGCCAAGGTAAAGGTAGTAAATATCCCACTGAGGTTTTCAGGGATGACTGTATGTCAGGGCCTGTGTTGAGACAGTAGAAATTCTTAGACCAAGCTACAATGATCAAAGATGGGTTCTCTGTCAGCGGTTCCTCCCCTGGAAGAGTGACTAGTCACTAGTGATGAGCAAGTCTGAAAAAGAGCTGTATTGCTGGATAAAGATGAGTCCTACACAACCAGTATACGTACGAGTAGCAAGCCTAGTCGTACTTACAGATAAGTGAATGTTAAAACCATGCAGCCAACTTAGAAAACTCCACGAATGACTATAGAGATCAAAGGACAAGAAACATCTCCCAGGGAAGAAACCATGAAGCTGTCAGTTTGACTGCTGTAGATACCCCTGTGATATCAGATACCCCTGAGTCCATGATGCTGAGAGAAATCTCTAGTTCCTGCATTTCCATTGTCAGCCTGAAGGTTCATCATGAACAAGCCACCTCATTCCAGGGGAACTGTGTTGTGTAGATACTAATGGTTAAGTGTGTGTGCGTTTTTCCAATTCTTTTCTGTAGTACTGGAATTCTTTTTCCTGGAGTCAGCCGTGGCCTTTATCCTATTGTATGCTGAATATATTGGTGATTGGTTAAGTAGCTTCAGGTCTGGTTTGCTTAACCACAAAAAGTTACACACAGACTGAAATACAAGAGCAGCCATTGTACAGTGCTTTGGGTGTCTATTGGTTGGACATATGGGGAGTCTCATTTATATAGGCAAAGGCATTCTTAAATATACAAATATGAAAATGAATAAATGGAACTTTAAGAGAGTAAAACAATGGACTTTTATAAACTATTCAAGTGTTTGTAAGATTAAGTTAATGTAATAATGGGAAATGAGAGCCTTCTCACAATTAGAGAAAGTTATAAATAAGGAAAAAAATTAAGGTAGAATGAAGTTTGTAGTGTTAGATTAATATTGGAGTAGAAATGTGAACTCGTGATTTTAAAATTTACAGATACACATAGAAATACACGTAGACACATATCGAGGTACAGTGATGGGTAAACACAGGTACGTCTCTGTCTTCCCACACACCCTCCCTAGCTCTTTTTGTACAGAGACAAGAACCAATGACGTCCATTACTAGTGAACACAATGATTACCCAGATCTTGGTGCCTGAATTTATTCTTCAATAAAAGCTGCCAATGTTCCCTAGAAAATGACAGATTCTATGTTTGAGAGAGAAAAAAAATACAGATGAGTGTGGAATATTGCTCAATTCCCAAAACAAAAAATGTACTTAAAACAGAGAGAGAGAGAGAGAGAGAGAGAGAGAGAGAGAGAGAGAGAGAGAGAGAGAAAATGATGAGGATATGTGAAGGGACATGACCATATACTTGAAAGAAGTTAGAACAGTTCCATTGGGGACACTTTAAGCTACAAAACAAATATTGATAATAATGTATTGGTACTTATAGAGTTAAAAATATGTGAGACTATACTGTAATAGAATAAATAAGTACCCTCTGCAAAGAGGAGGACAGTACATGAAAATCCCAACTAATAAATGACTATACAATAATTACCCTTCGGTAAACACCATTGTAACTGTTTCCAGAAAAATTCACTATGGGTGAAAAAATTAGTGAACAAAGATATAAAAAAAAGTATTGGACCTTGGAGAGGTGGCTCAGTGGTTAAGAGTATTGGCCGCTCTTGCAGAGAAGCCAGGTTCAATCCCCAG
Organism: Mus minutoides; assembly: GCA_902729485.2. Classification (NCBI taxonomy): domain Eukaryota; kingdom Metazoa; phylum Chordata; class Mammalia; order Rodentia; family Muridae; genus Mus; species Mus minutoides. The sequence continues at coordinate 129,736 of LR751148.1, read as the reverse complement.
CACCCACATGAAGGCTAACAACCACCTGCAATTCCAATTCCAGGAGATCTGAAGTCTTCTGCAAGCATGTGGTGTACAGTCATGCCTGTAGGAAATACACACACACACACACACACACACACACACACACACACACACACAGAGAGAGAGAGAGAGAGAGAGAGAGAGAGAGAGAGGGAGAGAGAGATTCAGACAGAGAGAGACAGAGACAGGGAGACAGAGACAGAGAGATGTAGATAGAGAAAAACAGAGAGAGAGACAGACAGACATACAGAGAGAGGCAGAGACAGAAAGACAGACAGACTGACTGACAGAGGGACAGAGACAGAGAGATGCAGATACAGAGAAACACACAGAGAGAGACAGACAGACACACAGAGAGAGGCAGAGACAGAAAGACAGACAGACTGACTGACAGACAGAGGGACAAAGACAGAGAGAGGCAGAGATAGAGAGACAGACAGACAGACACACACACACACACACACACATGGATGAGACAGACAAAAAGACAGACAAACAACTACATCTTCTTTTTTTAAAAAAAATCAGAATGCCAGTGAAGTCTCAAAATACCAACCAAGCAGTGCAATATTAATAACAGGAAAACCAACATTATTGCAATAGAGAAACATGGCAGATTCTGCCCTGCTTTAATGATCAACAGTAAAGATTCACATGCCATAACATTTTTGTGTCTATAATGCACTAGGATAGATATGGCATCGTCTCTCACTATTTATCCTTAAAGTATATAATTTGATTTTAAATCATAGGCAACGAGACAAACTCAAGCTAAGGGTCATTCTATAAAATAACAGATTAACACTCCCTTGAAAATGTCAAAGTCATGAGTCACCGAATAAACAACTATTATACTTTAAAGGAAACTTAGAAGGCCAGATTTCATGGTGTGGGTCTTGAACATTGAAGGACATTAGTAGGAAAGTTGGTGTTATTTGGGTTTTGGTTGGTTGGTTGGTTGAGTTTTTTGTTTTGTTTTGTTTTGGTTTGGTTTGGTTTTTTTGGCGCAGGACTGGGCATTGAGCCTATCCTTCCAGGCCTATGGACTCTACCAGCTAGTGATATTTAAATAAAGTGTAGATATTAGATGACACTGTTGTATCAGAGAAAATTTGCTAGCAGCAATGCTAGGTATTAAGATTTAGAGTCTTAATGATGAGCAGACAGGCATTCTATGATCCTTTTTGTTTGTTCTTATGTGAAATGGTCACAGGATGAAAGGTTTTTAAGTGAAATTGAAAGATGACAAACATCTCTAGCTTTTAAAATGCATCCATGATTAGCCCTTCTTGAAAAGCCTTTCTGACCCCTTCTCTGGAACTGAGTAGTTACATTTATATCTCTATTATAAAAGCTTCTAGTGTGACTCAGAGGCTCGTAAATCGACAACCTATGAGCTAAATTAGCCTTTATTATTTTTTTTAGGGAGGTTGGCTGTCACAAGGGTCCCTCTCCCCCACCAAATCTAATTTGTCAAAGTTCACTATCATTCCTTACTGTCTCAAACATCAGGCTGTATTATTCATGTAATTATCAGAATGATCTCTCTAATGTCCTTTTAGTCCCTCAAGTAGTTTGAAATTTTCTACCAAAATCTCAAAGTCTTGTGTGACATCTTCCCATCTGTTTCCATAGCCAGCTTGACCTAGGCTCAGTTCAAATGACCATATTCGCTGATTCATGGGGTCTGAGTTAATGCTCACTTGACTTTTATTACATCATGAAAATAAATGCTATTTCATTTTTGACTCAGAAATAGCCATTAGTCATCGAGTCCTAACATGATCTCTGAGGTTAATAGCCGTTTTAGATCAATCACTAAATATATGAAAATGACATTCTGAGAGTTTCTGCATTTATTTCTCATTTCTCAGAAATATGATGGATTCTTGGTTGAGGAGTTGTATCATCTCTTCCAGGATCTTCCCACTCTGTGATTAAATCATCTGGGGGAGTCTTTATAATACCTGCACCCCACTCCCAGAAATCCAGATCCCCACCCCCAAATGATTTGTGGGGTATATGTGCAAGTGTGTGTGTGCTTATGTGGATGCTTGCACACTTGTGCAAGACAGAAGATAACTCACTCTCTGTCTCTCAGATGCTATCTATCCTGTTTTGTTGTTTGTTAGTTTGTTGTAGGATTGTTTATTGGGCTGATGTTTTAGTTTTTTGAATCCCAACTTCCATGCCGAATCAGGGAAGCCAACCTGGATCCTTTCTAAGAGCGGCCAGTGCTTTTAACCACTGAGCCATTTCTCCCAACCCTCCCCGAATGGGATGCTCATGGCACCTAATCTGAGAATCCTTGATATTCCTTGGCTATGTTGGCTCTGACTCAGCACTCATGGCCTAAAAGGTACTTTAATTACTTGACAAAGTTTATGTCTACCAGGACCACTACTTTAGGGAGCAAATAATCACTTTGAAGAAAGTACGCATCACAACTCTTGGCGTAGTTGTCTAACACCACAGACTCTGGGTCACACCACTTAGATTCTCACTGAATGTTTCCACTAAGTGCCCAGTTAATTTGTTCTCTTGAAGAACAAAGGATGCCTGCTCCTTCTTGTTGGGAGTGTTACTTCCAAAGACTTGCCCTAACTCATTCTCTCGTGCCCCCGTTTTCTTCCGTGTCATCCCACAAACTCCCAAAGGTATCACCCACACTTTGGTCTCCATCTTGAATTTTCCTATTGGACGTAGGTCATGGAACTTGCTTTTTCCCAGCTTCCATGGACCATTATCTCCCTCTATAAATTATTTAGTATGAGATACCTGCTCTCACACTTGGTACCACGTTTTCCTAGACATTTCTCTACCTTGTTGTTATCTCCCCTGGCTTCCCCTTGCTGGGTGCTCTCCTCTTGATACCTTTGGTTAACTTGTGATGCTGAAAAAGCAGCTTAAGATGCAGTGGCTTAATATGTCAGAATGCTTCTATGGGATAACTGGTGTTTTCTTCATTGGTGGTCAGTAGGTTATTTATTTAGTTGGGTTGTTTTCTGTTAGTCCAGGAACACAGGGTCTTTTTACAAATCTTCCCATCACCAGGGCCATTATTTTCCAATATGTCTTCCTGCGCTTGTTCAGATGGTAGTGGAGTCAGGTAGAACAAGAGCCAATGTTGTAACCCTTTGCTTACATCACACTTACTTTGTTCTGCTAGCCAAAGTCAGGCACATGGTGACTAACACAAGAATTATGGCTCTACCCTATCCATTGCTTTACTTTGGAATCTCTTACCTTAAGCCCCAGATGGGTCCTCGCCACTTCGAACTTCCAAACTTCAGGTTTCTATTTTTGTCATTCCAACAAAACACTTGACAAGAAAACAACCCGTGGAAGGAATATCCTCAAATTACAAGACAGTGATAATGATGGCTAAAAAGGATTATGGGGTGGGGGTGGGGGGCGCTTACATTTGGAAACAGCAGCAGAGTGGGTGACTTTACTTTTGTTTATTGTTGCTGGCTTTAATCTCCTCCCACACACACCTTGCTTTGTGGTCAAGGGAACATTTTAGGGGAGGATGGAATATCAGGAATATCAAGGACAGTTACGACCCATATGTTCCTGGCATTTGTTCAGAACACTGTACAGAATGGAATGCTCTTTTGTATAAAATGTTTTATGATTTAAAAGACAAATTGGGTAAATTTGAGGGGAAAATGAGACTAAGGACACATAGTGAACAAATAGCCAGAATTTGACAGCTATTGTCTGGATCTACTCAGCTTCCTAAAAGGCCGTTCACTTCAGACTGTTTCTTTTGCAAATATCTTTGCGTATGTCTCACACAGGCTCTTCATGGACTGTGTGACTCTCCGTTGGTCCAGTATCATTATTTACCTCCTTCCTATAATGGGACACTTAGGCATGTTTCATTTTCTGTTGTTCAAATAAGTCTGCTTTTAACTTTTGAGTTGATCGACTCTGATGTGTTTTTTACAGTGTTCCATGAATTATGTGACCGGTTTTAATACAGAGATTTATGCGACAGAAGTAACTGAAAGTAGCCAGTTTTTTTCTACCAGACATGTCAATTTATAAAAGTATCACAGGGCTCCCTGCTTCCCCAAAGCTTTGTGATCGTTGTGTTTTATAACTTTTTCTTCCTTTTTAAAAGAATTTGTTAGAAAATAAAAGGATTTTGTCATTTTTATTTGAACCACGTTAATTTTTAAGTACCACAATCACTTTCGCCTTTTTAACTTACCAAAACTTTTTTTTTAAATAAGGTCAGCTCCATGCCTGAAATGTAAAACTTTCATTAGATCCAGCTGCAAAAGCAAATGATAATAAAAATAAGTAAAATAAAAACCAAACAATAAAACAATAAAAAGTTAGGTGTTTTCCTGTTCTGTGTTCTGTACTGTTTTACACACACACACACACACACACACACACAGAGAGACAGAGAGAGACAGAGAGACAGAGAGACAGACAGAGAGACAGAGAGACAGACAGAGAGACAGAGACATACAAAGAAAAAGAGACAGAGAGACAGGCAGAGGCAGAGAGAGACAAGAGAGAGACAGAGACATACAATAAAGAGAGACAGAAACAGCGGATAGGAAGGGTAGAGAAGGAAGGGGGAGGAGGAGTCTGGGGAGAGTCCAGAGCTTCCCAGGCATTCCCTGTTGTCATTGGACTCCTACTCCCTAACTCCTAGGTCTCTGTTATCTTCAGCAACAGCTTTGATCTTAAGACCAGCATCCCAGACAGCAGACAGGAGGAACAGGATAACCGACTTCCAGTGAAGGGCTTTCTTGTGTTTTTATATCCTGGTGGCCAACTCTTAGTTTTATTTCCAAGATAAAACTGGAGATATCTGTAGGTCATGTAGAAGAGCAGTCTCTGCAGCAGACAGCTACTCGCTTCTCATTAGGGCTGAGGAGGAAAGCTGACTTCATTCAGTAGAGTGAGTGGGAGCCCCAAAGCCAAGACTCAGATGAGGACAACGAGGCAGGTGTGCAGCCTTAGGATAAAAAGCATCAGCTAAAGCTTGATTTGCTCTGGTCCTAGTCTTCTCTGAAGGTCTGACTTTCTGTTGTCCCTCGTAGATTTTCTCCCTCTCCATTCTATGTCCTAATATTTTCCAAGCCCAGGTCACATCTCTACACCTCTGCAGCTTTCTGAGCATGGCTGAACCAAGCATCCATGTGAACTTGGACACTGAGAAGGGTCTTGCTGACCATCTTTCCATGGTTTTAGTTGGTCCAAAGAGATTTCAAATTAAGTAAATCAGTTCTAATGGCTTTTTCCCCTTCACCGCTCAGCTTCCTTCACCAATCTAACTTTTCATATTACGTTTCCATATTCCTTAATTTAGGAACATATGATACTCACCCCTGTCCTTTCTGATGAAGTATGGTGTTTAAGGATTCAGTGAGTATAAGTTGCTGGAATAAAAGTATCATGTTCTTGTCTATATCATCAACTTTTATCTTTTTATATTTAATTAGAGAAAAGCATATCTTAGGATAAGAACACTTAATACTAAGATATATTTTTGTTTAGTTATTTAGTTTTGATTTTCACAAGTATTAAAAAATAACCTTGAGTCATCAAAGATTACATCCCTATCAGTTATTGCATGTGGCTTGAAATCATGCCTTTGACCAGTGGTTCTTAAAACTTGTGTGTTGCAACCCCTTTGGGGGTCATATATTGGAAATCCTGCATATCAGATATTTACATTACAGTGTGTAACAGCAGGAAAAATACTGTTATGGAATAGCAGCAAAATAATTTTATGGTTTGGGGGTCACCACAATATGAGGAACCGTATGAAAGAGTCATAGTATAGGAAGGTGGCAAACCACTGGCTTAGAATAAATCAAGTACACAGAGAATTGGGGAGTTAGGCACAACAGATAAGATGGACTAGCATGCTTCCTTCAAAGAGAATGTTTCTTCATTTGCTCACAATGTAATGTAGACTAGATGTCTACTTCCCATAAAGCACAGTGCCACATACAAAGGTGAGCCCTAAATTGCTAACATGCAACTTTTAATATGTTTTTAGCCTTGTCAGTAAGAAATGGATCATAAATGTCGGTCTGTAGTCTTTATATCATGTGATACAGGTGAGAGAAGTTCTACTAGCAGATGTTTGCTTTGAGTTGTGCAAGCCTCACTAGGAGTCCAAGAGAAGCTCACAGCAGCCTTAGAACTTATGCCCAGGATCACTATTCAATTTAGTCTGTGAATTTGGGCAAAAGATATAGTTCTCATCTGTAGGAAAGGATAACAACTCTGACATCATATTCGTTGTGTGTCTTGTAAGTCCATAGGAGTCATTACAAATTGTTATGCATAAGAGGCCATAATAGAACTAATAACTTTGTTAAGTAGGCTATAAACAACAGCTTGATAAAATTATAAATAAACACATTCCTTTATGGTTGTGGAATTACTGCAGATCACTCACTCAAGTGGGTCACCTGGCTCCACTTCCAGAAAGTTCTTGGAACTTCTTGAGTTGTCAGGCTGAGGCTTGAAGAAGGCTCTGGATTCCTGAGCTATAGTAACCTCAGGGGATCCAGGTGCTTGGGCGTTCTCGTTGCTGCTTGCCTGTGGAGGTGGCTCGGCTTAATGGTACCTCACTAGAGAGGAGGGGTAAATCAATACAGGAAGATGGGATGGAAGATGTTTGGAGAAGAGGAGTAGAAGCTATACAGCCATACAGCTATACAGCCATACAGCTATACAGCTATACAGCCATACAGCTATACAGCTATACAGCCATACAGCTATACAGCTATACAGCCATACAGCTATACAGCTATACAGCCATACAGCTATACAGCTATACAGCCATACAGCTATACAGCTATAGAGCTCCCTTTGTTGTGAGGTCAGTCCCTTCTGTCTTCCCTTGGTCATACAGGAAAGCTGGAGACTGAGAGGACAAGGACACCACCTTTTTCTTTCTGTCTTTCCAAGTTGGTTTCTTCTCTTGGCTCTGAGAATGCTAAGGTTGCCAGAGTTAGAGGGGAGCAAGAACAGGTTCTGAAAGTGAACACCGGTGGTAGGGCTCTTCAGTTCAAGCCTGAGCTGCTCTCCTGTCCAGGCACCCAACATCCTTCAATTCTCCACATTCATTAGGACCACACCTTAGTAAGGCCATTCGTTTTGATGTGTTTCTCTGTCCAAAGGCTTAATCTGAGTCGTGGGTCCAGATTAACACTCCCACCAAAAAACAACAACCGAAAACCACCGAAGTTCATTTCTAGTTGATGCTGTAGAAACTGACAGCTACTGAAATACAGCAACCTTGAGACACTAAAGATAGAACATTGCCTTGATGCTGAAGCACTGGGGAGATATTCCAAAGGGAGAAACCGATGTGAGATGTGTGGTTTCCAACCTGGGGACAAGGAACTTAGGTGCATATATTACATACCAGGTTTTTCAGCATCTCTCAGTCCCTCCCTGGCATACCCTGGCCTCAACTTTGAATTTTTCAGCCCCAGGGCTGGGCTGTCCTTACCCCAGAGGTTCCTCCCTATATAATCCAGAAACTTTGCACCTTCTCTCTCTCTCCCTCTCCTTCTTTTCTTCTCTCTCTCTACATACAGGCCCTTTCTCTCTCCTTCCCCTCTCCCATGGAGACTTCCCTGGCCTTGGTCCATGGGGCCAATGAACTCAACCACCCAAGAGCAGCTTCCCAACAAACCTGCCTTTACTATAATCTAATCTGCCTTATATTGGCTCATTTCACCAGCTGCGGAGAACTAACCTATCACACACCCCACCCCACCCCACCGCAGCTTTCAGACTATTGGAACAATGGACCTCCAATAATTAACATTTAAATGTTAATAATAATTAACATTTCCTTGGGAATTCAGTGCTGGGGGAAGGAAAGGACTGAAGAAGCCCCAGCGCTACTTTGAGAAGAAACTTGCTTTTCACACAGTCCCGAGAACGTGTGCACGTGAACATGTGCATAGTGTCTTAGGGTTACCATTGCTGTAATGAAACCCCACCAACCCAAAGCAAGTTGGGGAGGAAAGGGTATCTTTGGCTCATACTTCTCTATCACTGGTCATCGTTAAAAGGAAGTCAGGATGGACAGAAACTCAAACCAGAAGGATCTGGAAGCAGGAGCTGATGCAGAGGGCATGGAAGGGTGGACTAGCTCCCCCTGGATTGCTCAGCCTGCTTTCTTATAGAACCTGGGCTACCCACCCAGGCATGGCACCACCCGTCAGTCACTAATTAAGCCTTACAGGATCGCCTACAACCTAATCGTATAGAAGCATACTTAAAATTGAGGTCCCCTCTACTTGGATGACTCCAGCTTCTGTCAAGGTGACATAAAACTATCCATACACATATTCCTTGGCTTTTTATTTTCTCTTCTCTATAAAATCATGATACTGGCTGTAGGAAAGGCAGGAAAAAAAAATAGGAATCTTTCTCTCCCCAGGTTTGACCAAGCTGTAGATAACCCTATCTTTCTTTTGTCAATTTCCATCCTGTCTTCTTTCAAAGTATAGAGAAACTTTGTGGGCAGTTTGTGAATCTAAGTGCCCTGTGATTGCAGAGGCTACAGGAGAGAAAGGGGTCAGGTAGGAGGCTGGAAGCTAACAGCTGGGAGTGTATCCCCTCTTTTCTAACAAGGAGCAACATCCTTAGAAATGGCCCACCTCTTGTTTGTAAATTGTACACTCACATGATTCAGGTATTATCATGCCTTACTACACTGGTCAGAAATAATGGGGGTTCAGTGTGGTGGGGGAACATGGGAAATTGGTAAAAGGATTTACTCTTTAAAGTAGAAGGAAGGTGGGCTGGAGAGATGGCTTAGTGGTTAAGAGCACTGACTGCTCTTCCAGAGGTCCTGAGTTCAATTCCCAGCAACCACATGGTGCCTCACAACCATCTGTAATGGGATCCAATTCCCTCTTCTAGTGTGTATGTGAAGACAGCTGCAGTATACTCATATAAATAAAATAAGTTTTTAAAAAAAGTAGAAGGAAGGTTTATTCAGTACATTGCTAAGAGAGCAGTGAGCATGGAGGTCACAGAAGAACTTCTGGTCTGTGTTTGGTTATGGGTGGCTAGTGAGAAGAAAGAAGGCTCTCCATTTAGAAGGTGTCTGCCACTCTTTGGTTAAGATGAGCTGCTTTTCATGACATTCCTTACATACCATTTCCCGCTATGAAAATGAGGGCAATGATATAGGACTGTAGGTCACAGCTAATTTTGTTTGGCCACATTATTCCTCTGAGGGTAGAAGGCGCTGTGCATTTTGCTATTTGGGGTTTACTTTCTGGACCAGGTTTGTACTGGGGAATCCAGTCCCTTTCTGCTTTCCAATCAGGATCTTTTCTCCACACTTGGGACTCAAGCCTTCAATGAGAGCTATGCTCGGTAGATGAAGGGTCAGGGAGAAGGAAGAGAGGGCAGGAGGACCTGTATGTTGGAGGAAGGCCATTCTAGTTGCCTACTGTAATGAGCACTGTACAATTTGAGTGGGAAGAAATGAATACTGGAGTGGGTACCATCATGGGACTGGTAGAAAGGAAATGTCTGGACAGTGTGTTTCTGGGCTTAGCGACTGTTATCAAAGGATCGAGGCAAGGATGGGTAACTTAAAGAAACAAGCTCAAGAACCATTTCCATAAGGCCCAACGCTGTGCTCATTCTGAGGAAGAACCTTTGAGAGTATAATGCTCACATGTATTCCTTCTTTTCCTTTAAGGGGAAGTCCATCAGAGGAAAACTTGCTAGGATGCCAAGGGCTTGAAATATTGATGCCTGTGCTGAGGTACATATTCGGCATTGATTTCAAGTAGGGAAAGGTTAAAGGTTAAAGCAGCAAATGAAAGCTACATGAGAATATTTAATCAAACCTATGGAGAACAAGTTTTTTGAGGTTTTGCCAGAAAGATTATTATGCACTATGAATCCATATCAGCCTTTTAATTTGGGTGCAGTATCTTGTTCCCTTCAACTTTTCTGTACATCCAAGAGAAGCCAAGAGCTTCTCTGCCTTCTGTTGACAGTTGTCACAAAATGTGGTTGCCATTTGGCAATAAGAAGCATTCATCTGTGATATGCCAATTAATCTCTCCTAAAAGGCTCTCTTCTTTTAGAGTATTAGTTATTATTTTGAAATCTTGATTCAGCCAATTATATGCTGACATATATTACAATGATAAATCAATCCAGAGTATTTAGTGACATTCAAAGTCTTATAACGGCTAGTAAATAGAATTTCCTCGAATTTATATTAATAATAAACTATAGAAAAATTTAATATAGATAAAATATATAAAATTCTCATTAAAGTGCATATTTTGCTGCTTGGAATTGATATGCACATTTATAAATGATTATCAAGCATAGAGGTATAGCATACTAATATCAAATTCTATGTAAGATGGAATAGAAATGAGTTCAAAATGGAAAAAATGAAATAGAAAAAAGATAAAGTTTGTCTGTGTGCTTTTGAATAAGTAATGTTGACATTTCTGTACATTGTGTTGGAGAAGTTACATGTTTTTCAATCACTTAAACTCATAGAGTGATTATGCATCTTAATTTGAAAATGTGTAAGGAGAGTAACATAGTTTTTCCAAAAACTCTGGGAGGCCGCAGAACACAGCTGGTGCGGCACTCTGCCCTGGGAAGGAGATAGAAGTTTGGAAAGGGAAGTCAGGAGGTGCACTGGAACCTGGGAGTGGGGCAGTTCTGTGTCTACTCTGGTCCTGCCTTGCTGTCAGGGTGACTTGACCGATTATGAAGCAGACTTCCCCCGAGTACAAACACTTCATTCTACTTTGAACTTGCTCAAGCTGATATTACTGTGGATGGAATTGGCATGCCAACTCTGCCCTGTATCCTGCATTTTATCCTACAAGAGAGAGGATGGTGGGGAAAAGTGTTTAATTAAAAAAAAAATCTTATTAGAGCAGAGAGATGATTGATGAGGAATCCGGAAATAGGAGAGTCAAGCAGGTGTCTGCTCAACCCCAGCGCTAAAATCTTGGTAAAGCTGTCATTTGGATGAAAGCTGTAATTTTACAGAAGTGCATGCTGGACAGTGGGGGATGCGTGGGCCATCCTATAACCCTTTATTCTCCAGAACCCTAAGAGAGACTGGGTGGAGACTAGCTTTTTTTCCTGAACCAGGCTCACAGGGGCCTCTTAGTCTCCGTTGTGGAGGCTGTTCCCCTCTGTCTGACCTCAGCCACTCTCCCTTAGTGCTGCCTACTGGGCACAGCTCCTCGTCGGCCTTTACTGCAGGTCCGCACAGTATGGCCGTTGGTACTGTGTTTTTGCCAGCAACTTTTTGGACAGAAGGTACACGGAGTTCTCTGGGCCAGATGACAAACGTCACCTTCAGATGTCAGCTTCCCAAGCTCCCCCAGAAGTTATTTTCCACCATAGACCCAGCTCTCACAAGGACAGGCTGTACCTTCACTGTTGACTTCAGCACTAAACTGGCAGAAACAAAGCAGGTGGGAAGAGGCCTGAGGCGCCCCCACACCCTGACAGGCTGCTGGCAGCCAAGAGAGCACGCGGGGAAGGGAGTTTGTAGTTAGCCTCGCCCATGCAGCGGGTCATGGCTCTAAAGGTCAAGATTATTAAGATGTGGCAGTGTGGTGTGGTTATCTAGAATTGAAAACAGCTGGGTCACTCTGCCCTTGACATAACAGAATGTTGAGTCCCCTCTCACCGAGTGATGGGAGAGTGAGTACCAGGGCTTTCCTTTGGCATCTTCAAGGGGAAGTGTGAAGTCAGCAAGGTCAAAGCTGTTTCCATTTGGATACTAAGTTGGATCTCTCTTAAGTGTATCCTGGCATTTCCAAGAAATTCCATGACATAGGGTAACTCCTTTGTCCCGGCGATGGCAGTTACTACAACAAAATGCCTGAGATGATGGAAGAAGAGGGATGGTTTGGTTAAGCCCAGGCCTCTTTAGAGGGTCCAGTCCACCTGGAGTTGACTAAGCCTGTGGCTTATTATGTCAGGGTTATTCGGTGGAATAAAGCGACTGACCTCACAGCAACTAGGAAGTACCAAACAAATTGATGCACCAGTAAGAGAAGATCCCACACCCAAGCCTTGCCTTTCACAGGGTTCTGCTACCTTCCACCAGAGAGCCAAGCTGGAATGAAGACTTTAGCACACAGGTCAGGGACAAGGGACTGAAGTGCATATTTTACACAACAAAGCAGACCTGGCTTCCAAGTTCTCCCAGAATCCCTCAGTTCCGACCTGGCATAGCCTGCCCCCATCTCTGAACTTTCCAACTGTCCAGCCCAGGGACTGGGCTGCCCTTCTCCCAGAGGCTCTAGATATTTTGTGCTCTCTCTCTCTCTCTCTCTCTCTCTCTCTCTCTCTCTCGCTCAATCGCTCGCTCGCTCCTGCTCTCTTGCTCTCTCCTCCTCCTCCTCTTCTCTCTCAGCTCTCAGTGCTCTTGCCCCTTTCTCTCTTTCTCTCTCCTTCACCTCCCCCTTTCACATGGTGACTTCCCTGGCCTCTGTCCTTGGGGCCAATGAACTCACTCACCCCAGAGCAACTTCCCACTAAACCTGCCTTTAATATAATCTAATCTCGCTTGGATTGGCTCATTTCACCAACAGCAGAGAAAAACCTTTCAGTCTTTGACGGGCATTCCAGAACTAAACTACAAGAAGATAGATGACAAATAGAGTTTGTATTGGTGTGTGTGTGTGTGTGTGTGTGTGTGTGTAATCTAGCTTTACTTTTTTACTTTCTACATAGTAAACATCAATATAGTGCACCTCTCTTACCTGTGGGGGCCAATGCTTCCACATTTAGTACCAGGACCTTTGTCATAACCCTTTTCTCCATACATAAACAGCAGTGTTAGAAGTGAATTTGTAAGTTAGGCATTACAAAAGATAAGCAACAAATATGAATAACTTTAACTCATTATGTGCTATAACAAAAAAAGATTTAAGATTTACAAGGTTATTTCTTTGATCTTCCCACTAATATACTTTAGACAATGTACCGGTAACTAAAATTGTAGCAAACAAATCTATGGTTGAAGAGTTGGGGGACTTTTGTTGTTAGAACCCAGTAAATAGGATGAGAGATATTTGGGGGCTTGAGGTAATTTTAAAGTGTGTAATAAAAGAGCTCTGTGACCAAAAATATCTTGTTTCAGAATAAGCTTCCTAAAAACAGTTTGGAATTGTTCAAGGTCTACAGAACTCAAGTCAAGGCTCAAGTCAGACGTAGGCTAAGCGAAGAGCCAGGTATAGCCATGAAAATCACCATATGTGTGCTTCACTCCATGCATGCAGAACAGAGGTCACCCATCCCATGTCGATTGACATCCCTCTTGCGTCACCCATCCCATGTCTGCATCCCTCCTGTGTCACCCACCCCATGTCTGCATCCCTCCTACGACACCCATCCCATGTCTGCATCCCTCCTGTGTCACCCATCCCATGTCTGCATCCCTCCTGTGTCACCCATCCCATGTCTGCATCCCTCCTGTGTCACCCACCCCATGTCTGCATCCCTCCTGTGTCACCCATCCCATGTCTGTATCCCTCCTGTGTCACCCATCCCATGTCTGCATCCCTCCTGTGTCACCCATCCCATGTCTGCATCCCTCCTGTGTCACCCATCCCATGTCTGCATCCCTCCTGCGTCACCCATCCCACGTCTGCATCCCTCCTGAATACCTATCCTGAGGAGAAGGGCTTTGTAGCGTAAAATATCACCACTATAATGGTTCTAGATATGGGTGCTAGGTTCCATGCTGATGTGTGTTAGCTTCCCTGGGTGGAGCCTGGAGTGGGGCACCCTTGGTCACGTGCAGCTGAAGCTGAAGTGGCTGAGTAAAGCAGATGGACCACTTTGGACTTCAAAGCACCCATGTGGGGATAGTGAGGAGTTACACGGTTCATCTCCCGGAGCCCTACTGATCCTAATCTACTAAGTCTAAGACTATCTCCTTCTGGCCTTGGGGTGTTCCTTAGCCTCCAGACAAAGCGGTATACAGGAAGACGTCTTATAATGATCTCGTGCACAGGATGGTTCAAACTGTCAGTCAGAGCGAAGGAACTTGCTGATTGGCCACACTTGGCTGGGAAAGCAGCATTAGCAAGACAAACACATGTCCTCCTCTCCCAAGACAGTCTAATTCCTCCTTTTCAAATGCCAAGGGCTTGAGGGGCAATGTCATCTAGTTAAAGTCACATAGCCAGTGGGAAACAGAAGCATCTACTATGCGCCCATTAACGGGGTGGGGAAGGATGGAGGTACATTGAAAATAGGTGGATCGTAATCCCAGGGAGCAAACATACAGTCTTGTTGAGATGAGAGATTAATGCCCAAGACTCAGTAAGAGTGCTACACATTGTTTCCTCCGCCTCCTGTATTTACAGGTGATTCTGGTAGGCTCCTCCCAGTGACCTAGCAACAGCTTATGTCCTCATCCAATGCCATTCCTACCTGTGCTGCAGGTGGCCTGACAGTTTTTAAGAGGACTGCCCCCTTCCTACCTCCCTCTCTCCCCTCTCCCCCTCCCTCTCTTGCTCCTCCCACCAGCACCACCCCTTCCATCTTTCTCTCTTCCAGGAAGGCCTCTTTCTGTCCTTCTCTGTCCCCACTTCTCTGCCTCTCCCTTTTCCAACTCCTCACTCCCCTTCCCTCACAGTAAACTTCCCATTCTGTCACACACTGTGATTTCCCAGGGGGGGCGGGCATGGCACCTTGGCATGGGCCTGCCAGGCACCCCAGGTACCACCCCCCTTACCCCTGCTGCCTCCAGGGCAAGTTTCCATCATCCAGTGGCTTTGTTTCTGCAGTCTAACCTCCTTTAATTCCTTCTAATTTAGTTTATCAGAATTACACAGGTAAAACCAATGAGATTTAACCTTGCCACAGTATCAAATTCAAATTGGGATTTCCACCACATGCCTGTGATTTTCAGACCACTGCAAAGCTGGAAAGCAGCAAGTAGAAACGCCAAGAATCAAAAAACCGTCTATATGTCTCTTGACATTCTTTCCAGCCAGAAATACAGGGTGCCAGCACACTGCTTGGAATCCAGCAGATGTTTGAGGATTTAAATAAGAAATAAATGAGAACGCAGACAGAAATGGAAAATTGGAGGAGAGTTTGGGTCTTTGAGAAAGTTCAGCAGCCAAAGGCAGTATAAAAGGCAGGCCGAGGGGGTTGAGGCCAAAGGAAGAATTATGTAGGTTGGTGGGGATGGGCAAATCCAAGAATAACAAACAGCTCTATTGAGTGCTTACTGTGTGCTGAGCTCCAGCTAATGGTTTTCTGTGAATTAACTAACTCCTGTAATCTCTGAATCATCCCTGCATGACCCAAGCAGAGGCATGGAGTAGTTAAATCGTTTATCGTTCTGACCTGTGGCTAGTTGTTTTACAGTTTTCAATGTAAACTCCAGTGTCACATTGGTGTGTGTGGTTTCCTTCAACATCTGAAGTCTCTTCAGCAGTCAGCCATACACAGAAGGACCGTTTCCCTCAATTCCCTTCTCTGACATGTGTGGAGCGTGAGTCTATCATCACTTTGTTGATCTCTCTCTCTCTCTCTCTCTCTCTCTCTCTCTCTCTCTCTCAGGACTGGAGTAGCTTTTATAAGCAAGGTGTTTGCTGGCAAAAGTTGAAACAACAAAATGAAACCAAATTTAGAGTGCTAAATTGAGAGGGACAGTTTTGTACTTGTTTGCCAGTAAATGTTTGGATTTTGATAGATTTTTGTTGACAACTTATTGTCATGGTTGATAGGTTATTTATCCACTGGTGAAATGAGCCAATTCAAGTCAGATTAGATTATATTAAAGGCAGGTTTACTGGGAAGCTGCCTTTTGGGCGAGATCATGGGTCCCCAAAGATTGAGATCAGGGAAGTCTCCATGGGGAGAGGGAAGGGGAATAAAGAAAGAGCACAGGCATGCGCAGAAAGAGAAAAGAGGAGAAGGGAGGAGAGGGGAAGGGAGGGGAGGGGAGGGGAGGAGGGAAGNAGAAGAGAAGAGAAGAGAAGAGAAGAGAAGAGAAGAGAAGAGAAGAGAAGAGAAGAGAAGAGAAGAGAAGAGAAGAGAAGAGAAGAGAAGAGCTCAAAATGTCTGGATTATATAGGGAGGAGCCTCTGGGGGAAAGGCAGCCCAGCCCCTGAGCTAGAAAGTTCAAAGTTGGGAGCAGAGTATGCCAGATAGGGACTGAGGGATGCTGAGAGAACCCAGAGTTGAGGTCTGCTTTGATATGTAAAATATGCACCTCAGTCCCTTGTCCCAGGGTCCCTAAACCAAACAATGGTAACACACAGTATTAGTGGCATTGTTGGGGAACTGACAGAGGTTTCCAATATCTACTAACTGCAGTGGGCAGCCCCAGGTTCTAAGGAGTGGTAGGTGGGATTTCTTCCCAGGCCACTAGTTCCCTCCTTAGTATGCTGTACCGCCTATGGAAGACAGCTGATGTGATGTGATACTGTCAATCTGATAGGCTCTAGAATCATCTAGGAGACAAAACTCTGGGACTGTCTATGAGGGAGTTTCTAGATCAAGTCAAATGAGGTCAGGAATCCCTTCACCCCCACCCCAAATATGGATAACTTCCTCCTAAGTGCTGATTCATACACTGAATAACAAAGGCAAAACAATTTAAGCACCATCTTTCACCTCTGCTTTCTCTGGACTCAGTGTGATCAACCTTGCTCACCTCTGCTTCCTGTGGGCACAATGTGATCAACTTTGCTCACCTCTGCTTCTTGTGGGCACCGTGTGATCAATCACTCCACTTTTGCTCCTAAGTTTTCCCTTGCAGTGATGAACTACATCACTTTGAACTGTAATCCAGAATAACCCTTTCCTCCCCAAAGTGACTTCTGTGTGATGCTCCATCACAGCAGTGGTAAAAGTACTAATAAAGTATTTGTGAAGGAGCAGGGTGTTTGGCAGACGGGATCCAGGATACAGAGATAGTGATGTCAGTTCCTTAAGAGAAAGATTCCTTCCAGTTGGGCAAGGGGAAGGAGGAAGTTAATGGGAGATCATAGATGTTCTAATGCAGAGATGAAAGTGGAACGTCTAGCTCAGTAGTTCTCAACCTGTGGGCTGCGATCCCTTTGGGCCAGGGAGGGGTCTGAAGATCCCTTTCACAGGGGTTGAAATTGGATATCATGCAAAGCAGATATCTACATTACAATTCATAACAGTAGCAAAATTACAGTTGTGGAGTAGTAAAGAAGTAATGTGCTTGGGGGTCACTACATCATGAGGAACTGTATAAAAGGGTTGCAATATTAGGAAGGGTGAGAACCACTGTCCTAGCTGATAAGTTTTACTTCACTGAAGAAGTAAGATCCGAAGATCTTGGATTGAAAGTCAAGGGCATGAGGTTTATAGTGGCTTAAATTCAGTGACAGTGAGAAGACAGTGACAGTTCCATTTATGTTCCTATGTGAATCCAGGCTTCCTGGGACCAGATGTACAGAGCTTGTCAGCCGAGGCACACACAGTGGAGGCTGCGTGAAAACCAATTTGTCTGGTACCTGCCAATTATGGAGGTTATCCAACTGGAGCTCTGCCTTTTCTATCAAATAGTGAGAGAAGAGCAAAGAGTAAGATGAAGGAACAGACCAAAGTGTGGGTGCTTTGGTCCTTCTTAGAAGGAGAACAAAATACTTACAGGAGCAAATATGGAGATAAAGTGTAGAGCAGAGACTGAAGGAAAGGCCATCCAGAGACTGTCCCACCTGGGGATTCATCCCACATACAGTTACCAAACCCAGACACTATTGTGAATTGCAAATTGAAAGGAGCCTGATATGACTGTCTCCTGAGAGGCCCTGCCAGAGCCTTACAAATATAGAGGTAGATGTTAGCAGCCAACCATTGGACTGAGCACAGAGTCCCTAATAGAGGAGTTAGAGGAGAGACTGAAGGAGTTGAAGAGGTTTGCAACCCCATAGAAAGAACAACAATATCAACCAACCAGACCTCCCAGAACTCCCAGGGACTAAGCCATCAACAAAGGAGTACACATGGCTCCAGCTGCATGCGTTGCAGAGGATGGCCTTGTCATGCATCAATGGGAGGAGTGGTCCTTGGTCCTATGAAGGCTCAATAGATGCCCCAGTGTAGGGGAATTGAGGGAGGGGAGGTGGGAGTGGGCGGGTGGGTGGAGGAATACCCTCATAGAAGCAGGGAGAGGGAGGATGTGATAGGGTGTTTCCGGGAGGGAGGGAAACCAGGAAAGGGGATTACATTTCAAATGTAAATAAAGAAAATATCCAGTTAAAAAAATTTTTTTCTAAGACTATTAAAAGAGAGAGAGAGAGTGAGAGAGAGACAAAGGAACAAGGAGATGGAGACTCCGTGAGTCGTCTTAAGGTCGTCAGAAGTTCATCTTCAACTCCCCTGGGAAAGGACAGGGATGGGTCTCACAGAACCTCTCAAGTCCGTCGAGTACCGTTCTTTGAGAGTCTAAAGGGTCCCCAGTTTCTCATCGTGTCATTCAAGACCCCTTCTGTCTTTCTGAGAACGAAAACAAAGAGACGATCTCGGTTATTTAAATTCAGGGCAATGCTATGTTAGCCAGCTGTACCAGAGGAACTAGCTGGGAGCAGAAATACAGGCTCATCACCATTGGGTTGCCATGGGAGAAAGTTCTCAAAAGAAAGGTCCATGTTGAGCTTTCCTGGCACCGGTCTTACTTTCTCCCAGGGAGCCGTGCTTCTTTTTTGGCAAGGGGATGAATGCCTCCTACAGACAGGCCCTGAAAGAAGTGCAAAACTTGAGCGGAAACCAAGTGAAAGAAGATGCCAAGTGGTTCTCTTGGGCCTTTGCACTTTGCTGAGAGAACAGATGAGAAGCACTGTCAAGGGGAAGAAGAGACAGGAAACAGAGGCTACCTAACTGGGAAGTCCCAGGACCTGGTTGAGCTGCTCCATGGCCTGCCCTTAACATGACCATGTGGCTTTCTCCTCCACTAAGCAACAAGTGTTTTCCTTGAAGGCAAAATCCTCTTACCAAACCCAAGTGAGCGACAGCTTACCGTGGCCTAGAGTTATTGATTCTTAGAAGTCAAGAACCTTCAGCATGACTCTGTCTCCACTAGTCCATCTCCAATAGGAACTAGGCCTCTGCACTAGTATATCAACTACCTAGATTGGATAGATAATAATCAATGTGTCTGGACTTTGTCTCCAGGTCCAGATGTCTGCTGTATTATTTCAAGGCACCAAGAATACCAATGAAGCCCTCCCTGTACCACTCCCCTAAAAATCAGTGTGCAAAGATCCTGGGACCAAAGCCTTCTGTCCCAGAACCTTCTCCAGCAGAAAACAGCCCTATCCTTCTCTCTTGCTGCCCAAGCAAGTTCTCTCTCTGCTTTCCTCATCCTGTGAAAGAGTGCCGCACTGACTCACACACACCAGGCCAATGAAAAAAATCTGTGTCAATTAAAGGAAGGATCAGAGAAGAGTATGTTCAGACTGTTTACAGCATTGATGTAGTTTGATAAAGTTTCATAATATATCAACTTAGTCATTAGCTGATCTGAGAAACACCAGCAGGCCAGTGCAGATCTTGATGCTGATCTTCATCAATCTATGGTGACATTTTCCAAACCATGGCACAAGGCAATGAATGGCCAAGTGTGTGCAGATTTTCCATTATGAGCCAATCCTCCATTCTTGAAGTCAGCTGCTCCGATCATGGCTTCGCTTTTGTTTTGGAACCAGGTGTTATCTCCCTTTGTTTTCCCAAGCCCGTGCTTCTGAGGATAGAAAAATGGCACCAAGGATATCATTAAGTGTGAGTGTGTGTCTGTGTGTATGTGTATGGGTCTCTGTGTGTGTCTCTGTGTGTGTCTGTGTATGTGTGTATAAGGGTCTCTGTGTGTCTGTGTGCGTGTGTATCTCTCTCTCTCTCACTCTGTGTGTGTGTGTGTGTGTGTGTGTGTCTGTGTGTGTGTGTGTATGTGTATGTGTGTGTCTGTGTGTGTGTTGGTACTAGGGACTAACTAACTTTACGTATCCCTTCAGATTACTGGGTTTGCATCTTTAGCCCTTCTGTGATGTATGAGGAGTTTGACACTGGCAATGTTCCCTCCCCAGGGCAAAGCCCTATGAATGGGATTAGTGACATCTCAAAGCTACACAGAAAGCTTTCAGTCTCTCCTTTCCACATAGCCAGACAACTTGGAGTCTTCAAGGAGACCCTCAGCAGGCCCTTTGTCATGCTGGCTCCCTAATTCTGGGCCTCCATCTCTGTGAGAAATGCCTCTTCTGTTGTTTAAATCCATTTACTTCACAGTGTTTCTCATAGACAGAACAGTCTAGGGCAACTGGGGAGTACACCCTGGAAGGAGTTACTGCCTGCTGGAAAGGGTGGTAAGTGCTCACCCAGGTCCCGCTGGCCATTCATCAAGCAATGATCAGGCCTTCATAAAGTCAATGGGACTTAGGAATTTGAGACAATAATATAATAACTGAGCCCAACCTGTGACTAATGTCTATTTATTCCAAAAAAATTTCTGGTTTGGTTGCTTTTTGTTGTAAGTTTATAAAATGTGCAGTCTGAGGAAGAACAGCATAGATTCACTTAATAATAAAATATAGGATGATGTACTTGCTAGTCTATTGATGAGAAAGTTAGTGAGTTTCAAATAAGGGTGGTAAGTCTGAAACTGGGGAGGGACACAGGAAAGACCTGCCGGGGTTGTCTCTTCCTGATGGTAGCTCCAGGGTGAGGCAAGTAACTTGTCCAAAGGTCTGTCCACCTTCAGGTTATCATGTGATTGGGTGTCTCTTTGGAGATTTTAGGATCCTAAGGTGACTTCTTCAGGCTTTGTCCCAGCTATAATGTGCAGATACAGTTGAGCCAGGGGCAGTATGAATCAGGGGAGGCAGAGGTGTCCATGGCTGTGGCAGCTTGGCATACAAGTGTAGCAGATGTGGGTCTAGGTAGAGCTGCCTCAGTTTCTGGTCCATGGGGTAAAGCAATGGAGACCCCTGAGTACAATTGCAGCAATGACCTCCCGCTCTTTGGATAATGATAGACAGTTATGCCTTGAAGCCTACATTCTGTTGGCAGCTTCCCTGATAACTTCCACCTCATCTCTATCATCTGGAAATACCCGGAGTGTTTCTCTTTCCTTTGCTGACCCCTGAGAAGCATTGCCCTGGTGAAGTAATTNAAGCAATGGAGACCCCTGAGTACAATTGCAGCAATGACCTCCCGCTCTTTGGATAATGATAGACAGTTATGCCTTGAAGCCTACATTCTGTTGGCAGCTTCCCTGATAACTTCCACCTCATCTCTATCATCTGGAAATACCCGGAGTGTTTCTCTTTCCTTTGCTGACCCCTGAGAAGCATTGCCCTGGTGAAGTAATTAAAAAACTATAGAAATGACAAGTAGCTGTGTTCTGCTCCATCCACTGTGTCTCTTTGTTAGCCTTCGGCAACCAGCACTCCATTCTGACAGACAAGTCTGTGGGACACAGAGACTGTCCTTGCTGTCACATCAGTGCCTTTGGCATGTCACCTCCTTAACAAGGTTCTTTTAACATCTTCTGTTTCTACAGCCCGCCCCTCTGCCTTTTCCCCCTGAATCCTCTTTCTCTTGTAGCCCAACCTGACTGCCTGCATCATCATTTCCCCAACCTGTGTTTATGTCTTCTCTTTCAGGAAAATGTGGGGTTTTTTTTTCCTCTCCTCTGTTGTCATTTTTGTTTATTAATTAAGAAAAAGTCCTAAAATCAAAGTAAACCTACGTACCATAGAAGGGTTTGCAGTTGGGCCAGCCCTGCATTGTCTAGCACAATGACCATGATAGGAAGAGTTCAGTAAAGGGTTTTTCAAGTTGGACATGCAAAACAAAGGGGTTCATGACACCTGGGAGCTGGGCTAAAAGCACATCCAAGTGGTCCACACTCCAACCTTCTTCCCATCTCCCTCCAGCTCTTGCCTGTTTACCACATTAGAAAAATAATGTTTTGGGTTTTTTTTTTCTCTCTCTCTCTCTTTTCTTGGCCCTATCCACGAGGCAGGAGACAAACTGCATTAAGTCTCATAAACTAAGAATAGTTCTAGAGATTTAACTGCCCAGGGTTTTGGAATGAAACTAGGTTAAACAAAGAAGCAACATTGGCACCTTCTAAAGTTTCTGAGAACTTCACGTAAACAGGTCTTTCAGCATCCTGGAGATGTTTCCATGACCTCTTCCCCCCACGCCCCCAATTAAACCTGTTATTCTTTGAATACTAGCCTCCTTGGAGTTGGATGAGCCTTCCAAAAAAATGTCTTACTTAGGATTATTGTTTTTCTGTTGAAGTAGTAGTACAGAGAGAAGAATATCCAAAACTTAATCTTTTAATCAACTGCAGTCAATCTAATAGGCAATTATAACTTTATCCTTAGAACCATTGCTTATTCTGCTGTTTTTGTACAGAAGCCAACTAATTAATGAAGAAATGGGGTGGCATGGACTCAGAGTGGCATGCTGGAGCCCACCAACTTGCCCTTAATAGGAAATTGGGGAGTAGAGCATGAAAGGTTCATTCTGAGATGTTGGTTTAAATAGTCTGAGCCAAGTTGGGCTTGGTAATGCCTACCTAAAACCCCAGGCCTCGGTGACCAAGATTGGAGGATGAGTTTAGGTTCAAAGCCACCCTGGGATACATAAACAGATCTTCTCTCAAAAACCAACCAACCAACCAAACAAACAAACAAACAATAAACCAGTACATTTGGTCTGTGTGGATGTGGTCCGAGAAGCAGTTATGGAAGACCTACCTGTACCTGCTTAATTGGCTACTCACACAGAGCTATGGTTGGTCATTGAACAATAGAAGCATGCTCTTTCCTTCCCTAAGTAGGACCTTGGCCCAAGACACATGGCATGGAAAGAGAAGCATAAGATAGATTTCTGTCCCTGCTCACTCTCTTGGCAGAAGCTGAAGTGCAGTGTTCTAATTGCAGTTGTATTTGGAATCCTGCTAATTTATCCAGAAAAACTGGCTCATGAGGTGCCTTGTAAGATGCTTGGGTCTATGGAACCCTAAGCCGTGCAATCTGCATAACTAAGAAGAGGACACTGAAGAGTCAGATTCAGATTATAACAAGAGAAGCAGTGGGATTAGGAGTCAGAGAGAAGTGCCGTACAACCCTAAAGACGGAAGAGACAGAAATGGAATTGGACGAGGCAGAGAAAGACAAGTAGAGATAGACAAGAGAGAGAAAAGAGGAGGGGAAAGAGAGAGGTGGAAGAAGGAAGAAAGAACAGTAGATCTTACTGCTTCTAATGTAATGGGTCCTGGCCTAACTAGCTCACACTAGAACAAAAAGGGGGCATAACAACTATTCAGGTGGGTAAGTACATGTTTTTGTGTGTGAGGGGTGTGTGTGTGTGTGTGTGTGTGTGTGTGTGTGTGTGTGAGAGAGAGAGAGAGAGAGAGAGAGAGAGAGAGAGAGAACCATATGTATAACCATAAACAAGGCGTGAGAAGCCTGTATTAACTGCAACAAACAAAAGCTTCTGAATTTTAGCCTAGGGCCGTCTTCACAGAAGCTGAAGGAAAAAAACTTCAGCTAGTGAGCTCCAAGATCAGTTCACAGGAAGAGGCCCTCCAGGGGGAATACATGGCTTCCTTTTGCAGCGCCCTGCCCTGTGCTGGTGCTTGAAGCCTGGGTCATGAAGAATTCATAAGAAAGAAACTAAGAAGACATTGATTTTTGAGGTAGGTCGGAATGAAGGGCTGGGCCAGGGCCAGGATTTCAGACCTTGCAATATTTTGCCTTCTGGGAGAGTGTCTGTAGGCTGATGATAATGATGACAGTTGGCCAGGAGCCTTTGCAGATGCATTTCCCAAGCATTTCCAGACTTAATGAGTCCATAGAGCTTCCCACAGGCCAGAGCTGTCATGTTAGTCCTAAGTAACTATCTTAAAGAATGAGGAGGGTCTCAGTGAGTGATGGTGACAGTTGAGGGACAATTTCAGTTTTAATTCTCACATTCCTTGCTTGGAATGGCTCAACCAGGAGGCATAGGCCAAAGAATGACTTCAAGTGTAAGATTTTGACAAAGGCTAGAAATGTTCCATGTGTGCCTTTATCCCCCTGTCCTGGTTCTTTTAACAGCTGCTGTCTGAGCCTACTACCTCTCTGCCTGTTACAACAGGTGCTTGCTGAACCATGTAGCTGCCCAGAACTGCCCCAGTAGTCTCATGAGGCTCAACGCCTTCAAATTTAGGTGTTTTGGTTCTGTGTCTCCAGAGAGAAGACCAATCATTCTCCCAAATTCTTGGCAGCTAGACACAGGCATTGGCTAGGCCTCTTCAGATGGTCCAGGGAAGACGTTGACTTTGAGAGTCAGGCATGGTGGCACATGCCTGTAATTCCAGCACTTCGGAGGTGGAGGCGAGACTATTGGGACCTCAAGGCCAGCCCTGGCTAAATAATTTGAGATCAGCCTGGGCTATATGAGACACTTCTCAAGGAATCAATCAACCAGTTAATCAATAAAATAAGACTTTGATTTGGATGAATGTCCGTGAAGTGAGGATTGAGTAGATTTCTGATGAGGATATTAGAGAGAAAGTACTTTGCAAAGACAAAAGGAATGGGGCTCCCTGGGGAATGTCCCATTGCTGGGGTATAAGAACAAGGGGTCTTCTATGACTATGATTGGGGAATCATGATATAGCTGAGCAGAGTCCCAGCTAGTTTACCTAATAACCAAGACAGTGAGATCAGACAAGTTTCTCTTGGTGATTTTTATTATATGTCACCAAGAATTCAGTAGTTAAATACTTTTATTATAATGCATTAGAGACCATTTGTAAAAGAAAAATGAGCCTATCCCCATTTTCATACCCAAAATGGGTAATCTCTGAGAAGCACAGTAACGCATGGAGCCAGCTACCTGAGTGCACCCAGAATAAAGCCAACCCTGCCTGGGTTTTGGATTTCTAGCTCACTGGTTGTGTTTGTTGGTTCTGTGGGTTTGTTTTCTGTCCCACAACCATCGCTTTTGTGAGAAGAGCCTCATTTTAAGTTAGATTGGAGTGATCAGAAACAATTTGTAAGCGCATCCAGCAGCTGCCATTGGTCCATCCCTTGGCTGTCATTGGTCCACCTCATGGCTGCCTTTGGTCCATCCCCTGGCTGCCATTGGTGTCCTCATTGACTGAGCACAGTAGCTGTAGGCAGGACAAGGAAAGCACACTGGCTTCTCTGAAAAGAAAATGCAGCAATCAAGATAAGTAAGATAACTGGGCATGGGGACACACCTAGAACCCTACCATTTGGGAGTATGAGGCAGAAAAGTCATGAATTCAAGGTCTGCCTAGGCCAAACAAGTTCTAGGTTATTCAGGGATATAAAGTCAGATCTGTTACAAACAAAAAACAAATTGAGTTTAATCCAAAATTTTATATATTTGAGTCCATAACCAAAATTAATATAAGATCTATAAGGAAAAATTTAAAAATCAAAAAAAGGAAAAAAAATTCCTTTGTCTTAGATTCTGATAACTAGTTACCTACCCTCTCCCTTCAGAGAATATATGCATAATATTTTAAAATAAATGAACAGCATAGATTAAGCTACCTGACTGCCTGCTTGGGTGTTCAAAGCTGACTCTCTTCCTCCTGGTGTTCAGCAAAATGCATAACATCTTCCTGGGAGCATTCCCTAGCCCACAAATTTGGATTAGATCAGAATCTCCATGTCCAAACCTGTCTGAATTTTGAAGAAATATTAACTCTGGCTGAAACTCTAAAATAACAGAGGGAAGAAGGCCAAATTAAATACAAAGAGACATAAGATCAAATTTTCACAAATCTCTGGGCAGATGGCCATCCAGCATCTGTGAATAGACAGACGCCTTGGTAAGTCACAGGATAGTGTAATTAACTTCTTCTGACACTTTGTGCCAGAGGCATAGTTAGCTTTTGAAACAGTTGATGTTTCCTGTCACAATCCCTATGAGGTAGGAACTCCTAGGAGGAAGTGACATTGAATGACATTCTTGTTAACAAAGACAACACAAGCCTGGGTCTAGCCAACAGTGAAGACTGGGGTCCTTTTTCTATGCAAAGTTCAGAGAACTGAACTGGACGCCCCTCAAAAATCAGGGTTTCTAAAGACTATGAAGCTTAAGGGAGAACTTCCCTCCTGGATAAAAGATCATTCTTCTGTTTGATGAATTGAGAGAAGAGAGATGGGGCTGGGGTGAAGGGAGAGAAGGGAATAAATTCTAAGACAGCAGACTCTAAGTAGACCCAGAGCTGCTGACCATTATCCACCGTGTTGTAAAGTTTGTCCAATACCCAAGGATAGTCTCACCCATGTTCATTACATAATCTTGAAGTTCTACCATAAGAATTCTTTTACAAAGTTTCCCCATACAGATGGGGAAACTGAGGTCCAGTTAAATAATTTCAACAGTAAAACAGGACTAGACTCAGGTTTTCCAGTCCTCAGGGAAGGCTCTTTTCTTTGGTCTCACAATCATGCAAAGGAGATGTAATGCTGCACAAGGCATGTGCTAAAACTTAGCTCCAGTTTTCAGGCTGGGAGACCTTCCTGTTTGGTGTGAAGACCAGAGGGTAAAGCCAGCATTTTGAGAGCCAGATCTAGTTTACTGAAATTTTTTTTTCCCGTCTCAATGGTTAAGTGTTTAAAAATTTTGAACATGTCAACCTATTTTAAGACAGGAATTTTCACCAGCAAAATCCAGATTTCTGGGGTTTTTTTCAAAAAATTCCAAGATCAGGACACACTGGAACCACTTTCATACAGGGCAGTGCTTGGCTTGAGCATCTGGCATGCTGGGGCTCTTGCGGGGTTGATAAAATACACAGATGTGCTGTCTCCTACTAAGTGACATGTGGAACCTTAAGAACATCCATCCATTGTGGCATCACGTACACCACTGGCGATTGCAAACCTCATAAATCTGCCGTTTATCTACCTTCTTTTCCCTTCTCTTCCTCCTTTTCATTCTCTCTACCTGTCTCCCTTCCTCTTTCTTTCTCTCATTTCCTCGTTTTGGATTTTCTGCAGTGTCACTTTATCGGTACGACAGTTGACTGGAGCGGTGGACAATCAGCCCTGTTTAGAAACACAATGTCCTTGGAGCCATCTTTATTCCTTTAACTTCCTGTCTAGACAGGAATCTGAAGTTGGTGTCTCTTATTATAGACCATGGGTATAAATGGTAGTCTCCCTGAAACAAACTCATATATTGTTATTGAACAAGGCAAGTGAATTGGTCATCATAAGTTGTGGGGTTTTTTTTTAATTCATTTAAAAACATGTTTATTCCAAGCACAACACAACTGATCAAATTGAAAAAGTTAGATCAAGGAATTATTAAAAGTGAATATGACTTAGCAATGTCCAATTCAACAAATAGAATATTAACAATATGCTCAAAACTCCTCTGTAAAGTTCATACCTACCAATCACTACTGTCTTCCTCTTTCCAAGGGCAACCATTTTCTTATCCAGTTTTAGCTGACTATGAACTTCTCCTAATGGGATGTAGAGTGTATAACCTTTATTTCTTAACTTATCTATTTAATTATATGTAGAGGTGAGTGTGCCCAAGTGTATGTCTACACACGCAGAACATACAGAGATCAGAAGAGGGGTTGGATCCTCTGAGTTTATAGAGTTATAGGGACTTTGTAGACAGTTGGGAGCCACTACGTGGGTCTTAGAAACTGAACCCAAGTTGTCTGTACAAGCAGTAAATTTATACTGCTAAGCCATATTTTCCATCCCAGGTACATAATCTTTAATATCTGACTTTTGAAAAGTAATACTTCTTATTGATTTGTTAGATTTTACATATACTTATTGTACTGGCTAGGTTTGTGTCAACTTGACACAGCTGGGGTTATCACAGAGAAAGGAGCTTCAGTTGGGGAAATGCCTCCATGAGATCTAGTTGTGAGGCATTTTCTCAATTAGTGATCAAGGGCCCCTTGTGGGTGGGACCATCTCTGGGCTGGCAGTCTTGGGTTCTATAAGAGAGCAGGCTGAGCAAGCCAAGGGAAGCAAGCCAGTAAAGAACATCCCTCCATGGCTTCTGCATCAGCTCCTGCTTAAGTTCCAGTCCTGACTTCCTTTGGTGATGAACAGCAGTATGGAAGTGTAAGCTGAATAAACCCTTTCCTCCCCAACTTGCTTCTTGGTCATGATGTTTGTGCAGGAATAGAAACCCTGACTAAGACACTTATTCAATGGATTTTCATCATAGCTGTCTACTGTTGCCTCCCCAGTACACGCAGCCCATTTCCTTCCCTATTTCATATCTTCTTTCTTTTCCTTGTTATTTATACCCCATGAGTCTAATTAGTGTTTCCCATATGTGCATAGATGTATGGCTCCCCACTGGGACATGAGACACCTACCACTGTCCCTGTTCCTAAAGGATAATGACTCTCCCTTATTCAGAAGCCATCGACTGCCATTAGCTCCTTGCCAAGGATGTGGCTTTGAGACCCTTTCTTCTTTGATGCTGAAAGTTTCACTGTAGGCAACCACAACCACTGGGAGTTGAAGCGTTGAACAGCCCATTATATCCAGAGCATTTTATGGTTCTCTTCCTTATTTGCTATCTTGGACTCTTTGATTTCATTTTATATTTATAGCTTCATCCATACTTAGAACAGTCGAGCACAACATTTCTTCCTAAGAATATTCTATATAGTACCTCCTCATTTTGCCATGTTTCCAAATCTGAGCTTTCTTTCTTTAGGGTTTTCCTCATAGGAGAGCTTGAGAGAAAACCATGCCTGCTGAGAGTCCGTGTCGGAAGGTTTTCCTAGACATCATGGGATCGAAGCAGAAAGAGTGGAATGGGAAGAGTTGCAAAAATTAGAAGTGGCTGCATGGCTACCGGCATTTTCTGAGGGGACTGAGGCAGTGTGCTCCCGAATGGCCCATCAGGGAGATCAAGAGGTGGAAACAACATTATCGGTTGTCTGTCAGTTCCTGTCCCTCAGTGGTCAAGGACATGGCAGAAAGCATACACTCTCCAAAGTGCTTGAGGTTTCCTGAAGAATTCTAAGCCCAAGAAGCTATACTGCCCGAAGTGAGTTGCTATAGCAAAAGGGAGCCCAAAGGATTTTGAAGTTATACAGGAGAAACCCCAGTGTATTGGCCTTTTCGAGTAGTATGACAGTGAGCGTTGTTGTACACATCTCTTGGGGTATATAACTATATATTTCCATTAGAGATATTCATAGAGATTGGAATGATATTTTTTGAATGAAGCTTAATAAAACAAAAACGTATCAACCAAATTTAATACAAAAGCTTTCCTGTCAAAGAAAAAAACAAGCTTCAAATTACAGAAGATTGTTGCCAGACTGTGTGTCTTTAGCTGTTGGGTTCACTTGGCCCCACGCTACACATCTGGTCATTTGATGAATTTGTCCCGGCCACAGATGTGCTCTTGGATTCTGCGCTAAGGGGGTGAGAACAACAACTTCACACTTGACCCAAGTGGCAATCCAAAGTAAACAGAGGGAGTGGAACAAGAGAGTACAAATGAAGCTGCCGTAATTAATGACATGTCATTCATTGGCCAATCAGTCCAAGTTCTTGACTAACTTGACTCCCTGTTGTGATACAGAGCCTCTTCCGGTGTGGAATATAATCATTCCTGCAGTAATGTCCAGGGCCCCACTTTCCCTTGCTCTGCTCAGAGCCGTACAGTCCAGGCTGTCTGCAGCATCTGACCCCTGCTGGAGAAACAGGAGTAAAAGAGAGAGGTCTTTCCAAGGTCTGTTCCCCAAATTCCCTCTCTCCTTCATTCTCTCCAAGATGAACCCCACCTACCCACAACACGATACCTCAAAGCAACCCAAATGCTCCCTTCAGAAATCCTTTGGCTACCTTTGCCATGAGAAAAGTTGCTGACCATTGGTTATCTTGACCTGATGTTCAAGAAACACCTTGTAGGAGATACACCAAATCTAGAAAGCCACCCTCAAGCACCTCTAGCTTTTAACCACCTCTCCCAAAGACAGGTCAACAGAGATAGAGGAAGGGTGAGTAGAAGGAATTTCTACTCCAGAAACCAGTGGCAGCCCTCTAGGTTCCTCTTGCTCTGTGGCCTTCAATGGCCATGCCCCTCCTCAGCTACTACAAGAGAGGGTTCTCCACTTGGCCCTATACTTTGTGATACTCCAATTCACCTGACGTCTGAGACAGGCTGTACCTGGCTCCCTGTTGGCCCATGCAGTACAACTAAGTTTTCAGCTAGACTCAGTGCTTGAACCCACTGTGTGTGTCCTGAGGCAGTGGGGGAGGTGCCCTCCTTCCTAGACTGTGTTCTTTCTTAACTATGGGCACAGGGAGATCAAATGATGTCAACATCTTGCTTTGATAAGCATTAGAAGTATCTGTCGTGGGTGTCACAATACCTTCCTTCTGAGGAGGAAAGGTCTGAGTCTATCCTTTAGTGACCTTTTCTTACCTAGGCTCTTGCGAGTACCACTAGCATTCTTAGGGTTTGTAGATTCTAAACATCTCAACTCTCTGTGCTTGTGGGAGGCAGGCAATGAGGAGGGTGGAAGCTGGATGGCAGAGATTTATCCCCAAACCCTTCTACTATAAGAACAGCCAGTATTTACTTGCTATGTAGACTAACTGAGCATGCATGCTCTCGTTTGCACATTTAACTCATGTATCTTTCTGAAGCAGCTCCAAGACTTGGCTTGTTTTCCACCTGTGCCATTGAAGCCCAGACTGGGACATGTTTGAGCTGACATCCAAAGGAGGCCAATCTCTTAAGAAAACCTATACTCACCATGCCATGCCTATTAAGTCACACTAACTTGGAGTCTCATTTCCCAGCCACACACATTCATCTGCTTTCTTTGTGGTGCCAAGTTACCACACTGTCTTGAAAATGGCACTGAGGAATGTGGTGTGGACCCATCCGGATCCTCTGCTCCCCAGACTGTAATCCGAGCCCTTGGGGGCATTTTGAGCTGTCCAGTGGTATAGAGCCTACATATTGGTGTACCCGTGGACAGAAAAGGTCGGAGCCCGGGTCGAGAGAGTACCTCGTCTACACTTGAAAAGTGTGGAAAGTTGTGGGGTTCCAAGTCAAAGAGGTAGACTCGGTGTCAAATTACTGTTAAGACTAATTGTCCTCAAGAATATCCGAATCTATTCGAACATTCTACATTTTACTCCTCGTCGTTCTACGTGATCGTGGCCTTTCTGGCTACAGAGGCTTTGTTTGATTTTTAAAACCTCGAGGCTAGAACATATAAAACGGATTCTCTTTTGTCTTCTCCAAGTCCTTGCTCCCTTCTGTCTATCTCATTCCCTGTAAGAGGACTCCACTGTCACCCAGGAGAGAGCCCACGGGATGGCTGCATGGGAGGGCAATGCCTGGCATTCTTTTCTTGAGCCTCGATTTCCACTAATTCATCCTCAGGCTGGCTTGCTCTTTCCCTCTTTTGTTTGTTTTCATTTTTCAGTTGCTTGGAAGGAAGCTGAGAGATGTTAATGTCCCCTGTAGAATGGGTTAGGGCAACATCTCCAGGCTAAAGGGAGCTCACCTTTCTAGAATGAAAACCAGACAGACAGTTGTTTCTCAGCCTCTGCAGTTAGCGCTTTGATGGCTTATCCTAACCAGAGTGTGCTACAAGCCAGCCAGACTCTCTGATAAGGGCTTCTGCCCCAGATGGAGAATACTACCGTCTGCAAAGAGCATGGTGCATTTAATCAAAAGAACATCAGTAAAACATCTCTGAAGAACTGGCTTCCCTTCCCAGAAGGGCCTCTCAGTGCATGCGAGGCACAGAGTTTTTGTGCCTTGCAAATGTGTATGACTGAAGGTAAGTCCCACAATTCCACTGTTACAGACACTCTTCTTGAGGAAGCATATCAGAACTGCCCATCCAGGGAGGCGTCTTAAGGTGGCTTTCCATCTCAAAAACCTGATGAATTAAAATCACAGGCCTAGGGAGATGGATGGGGATTTTGATTCTGAGGCTATCACCCCTTCTAGGTGCTGCTGCCATCTATTCTGGCCAAAGCCAACCATCACAGTGGCTTCTCTGTTGAAAGGCACCCATTCAAATAACTGGTTCTAAAAATGGAAATGTAGAAGCCCCAAGGGGTCACACTTCTGGCAAAAGTCATTCTGTTGGAGCCTTAGTATATGCTGCTTTTCAGGTAAGTTGGAACTCCTGATTTTCCCTCAACAGTCATTATGACTTCACAAACATCTGCTCTTCCATCTCCTGCATCTCAGACAAAGCATGTGAGACCCAGTGGTAACTAAGTAGGTATGGGACGTCAAAGGACGGAGCCCAAATTGAAGCCAGGTCTCTTGCCTCACGGCAGGTTATCCACTGTCTTTCTCCGCAAAGTTTATGCTCGTGCACATAAATGTGAATACAAGCATCTCTGCCCCGTTCCTTTCAGCAGTTCAGCTCTGCAAAGATGCAGCCGGCCGTCCATTTCTCTCACAGAGCTTGTTGTAAATCTACTTTTAAAAGACATCCCCTTACAATGCCGTCAATGGCCCTTGCATTAAAAATGAGGAAAATATGGAAACATGCATTAAAATACTCAGCAGCAAATGGCTTCTTTATTGCATAAAAGCTCTCATATGTCTCAAAGGTGGTGAGAATAGAATAACTTATCAAGAATGAGATTATTATTGCCCGGAAAAGCTCTGTCTTAATGTCAGTTTTCTTTGGGATTAAATCAGATCGCGATGGTCTATTGAGGGTATACAGAAATGTATAAGTCAAGTATTTAAAAGCTTTAAGTGGGAGATCCAGCAGTGTTGGGAAAGATAGAACACACTGTTTTCATCTCTGGAGGGTCAGAGCCAGTATTCAGAAAGGAAAAGTAAAGATCATAATTTTCCTGTAACCAAGACAGGGGTTTGAAATGCAATGTCAGGACCTCAGGCTGCAGACTTCCGGGTCTCTAGCTGCTGGGTCACCAGTCTCAGGGAGACTTTCTGCAAAACAAATATTGTCTTGAGAAAACTCCAAGATTTCTATCCTTTCTGGACCTGTTTTATAAGGAGATAAATAGAGCCCCCAAAGGAAAACTGAAACTCTGGCGTTAAAAAGAGAGCAAATTGTCTTCTCAGTTTAGCCAAAAGAGATGTCCCGGTTAATACGCAGTGGAGATTTATGGCTGGCTTTCAGGGACCAAGAATATGAGGCAATGAGTTCCTCATGGGTATGACATTGAATATGACTTGATTTTTTTGTTTGTTTGTTTGTTTGTTGTTAACTCGGGGACATCCCCAAAATCATATCACAGGAGAACATCAGAGAAGAGAGTTGGTCATTACAGTGTCATTTATACCAGCTGCTATAGAACTGTTTTAATAAAGGATGGAAAACCCAAATGTGTGTAGTTACCTAAGGACTCTAAGGTCCTGCGTAAGAGAAGAGAAAGGGAGGGGTGTTCTATTTTCCTTTTTGTGTGTATTCTTTCTTCTACATGTATGTGTGTGAGCACACATTCACCTTTGTACATGTCACCACAGCCAGCCTTCATTGCTTTCCCCAGATAGGCTCCACTCTGGTTTTGTGAACTAATGTCTCTGCCATTTCCCCAGAGTTTGGCCATTCTGTTAGTCTGGCTGCCCAGCCAGCTTAGGAATCTACCAGTCTCTGCTCTCCCAGTACTAGGATTACCAGCTCCCATTGCTGAACCCAGGATTTTTACACAGATCCCAGGGATTGAACTCATGTTTGTGTGGCAAACTCTTTACTGACTAACCCATCTCCCAGCCCTGCACTCTCTGCTCTACAAACTTTCTTGGAAGGATTATGAACTGGAGATCATATGTCATACTCCCAATACTTAATCAAAGCTTTAAAAAAAATAAACACCATAATCTAGCATTATGGTAACAGAAGAAAAACTTACAGATAGTTATCTTTCCTTTTGTATTTTCATTTCTTTATTGATATCCTTTATGTAAGTCTTTTTTTTTCAATTTCACTTTTCATACATATACTACAACTCTGCTATAGGGTTCTGAGCTTGAAGCTGGGCACTAAAACCATCGTATCTGTCTTTTACTTGGGCAGGAAGAGGACAAGAGTTAGGCAGCAAACAAGGAGCTGCCAGGGAGGAAGCCTGGCTTGGGGACAAGTCCCCTCAGGACTGACTTCTTGGCAGTCTATCCCCATCATCTATCCTTGGATGTCTGCACTCGAGTTCTAATAACAGTCAGCATCTATTAAGCATCTCATCTGTGCCAGGATCTCTGTATTATCTCCTTCAGTCCTTGCACAATCCAAAACCAGGCACCACTGCCATCTCCATCTTACTGGGGTGGAGGAAGTTATATTCCCACGTGGGTTGTAATTCCATATCCGTGTGTCATCCAAGTGACTGATCCAAGTTCTGGCTCGTGTCCGAGTTCCACCTCAGACCTCAAAGGCTGTAGCTTTCTATTTCCTTCTATCTCCTCTGTGTCTCTCTCTGAAGGTTATCAAGACTTCAGAGGCCATCTTGCGTGTCTTCTCTATTCTTTGTAAACTACTACAGAGCAAAGTAGTAGTTACTAAACCAAGTCTCATAGGACCTCACTTCTGTTTAGTCACCAATGTACTGTACACAATGTATGTTTTCACATCCATAAAATGAGGAAGTTGGACTAGGTGGTATCTTGAAGTATTTGACCTCAGGCTTTGGGTAGCTTCTTAGCATCTAGGTGGGACTATGGGACACCCCTCACCTGCACTGTGCCCATATGGGATCTGAGTGGCATGAAGATGGAACTGATGATGGCTGTGACTGGATTTCTGAGCCCCATCCCAGAATACCTACCACCAAAATCCATGGACAATAATACATTGTAACATTTAGCCTGCTCCACAATTCAATGTTATTGAAAGGTATGATAAACTGCCGGGCTTGCCCAGTCTCTGGTGGAAGGTACTGTGTGGTCTGGTAGGATTTGAATGTTTCCCCTCAAGGTTCATGAACTGGAGAGCTTGGTTGTGACAATGCTTAGGTAGTAGGACATTGAAATGATGCTTAGATGATATGTCGCTATCCTTGGATGGGAGTAGTATGTTCTCACAGGGCTGGGTTAACTCCTAACAAATGAGCTTGATCTAAGAAAGCAAGCCTGTCTCTGGTCTCCTGCTTCCTCCCTGACCACAGGAATTCTTCCATACCCACTGCTCACCTGTCTCAGACATGGCCACCCATCTTCCATGTAATCATGCTACACTCCAGAGGTCCTCCAATGCCGCTGCCTGGTCTTGGACTTTCAGCCTCTATCCATAAAGAAAACGCATCTTAGATGCTTTTAAGATATTAAGCAATATTAGCCTCAGCTATTTTCTTGCAGTAACACAAAATGAATTCAGACATAGGGCAGGGCACATCAAAATATTATTTGTATTACCCTAGCTCTTGTTTGTGACCCAAGTCCTGAACTTCTTTGTACCAAGCCCAGTGAGCAAAATAAAGCTGAGAATGGTGTCTTTGTCCTATTATAAAAACATTCNTTGTATGTGATTCCTAAACCCTTCTAAGTGTTTAATAATTAATGCTTATTTTTCCTTCTATTCTTTTCCACTCCCTCATCTCCTTTCTCCATTCCATACTGATCTTTGACACCCACTAGGGAATTAGATGGTCCTCGGCTGTTTACATAATCAGAGATTTAAGGCTAGCTTAAGGAGAAAGTTAGGTCAAAAACTAAATGATAAGAAAAGCAGAAAAGTTGCTTGCCTGGGGGTAGCACACTAAGCTTTGGTCTTAGCAGCCTCAAGAGCATCTGTTTAAAGTTTTTTTGTGGACTCATGCAAGTGAGGGTGGTTAGTGAATATTTATATAGCTGGATAAAATGAAAGCAAGTTGAAAATGATACCATCCTTCTCTCTAGAAGGAATCCATTGTGCACAACCTTCTACCCCAAACACTTACTTGGGTTTCTGCCCTTCTGGGCTCATCTTCTCTGCTTTGTGTTATCTGATGTGGCAGAACTGAACCCAGCACAGCCTGAGATTCCCCGGGGAGACATTGTTGCGTCTTTGTATGTGGTAGATCTCATATCTGGAAGAGACGTGCTTCTCGACCCTCCGCCTCTCCTACCTACCCCTCTACAACTCCCCTGCCAGACTGAAGCAAAATAGGCCACGAATTCCATAAACCATTGTTCCACAAGGACTGGAAAGATGAGAGCCACACTGTGAGCTGTCACAGTCTTCCTAGGTCGTGAAATAGCACAAGAGGGGTGTGCAGTCAAGGTAGCGAAAACATGTAACATGATAGATTTGGGGCACTTCCAGGATGAGGGGCAAGCAGGGAAAGCTAGCTGGGCATGAGCAATGGCATTTACTGCAGAGATTTGTCTGAGTTGTTGGGTCCTGACAACAGTCAGTAGTCAGAGAGCCAATGGAAATGCAGCTTCCTTGGCCACATCGCCAGAAATTCTGAATTGGTCCTTAGGGGGGTTGGTCTCAGATAATTTAGTGCAGAACTAGGTCCAGAAAGAAGAATGGATTAGTTCCCAGGAAAGTTGAGTTCAGGAGGAGTCATCAAGGAAAAAGATAAGACATAGAAGTCAAATTTAGATTTCAGCCTTGGCAACTTTCCTACTTAACCTTTGTGAGGATTCTTTCTACAAATTACAAAGTTAATAGAGGTACTACACAATGGGTTCTTGTTTAGGACAAGGCTAAGCAACTTATAATAGTCCTGTAAGGCGGTGGTGTAATCCTCATTTGACATATGAGGAAACAGAGGCATGGCTGAAGCATTTAGATTATCTAAAAGGCAACCCTGATCATCCATGCTGGAGCTGGGATTTGAACACAGAAATCTAAATTTGTAGAGTTAAGGAAATTTGGCAAGGAAGCACACAGGAAATATTGAATTTTTGCTTAATACAGAGGGCCTCAGGGTCTGTGTTCTTTTTTCAGAGTCTTGAGACATGACCAGCTACTGGCCTGTGAGGTCAACTGCCTGCTCTGGTAGAATTCCACTGGAATTGCTGGAAGACCGGAGTAGGGAAGAGAAAACCAAGAGTACTTGATCTGAACACACCATTCCCTGCCTCGGTTTCATACACACACACACACACACACACACACACACACACACACACACACACACACACATATATATGTGTATATATATATATATATATATATATATATATATATATATATATATATATATATATATATATATATATGACTATCACTACATATATATGACTATCACTATTTTCAAGACCTATGGCTTAAGTCATGATACAGAACAGCTGAGTCTGTCTTCTCTACACACTACTCTTTCTTTTATTGGCTCCCAATCATGTCAGGAAAGATAAAAATGTATGCTAATTGATTTTCAAACAGTAGCTCAGTTTTTTTCCTCTAATAGATCTTCCTTCTCTTATGGGCTGGACAAGTTGAAATGTTACATGAAAGTGCCAAGACTGCTCCTTAGAAACAAAAGAAGACTTCTTTCAAGAGGCCAGAAAGCCTGATAACATGTAAGCTGTTGTGTAACATTCTAGAATATTCCATTTAGTTCAGAAAAGGAGGCAATTTCTTCAGCAAATATTTGCAGTCAACATTTGAGATTTCAAAGGAACATCTATACCCAGATACCAGGCCCTTGCTGTAGTAAATCTATACAGCCCCAAAGCTGATTGCCTCTGGCTTACTTGTTTCCTAACATCTTTAATTCACACATGCTGGATGGTTTGTACCAGCTAATGGATGCTTTTATCAATCTCTGCTTGCACCATATAATGCTTAATGGAGAATATGTTTTGAAGGGGTTATTCAACGACAGCCCCCCACCCCCGTTTAGACTAACCATCCAAGCAAACCAGACACTTACTCTAAATTACTGCAGAGTGATTTAAAATTTTCAAGGTCTCCCTGAGAGAATACATTTGCCTAGGGAGAGAATTTGCAATCAATCAATCAATAATCAATCAATCAATATTTTGTAACAAGTCAGCACCATCCACTCACACCAAAGACCTATTCATTTTCTTCTGGGGAAAAACAAAAAACGGCAATACTCCATCTGGAAAGTAGACCTTGGAAGAAGAAAAAAAAAATAAAAGAGCAACCTTTCCACTTTGCTCTAGCAATATGTGGAGCTCACATTTGTCATCTTCAGCCTGTCAGGTTGGAGAGCCTCTAATTCAGCAGTACCTTTAGAGGAGAAGGTTGTAAATCGTGGCCACGGATTTAATTCAACTCCTTGCCAATCTATTCTGTAGCTCTCAGTCAAGTTAGAGATGCAGTTGAATCAAAGGAAATATTTTGGGCTGGGGAATTTGGTAGGTACTGAGACCCAGCTGGAAGAACTAGGGTTGTATTTCTGCTCTACTGAATCCCAGATGGAAATGGACAGACTTCAGCCAGAGGGAGTCCTGAGGTGGCCTCCTAAGAGGCCATAAATGCCAAAAGGGCTATACGATAGCAAGACAAGGAAGACATGTATGTATGGATTTTGGTTTTGTTGGTTAGCCAGAAGAAACTAAAGCAAGGATCAGGGAGGAGAATTAAGTATAAGCAGAATGTCTTGGTGCAATTTCCGTGTACAATGGCGTCATTTGCTGTGTATCATTTGCAATAACTTGAGAGTTTATCATGAATATTCAACTCATTGTTTTGCCTCCATAAAGCAACCTGTCTATCACCTGCATCTTACAGACAAAGACACCAAAGCCCAGACACACAACTGGCCCAAAGCCTTATGGTCTCTTCAAAGGCAAGATGGGATCTTTTCATGCCCATCCTCTCTGTAAATATCTGCTATTGGCAGAGCATCCGTCATTGAAAAACCTCATTTAAGTTATATGTTCCTATATCCAATCACTTGTTGTTGCTTCAGCATCATGTTGGGAATAAAGGTACCTCTGGAGTTGTTTGGTTAGAGTTATAAAACAAAACCTTGCTTTCTTCAACTTGAAAAGCTGATACTGGGCCAGCAATGGTTTAATACCAACATACTGTGATTCTGAAATCTGGTACTACATGAATTCATGCTGCATTTTTTTTTCCCCTCAAGTCCTCCAAAAATCACACTGATTAGGATGAGTGGCACTCACGCCAAATTCATTAGAGTTAGAAAACAACTCTATTTTAGCTCTTCGAAAGCCAAGAGAGAACTTTGATATTTTTCTGCAAGTGTGAAAAAAAACTTTCAGCTGTGCCAAATTAACTCAAAACATCTGAGTGCGGAGCCTCCACGTTAGAAGGGTTTTGGTGAAGCTTTGTCTTCTAAAGAAATCCTCCTCTCTTAGATGTTGCCATTGGAGGCTGGGAGGCTGAAGCGAGGTCTAGGGGAGTGGTATTCTCTCTGAGTGGGCTGAGGGCCAAACTATTGTTCCTGCTGTGTGTCAGGAAAGAAAGGAGAAGTGTTTACTGAGTATCCCTGGAATCTGCCAATTAGCCTGGAATTTGAGGGATTTTCCTGCTGAACCTTGGTGCAGCCATCTAAGAGCTGAAGGGACAGGTGGAGATGTTTAACCCTTCAAAGAAAGGTAGGCTGGCTCAGAGCACCAGCTTGGACTGATATCCTACCTCATTCTGATCCATCCCTGATGTGTCCTATGGAGTGGTCATTTTCCCCAAGCTTAGTTCTATCTGACATCTGAGGTGCTATCAGAGGGACATTGGCCCCTCCACATGGGACTGCTCGGGAGCAACATTCTTAGAGAGCAGACCACCAGTCTCAACATTGATGATAACCTCTTAATATTTCTGTGGGTGATAAGGGAAATCTGTGTTTCAATGGCCTGAGGTGATCCTTAAGCAATTAGGTAGCTTGATAACCCCTGCTACCTAATACTTGGATGAAAATAAAATACATATGCCCACAGAGAACAGCTGATCACAACAGAATCCTACATCTTCTGGAGCCATACAAAGAAAAAGAGTGGTCAGATAACTGGCTCCCATGGAGTTACTGGAGAGAGAGGAAGAGAAGAGGTTAGGACCTGACACCTGCTAGAACCTAGGAGACCATGTGTGTCATAGAGATACAGGGAAGGTGGACAGGGAACTGAGAGAATGGTACTGGCTAGGTGATAGTGGAGAATGTCACAGATACAGCAGGTCCCAAATTTAAGCTTGAGTGGGGAGAAGATGTAGACAGTGTTCTGTATAGGAGATACTCAGCCATTTATAGTTGGTGCCTTACAGGCTCTGGCTGATGTGTTGATGTGACATTTCATTAAGTGGTTGCCTTCATGGATCTCAGTAGAGAAGGAGACACAGCAACTATTTGGAAGCAAATCGTTTTTTTCTTTCTTGATAAAAAGTAAATTAATAGAGAGCCTATGAAAAGAACTCAAAAGGAAAAGCATTCAGGGCTTCAAGTTCTGAAGTAAATGAGAGGAATGGAAACATATTGGAGTGGTGAGTGTCACGAGTCTGGGGTCATTCAGAGATTTATCAGTCTGACCATGAATAGTTTTTTAACAAATAAGAGGCTTTATTAAAC
The DNA here is from genome assembly GCA_902729485.2 of Mus minutoides. Taxonomy (NCBI): domain Eukaryota; kingdom Metazoa; phylum Chordata; class Mammalia; order Rodentia; family Muridae; genus Mus; species Mus minutoides. Next base: position 89,228 of record LR751148.1, on the reverse strand, counting down.
ACTGGCCAATACTGTGAATGCTGGCCAGGTCCATATCTGAAACTAATGCTCTAGGTATAATTCCTAATAACCTTAATCAGGAGCTTATAAAGGCAAAATCCACAAGGCTATGTACTTCCTGCCTTCATCCAATCAGGGACAAACATACATCCTGATGTACTTCCTGAGTACATGTGATCAAGCACATATCCTGTGCACTTGGGGCAACCAAGCTTGCTTACAGAAGCGAAAACACATGGCTTGTTATCTTACATGAATAATGGTTCCCCATATGCCAGGAAGTTATCTGTCCTTGGGCAAGAGCAGTTTACAAGTTAGAGGTGTTTTTGTTTTATAGATTTCTTAAGCCTAGTAATTTAAACTTAAAACATAACTGTGATGGTTTGTATATGCATCGGCCAGAGAATGGCACTATTTGGAAGTATAGCCTTGTTGGAGTAGTCTTTGTCTGTCACTGTGGGTGTGGTCTTTAAGACCCTCATCCTAGCTGCCTGAAAGCAAGTATTCTGCTCCAGCCTTCAGATGAAGGTGTAGAACTCTCAGCTCCTCCTGCACCATGCCTGCCTGGATGCTACCATGTTTCTGCCTTGATGATAATAGACTGAACCTCTGAACCTGTAAGCTAGCCCCAATTAAATGTTGTCCTTTAGAAGACTTGCCTTGGTCACGGTGTCTGTTCACAGCAGTAAAACCCTAACTAAAACAGTAACATTAGCCATCACAGTGAGAAAACAAGAGAGGTGAGGGACACTGAGCTAAAATGTGAAGGTTAGGAGAAAGGCACAAAGAAGTCACCAGGAAGGAGAATGTTCTGGAAGAGGGTTTCACAAAAGCCAGGCAATGAAGCAAGAGTTCTGGCAGCCTGCCATTCTTTTCTAAGCCTGAATCTGGGTTAGAATTCTGAGTTTCCATCATCTCGCCCAGAGAATTTCAGCTCCCAAGAACTGTAGCCACTATGTTTGGGGCTTGGTACCCTGACCAATGCTGACCTTTTAGCATCCAGCATCAGTAGACAGAGAGCGTTGGAGAGGCTGGGTCTGACACAGCAGCTTGATGCTGGCTTGCAAACTTCCCTTCATGACTTCCAATTACCACTTTTCTTATCTCTGGCTCTTAGCTAACAGAAGGAAGCCAACATGTAATGAGCACAGGAGGTCAAGCCATTGTTTGACCTGGTTCTGCAGAAGGGAAGAGGGAGGTAATGGAATCTCAGCTGGCTTTGGCTTATAGGAAGTTCCTTCTACTCCCTGGGTTCATAGCCTGACTGTAAAAACCCTGAGGGCTGTGATTATCAGGCTGGCCATAAATGGGACATGCTGTGGCTTTGTTAGGGACTGTGGGGAGTTTGGGTACAACTTTTTTGTTGTTTTCTTTAAAGCCACCTATAAAAATATTTGGGGGGTTCTGTGGTGCTGGCTCAGCATTCCTCATCTCAAGGCTACATTTTCCTTTCCTTGAACATATGTGTGGTGGCATTTCTACCTCATTGGCCACAGATAGTGTCTTGGTAGCCTGCTCAGACTGGTGGGCTCATCTTCAGCAGGACACAAACCGGATGGTGTCCATCTCTGAACAAGTGGCCTCTTTCTCACACAGGCTGAGTTTCCCGCTTGCAGGGGAGCTGGGGTTGGGGAACGTTGGTTCCTGGAAGCTCACAGGGAGTCCTCCAAGGCGGTGGGATCTGTTTATTTAACTTCATTTTTTAAATATTTTCATAGAATTGAGGATACTGCTCATATTCAGAGGCTCACTAGTTCCTCCCAGGTCAATAGAGGTCAGTAGGATAGCAGAGGGTAGAAACAGACCATTGGCTCTGCCCCCTTAGACTAGAACTTGAGAGTCAACTTACATTGCAGGTAGACACAATCTGGACAGCGGCTACCCTCAGGCTTGAGATGGAATCAGAAATATTTCTTAATGGGAATAAGAAAAGGAAACATTTCACATCTGCTATTTAGATTGAGCATAGATGTGGCTCTGGTTGGCTCCGATTTGTATGTTGTCACAAAGCTCACAGGTCAGCTTGAGGAATTGGGTCTTCGGCAAGCAGAGACAGTGCTTTCTCCCGGGACATCACTAGAACCTGGCCTGTGGTTGGGAGCAATTCATCACATGATTCCATATGATGTGCACATGGACTCCAGAGCTCCTGGTCTGGCAGCTTTCAGGAACATATGACTACTGTTAGAACAGATCCTGGTCACAGAACATGGGCTTCAGGGCATAGTGGTCTGGGTATTGTCTACTGCTAACCTATCTGGGTTATCGTGTTGCCCATGAGACAGGCCCACCTGTCACGATGCCTCCTAATCATTGTTTTGACTTCTTGTCTAAGGTCAATGCACAAATGTGTAATAATGGACTGTATTGGACAAGGTGCTGCCTGCTGATGTAATCCTACAGTTTGCATTTTCCCTGTCTGCTTCTCAAGGTGCCTCACCATCTGTGGTTGCCTTTGACTTTTGAACCTGCTGAACAGGTAGGTGGCAACGGCTCTGCTGTAAAATGAACTACATAGGAGACAGGAGATGGGAATCTGATGTCACAGAAGTAGTAAAAGTAAAGGGGAGCTGTGTGTGTGTAGGGGATAGAGTAGGGGAGAGGGGGAAAGAGGGGGGAAGGGAGATGGGAAGGGAAAAGGGGAAGGAGGAAGGAGGATGGAGAGGGAGATCTATAGGAAAGATTAATCCACTGTATCTCATCCACTTCAAATCCCAGGTTTGCTGAACTTCCAAGAGAGCCATTGTACTTGTGACCAGCTCTGAGGAATGAAGAATATAAGGCTGAGAAGATATGTATGCAGACCATGAGTCGGAGCTACGACAGCAAGTCCAACAATGCTGTTTCCCTCAACCCTGCTGTCTGCCTGGAGATGACCAGCAACAGTTAAATGTGAGATTCTGACTCAGACCTGTGTAATTCAGACTACTTACTTCTGTGTGCTGCTTTCCCAACTGTAAAATAGGCCTAATAAAAATTCTTGACACAGATGGTCATGGACGGTTAGTGACTTGATACTTGTGTAGTCCAGCATGTGACATATTATATAAGTTCTGTCTAAATAAGTACAACTCTTGGCTCCCAAGCTGGGGATGGGTGTGGTGAGTCCATTAGCAGCCCTATCAGGCACAGGCTCAGAGGGCAACAATCAAATAGAAGCAGGCAGAGATGGCCAGTGTCATCCTAACTATGGCAGGCTGTGCTGAAGTCAGTGTGCTGTGCTGTCACAATTGTTTTTGCACACGTTGAGAACCAGAGAAAGTATCTCAAATCTTTTGTTGTACTGGGAAATCAGGTGAGCAAGGAAGAACGGTCAGGCCAGGGGACACATAGGTGGTTTAACCCAGGATGCATGCATGGCTTATAGATCTCACAGTACCTCTGATATGAAAGATGTTACTAACAAACTCATCCACTCTGTCTCTCCTCCTCAGATGAAAAAAATGTCTTTAGAGTGAGAATGTACTAGTTAATAAACTCATATTACCAGCCTTCTGTATTGCCATATTCTGTCACCCACAGCCCTGACTTTTAGAGACAGTGTTTTCTCCTAACTTTAGGCTGACTTAGAGCCAGATATAAAGATTTGAGTGGGTTCTGGCTTCCCAAGGAAGTTCTGTCTCTTTTTTTCTGGAGCACTGATGGCCTCTCATGAAGAGCAAAGGGTCCTGGGTTCTGACCTCCTCACCCTCCCCATGGTACTGTTCCTCCTGGGTACTAGGGAGGTCTGTCAGTCTTGCAGATCTTAATAAACCAGCATTAATTTAAAAACATCCTGAGAATCATGAGAGTTCAGACAGACCATAAACTTCACAACACCTGGTCTGTAGTTCCACAGGCTCAAGACAGGGAAAGATAAGCAATAAACTATGCTATTTAATTCTTCAGCAGGACAGTGTCTACCACATCCCTCCCACCCACTCGTACATGTAAATGGGCATGCACACACACATATATGCCCATTACATACTCATACTTATCGATAAGAACTTACAGACTTATTCAAATGCCAGGGGAAATACTGTGTTTCATAACCTTATTAAGAGCCCAGAGTGTTGATAAGATTGACAGCTGTCCTTGAGATGTTCATTATGAGAGATATGTTCCCATTATTCTTTCCTCATAGAAAACTGTGTCTCAGAGATTATAAAGGACATCCCCAGGATAATACAAACAGCAACAGGCAGAGTTTGGACATACAGGATGCCATGGAATTATTTCCTCTCAACTGAAGCATTTTCACTGTAAAACTGTGAAACAAAGGAAGCTGACCAAACTCAGGAAGTGAATGAAACCCACAAGTCTCAGGAAGTTCCTGAAATTGCAAGATCCCCTGGTCCTTTCCTTAGATAATACATTTAGTAATAATTCCTGGGAGGAGAGAGTTCCCAACCAGCTGAGCTTCATAAAGTTAAGCAGGGAGCTCGAGGGATTCAACCTTCATGGGATGTTGGTAACACAGCTGCCTCTGATTCATGCCTACTCTTGTAAGTAACCGAGCTAAACTCACTGGTTCAGGGACTTAGGCTTGGGTGGAATCTCTGGCTTTTTTTTTTTTTAAGATTTATTTATTTATTATATGTAAGTACACTGTAGCTGTCTTCAGACACTCCAGAAGAGGGCATCAGATTTCGTTACAGATGGTTGTAAGCCACCATGTGGTTGCTGGGATTTGAACTCAGGACCTTCGGAAGAGCAGTCGGGTGCTCTTACCTGCTGAGCCATCTCACCAGCCCATCTCTGGCTTCTTATCAGTGCCTCGTCTGGAGTAAACAGATATTTGTTCACATTGTCCCCATGAAAAGTCACATACACCACTGGGAAAAAGCCTGAGCAAGAACTCTGGTTGCACTCCACCACAGGCAGCATGACAGTCCGCCAGTGACATCAGATTCACAGTGGCAGCACAGAGATCTTGGGAAGTTACACTAGGGTCACCTGAGAGGAAAAAGGCAGAGGCGACAGAGAGAAAGGTGGGCCCATCAGAAGCTAAATAAGGAAGCCCAAGGCAAACCTGAATGAACATCAAGGTAGGGAAGGGACTCTGATAGGAGAGGAAAGAGCCAGTAACCTCCTCAAAGTGGGGGAGGGGCCCCGGGCGGCCTGCCCTCTGCATTCCAAACCACCTTTGAAATAGCTCTGGAATCAGCCTTTATCTTTATAAGTTATAGCTGGCTGCAGCCAACTGTTTGCACAGTGTGTAGACTGAACAGTTTATTGCTTTATGGACGCAATAAAACTAATGTGATTAAAGACAGTAGTGACACTTGTGTCGGTTCCAGGCCTTTCTTGGAGCCAGGAATTTTAATCAGAGAGCAGGAATATCTCTCTCTCTCTGTCTCTCTCTCTCTCTGTCTCTCTCTCTCTGTCACTGTCTCTCTCTCTCTCTCTCTCTCTCTCTCTCTCTCTCCACTTCAGCTGGGAAGAGGAAGCAGGAATGGATGAAGAATGTTTAGAGTCAAGATCCAAGGAAGAGATGAGGAAGGTGTTGGGAGAGTGGGAAGACAACATGGAGAGGCGTTAAGAGCCCAGGATTAGAAAGCTGATGCTACCAAACAGGTCTGCCCTCATCACATGTGGGACCTGAAACAGATGGAGGATGAGTTTGAAGCTATTCTGAGTACCTTAAGACAGGTGATGCTTCCAAAAGGATTAGGGGAGGGTGTAACTGGTGGGGCTTTTCTATGTCCACCCCAATTCCCAAATAATGTCACAGAGGCGTATTTATTAATAAATGAATGCCTATGTCTTAAGTTAGGCTTGTTCTGAACAAGCTCTTAACACAATTATCCTCTTTTACTAATCTAAGTTCTGCCACATGGTTGGTTGACTCTCCCCAGTTTCAAACTTCCGGCTTTGGTTTCTCGGTGGAGAATCTTCCTGTACCTAACTCCCAGAGTTACTCTCTCAGCCGGATGTCCCACCTTCTATTCTGCCTTTTGCTAATAGGTCACAGGCTTTTTATTAAACCAATCAGAGGGTGCCTTAGGCAGGCGCAGCAGAAGGGCAGAGACACATCTTTACCCGGAGCATATAAACATTAGCTCTACAGAAAGGGTTCTTCTTTACCAGTAGAGGAGCATCTTCATGGGAGGATTATGAAACACCAGGTGTTCCAGGCAAGACTGAGAGTGTGGGAATTCACCCTCACAATAAGAGGGAAGGGCCAATTGCAGCAGCTGTGGACAAGAGTAGAAGAGGCACTTTTACTGTGAAGATTGAAAATCACAGCTGCCAACCCTCACAGCCAAGAGCTGAACTGGATGCTGTAGGCTGTGGAGGAGGAGGGGACAGAAAATAAGGATACAAAGGCAGATCGGATACAAAGACAGAGCTGATAAATGCCTTCAGTACGGATTTTAGTGGGAGAGCAGAAGCGTCAATTCCCACATTACAGGGTACACGGTTGTGGGAGTACAAAATGTAGTCACTTTAATGTCACTTTCGACCTTAATGAGATTTGACCCTAGGGGAGTATGGGGAAATCCAATGAAGGTTTCAAGAGATAAGGTGAACTTTCAAGGGATCGAGAAGGGCCAGAATCTTCCTGTGAAAGAAAGGAATTCCAAGATTGTCACCCAGACCGTCTGAAACACCCTTATCTCGCTGAGGAGACTGGGGGAAAAAAGGAAGAAGGAGCTGGCTTGCCTTTGCTAGGAAAAGTTGAAGAGCCTTTGCCTGAAGAACAGTGTCACGCAGAGGAGACTGAGGAACAGATTGGTGTTTCCCAGCCTCAGCCAGAAAAACTGTATACCTATAGTCTCAGAAGAAGAAGAAGAAGAAGAAGAAGAAGAAGAAGAAGAAGAAGAAGAAGAAGAAGAAGAAGAAGAAGAAGAAAACCAGGCCAAAGTCACAAGGAGAATGTGAACAGATACAAGCAAAGCAGAGCTCAATGCTAAGAAATTGAATTTGCAAAGAGAAAGCAAGTTAAAGAAGCCAGAGGAAGAAGAAGAGGAGGAGGAGGAGGGAGAAGAGGAGGAGGAAGAGGAAGAAGAAGAGGAGGAGGAAGAGGAAGAAGAAGAGGAGGAGGAAGAGGAAGAAGAGGAAGAAGAAGAGGAGGAGGAGGAGGAAGAAGGAGGAGGAGGAGGAGGAGGAAGAAGGGGAGGAGGAGGAGGAGGAGGAAAATACTGAGCAAATGGACTAAAAAAGGCCAGCCAAACCTAAGTTTACAAATGGAGTATTTTCTTCAAAAAAATACAATAACAAAAAAGGTTAGAATAAACATTTTGTGTTTGAGGATTAAAATATTTGACTGGTGACAGAATAAAACAACAATAAAAAAGAGCAGGGGCTGATGGGGCAGAGAGGGGTGAGGAGAGACTTGTCCTGAAGTGCTTTCTAGTAGAAAGTTGAATGTAATCCTAGAAGCCTTGGCTGCAAGTCTGGAATTGGGAGTCATCCTGCATAGATGGTTGCAGCCAAGGAGTGGGTGAGATCACTAGCTATCAGGTGAAAGGCGATGATAACTAGACCTGGGCAGCAGTCACATCACAGGAATGGGCAGAGGAAGAGGCAGGGCTGAAGGGTTCCAGTCATGAGTAATCTGAGACTCCTGAGATAAACTGAGAGCGAGGTGCCTAGAGAGAACAGAGTTTGGGGGAGGAGGAAGTGGTCGGTATTGCAGGTTAGAGGCAAACACAAGAGGAAGCTGACTCAATAATGCTCATTGATGGGGGCAGTGGATGTCTGTAGCCTAAGATATGAAACGTGGGCATGTGCCATGACCATTGTGTCCAGGCAGAGATTTTTTTTTTTTTTTTTTGGATTTTCGAGACAGGGTTTTTCTGTATAGCCCTGGCTGTCCTGGAACTCACTTTGTAGACCAGGCTGGCCTCAAACTCAGAAATCTGCCTGCCTCTGCCTCCCAAGTGCTGGGATTAAAGGCGTGCACCACCCCACCCAGCTCCAGGCAGAGATTTACAATGATAAAGAAAAAAGAATTAGGGTACAGCTCTGTGGTAGAAGACTTGTCTAGCTCATGGGAGGTTATTACTTCAATCTTCAGCTCCCACAAAAGGCAAAAGAACAAGGAGGGGAAGGCACGCTTCATCGTATAGGAAGCAAGCACTGTGGGACAGTAGAAAGATTTTTTTTAAAGCAAAGTAATAAAATCCCAACATCCTGGTGCCATCATGAGATTCGTCCTTGCGGGTGCAGGTTGGTGGGAGATGGTAGAAGTGACAGAGGGATCATGTAATTACTGAAGAGGTGACGTTCTAACATAATCAGTGGGGATGTTGAAAGCCACTACATAAAACAAGGAATTGTATACAACTAATAAACATGAAAACAGGGGAGGGGAGGCACATTAAAACTGAACGGTGGTTTTTTTTTTTATTGCTGTTTGCTTGCTTGAGACAGTGTCTCTCATGTAGCCCAGGCTTACTTCGAACTCACTATATAGTCAAGGATGACCTTGAACTCCTGAATCTCTTGTCCCCTCCCCCCAGCCATAGGGTTACAGGCATGTGTATGACCATGCCTGGTTTTTGCAGTATCTGGCATCAAAAACAGAGCCTCAAGTGTTGTGGGCAAGCACTCTAGCCCTGTAACAAATGAGCTACATTCTCTAGTCCTGAAAACGTGTTTTTTTTTGTAGATATTTCAAGATATATTTAATGCTATCTCAGAAAAAGAGGAGTAACTATTGCGTTTAGTATAAGTGATGACTGCCAACATGACAAAACCATGTGATACTGATGTGCCTTCTGCATGTAGGGCTGTCCATCAAGTTTGTACGCAACAACAGCAGAAGGAGCCTGAATTAAACCAGACCGCTAGAGCTAACCTGCCCCTGACAGGAGATAAGAGGTCAAAGCATGGAGATGATACTGACTGAATCCAGACACAAGGAGACTGCAGGAAAACAGCACGGATCTCCCACATCCTGCAGAGATGGAACATGGAGGGTCAGAAGGGTGGGTTGCCAGACTCGAGACACCTCCGGAAAGAGTAGAGTTTTGGGTCCTGATTTCACTAAAGCAGGTATACAAACAATTTCAGGAAACATTTTAGCAATAGCTGGATATTTTATGACTTTAAGTAATCACTTCAGATGATTTAAGATACTGTTTAGAAAGGATCATTATCCTTTGCAAGCTGGAATATGTATGAATGAAAGGACTGACTGGGCGCTTGTAACTGCTGCAACTGAAAAGAGTCTGTACACTGTTCTGTTTTACGTATCTTCGAAATGTATCGTGCAGAAGAGTTAAAAGAAATCAAAGAGTAAATATGAATGTACCATGAATTTTTTTTCAGAACTGTATGAGGAGTCGTGTACATTTTAAGCATTATACCAAACATAATTTTCTTTTTATATTGAATTTCTTCTGGTTTTCAATGTTCCCAAAGAAGGAGTTTCTAGTACTTCTTTTTCTAAGTTTTCATGTGGGGGGGGGGATAGGGGGAGGCAAATATGTAAATGCAGGTGTGCTGGTTAATCTTGGTTGTCAACACAGCTGCCTCTGGAGTCAACTAAACTTCAAAATAGTGAGTTCTCCTGTGGGGGATTTCCTACATCAGATTATCTGAAGAAGTAAGACACACTCTAAATCTGGGCCATGTTGGGCTGTAAGACATGTGCCAAGCCAGCCAGGGCTACATAACAAGGCTTTCTCTCAAACACACACACACACACACACACACACACACACACACACACACACACACCACTTCTACCACCACCAAAAACAAAAACAGAGAAAAAGAGAGACAGAGAGAGAGAGAGAGAGAGAGAGAGAGAGAGAGAGAAAACACTGGGAGTACACACAATTTTAAGAGAATTAAGAACTGAGCACCTAATTATAAGACCAACATTTCTAAGGAGATTTTCTCTGTATAGACAGCCTGCATTCCCTCCATACAGACTGCCATATATATATATAGAATCTGTTTGTCTTCAGCTCTGCATGTCAACAACCATGTGCTATGCTCTTCTACGTGGTTACCAGACTCGCATGAGCCTTGGACCTCCATTTCTTCCACGTCATCAGCCAGAACTCCCTTGACCTTGCACAACATGGGATCAATCCCCATTGTAAGAGCCTTCTCTTTGTTTTCTGTTAATGACAGAATCTGGGAGTGTAATTATTGAAGGAGGTTTGTGTAGACTTTTGTCAAGACTTCCTGACCCTACATATCATGTGACAGCAATGAAGAGTCCAAGAGTTTTTATTGCTCTCTTGATGACTCGGTGTTAAGAGCACTGACTGCTATTCTGAATTCAATTCCCAGCAACCATATGGTGGCTCACAACCATCTGCGATGAGATCCAATGCCATCTTCTCGAAAGTCTGAAGAGAATTACAGTGTGTTCACATACATACAATAAATCCTTAAAAAATAATAATAAATGTTTTTGAAACTGCTGGTTTATGATATTTTGTCATACATAGCCTACTGGAAGGCTAAAGGCAGGATGATTTGGGAAAGGGCATCTCTCTTGTACCACTGACCGTTATTTTCTGATATCTGCAGTCTATCAGGACTCAGTATCACCTGGCACAGAGGAGCTTAGATTTAGAGAGCCGGAGAAAGTGAACATGCCCTAGCAGAATAACAGCTGCAAGAAAAGCCTTTCCATTTTTTGTCTTCCATTCTTGAGCCCAGAGTGAGGCAAGATGATCCCAAGGCACTTTAAAACACTGGGCTGATCTAGGAGGGGCCCCTACCCCTGAGAATTTAATGCCAGTGGAGTTGATGGCATCTGGGAGAGGAAGAGTCAATTATCTATCTTTAAGGCAAATCGACTCTTTTCAAATGGATGGCCCCATGTTCATGTCTATATGGACAACACAAATTGAACTAAGTGTGTTACTAAAACCACAAAATCCAAAACAAATTAACAAATAGAAAGACAAATAAACAAACAGAGGACCTGAAGTTGGGAGGATGTAGAGAGGTCCGGGGTGGATCTGGGATGGTTAAGGGGTATGAATATGATTGTATGAAATTCTAAAAAAAAATTAATAAGATATTACATTAAAAACAAAGACTAGTTCAAGATAGCAGCAGCATTAGAGGACCTTATTTTGGACTTTAGCCCTCTGGTCTTGAATGATCTGTTTATCCAGACCACTCCTAAAAATGTAATGGTTAATAACACAGGCAACTTTAGTTATGACATGGCTTATAATAGATCCTAAAGCCACTCAAGACAGGGTGGTATGAAATACATATCTTATAGTTGATCATAGGCATCCAAACTTTAGACACGATCTCCTCTGAATATGAACCAGAAGGCCATGATCATGTCTCAGATCTGCCATCTTAGAGAGCTTATGCTTAGTTTCTTTCCCACTGCTGTATGAAAATATGTGGCCTTGCTTTTTGACCAAGATGACTCCATACATTGAAAGTTGATGTGAGTCCTTCCTCATCGTTGAGCCAAGACCTGAAGAGCTGTGGAAAGGAAAAGGGATTGATATAAACTCGGGAAGTAGAGAGACCCGGTTCAGTCTCATTCGGCCCCTCAGGGATGGCTACTTAGTAACTTCAACCATCAAAGCTACCTGCTAAGGAAATAGACAGGCCAGCTCTGGTGATGTACCTCCCCAACCCTACGTAAACTCATCTGCTTCAATGACTTTTATAGCCATAGTGCAATACAAGTCTTAAATGGTCTTCTAGTATACAGAAAAAGGCTCCTTGGGAAACAGATTTGTTTCTGGAGTGATTTTTAGTCTTTCCTTTCCCCACCCAGCTCTCTATCCTTTTCTGTCCTTTGGTCACTGTCACCAGTTAGACACAGTTTTCACCAACATCTTTTTCTAGCAAGTGCTTCTCTTGAATACAACAACAAATGAAGGTGACCTTTCTGTCCCCGTTTTCTGGCTTTAAGCTAGACATTCAGGCAGGTATCCAAATCAGGAGCAAACTTGGGAAGGTAGGAATAAGAATTATCCCTAGGAGATTTTGGTATTAGAGTCCTTAATGTACTTATGCAGTTATGTAACACTGTGTCTATTCTCAGTTTATTTGAGTAGGTTACTTATACATGCCTACACTACTTAGCTCGGGGGCTGTATTAGTCAGGGTTTCTATTCCTGCACAAACATCATGACCAAGAAGCAATTGGGGAGGAAAAGGTTTATTCAGCTTACACTGCCCACATTGCTGTTCATCACCAAGGAAGTCAGGACTGGAACTCAAGCAGGTCAGGAAGCAGGAGCTGATGCAGAGGCCATAGTGGGATGTTCCTTACTGGCTTGCTTCCCCTGGCTTGCTCAGCTTGCTCTCTTATAGAACCCAAGACTACCAGCCCAGAGATGGTCCCATCCACAAGGGGCCTTTCCCCCTTGATCACTAATTGAGAAAATGCCTTACAGTTGGATCTCATGGAGGCATTTCCCCAACTGAAGCTCCTTTCTCTGTGATAACTCCAGCCTGTGTCAAGTTGACACAAAACTAGCCAGTACAGGGGCCCATCCTGCCAAGTTATTATACAGATCTAACATACTGCTATGGCACAAACATACTGTGAAGGATGCCCTTTAGCAACAGATGGCCAAAATTGTCATCTTCTTTTTAAAATTATGTTTAAACCTTTTAATTTATTTTTTTATGTGCATTACTACCAGGAATCATATGGTTACAGTTATAACCAGCATTCCAAACCCATGAGCTCACTGATACAATTGCTTAGAAAGAGGCTTAAATAAAAATGAAGAATCAAGGTGGCTACAGAGATGGTCAAGGCTTAAAGTTGCATACTGCTCTTGCAGAGGACTGCACTCAGTTCCCGGCACCCATGCCAGGTGTTTACAACCACCTGTAACTCCAACTCCGGGACATCTGACAACCTCCTTTGGACTCCCTTGGCACTGCACGCACATAACCCTACATAAACACACTCATATAAACATAATTAAAAATATAAAATATTTTTTAAAATCAAGAAGCATATCAAAACCGTGTGTGTGTGTGTGTGTGTGTGTGTGTGTGTGTGTGTGTGTGTGTGTGCTTGTGTATGTGTGATGTAATTATGATAGGTCAGAAAAGTAGTACCTTCATAGTTTGTGGCACTCTGCAACAATAAAAGAAATGGACCATCTGAAGAATTTATGGGAGCTGAGCAATAGTATCATTTTTCCTCCTCTCTGGACTCCCAAGTTTCTTTTTCTGAATAGTTATGTAAATGGTAGCTGATACCCCCTCCCCAAGCTGTTCTAGGGTGAAATGATATAGTAACAAACAAAAGAAAGTCCCCGTCCCGTCTTGGGCTCACATTTAGATGGAGGAGCAGATCGAAACCCACAAAACAGCTGGGCAGATTTGATGTGGTGGTGTCCAAAGAAAGCTGCAAAAATCAGTAAACCCTCTAACAATGTCTGGTATTGTTCAAGTGAGATGCCAGAGACAAGAATGAGGACTTGACTGGAGACTATCTAAAAAATGTCTGGAATCATGGAATACTTCCCTGTGAGCTTTTTTGGGGGGTCAGGGAGGCTACAGAGGTTGCCAAAACAACACCAGCTATTGCCATTGCTCCTGGTTACCCACCATGACTACATGGTAAGTCCCTATTGCTGAAGACACCACATACTTTGGCTAAAGCACATAGAGCAATTGATTTCAAAAGTACCAGGAAATGTTCCTTTCTCCTGACTAGCTTTCATAGGACCAGAGGATGCTATGTAAGGTACTGGGGAAGAAATTTTATCAATGATCTTACAGCATCGGATCCTGCATGCCACAATAGTGACCTTCCAGGCAAGATGTGCCCACTGGTGCAATAGTAGTGTGATTGTTAATGGGGTAACCAATCACTTTCTGATTGGATTTGAGGCTTGTTGCAGAAGAGGGAAAAGGTAGGGAGGTCACAGGCCCTAGGGTGGATCCTACTGTCATTATTTTGTTAAATCCTCATGGAATCAGAATGACTTCTAAATATTTATATTTATAACCTTGGTTAGAGACACTCTTTTTTTTTTTATAGTGGCCGGAGGTCAATACAAAATACTCATAATTGGTCAAAGTGGTCAGATAAATGCTTATGGGTACTCATCCCAAAGTGGTATGTCTTTATCAATCTCCCTCCAAGGCTCAAAGAATATTGTAAGTGGAAAAGAGTGTAAGCACCAGAGGGTGGGAAGGAACACTGTGAAATGTCTTCTAGACATGGCATGGCTGTTGCACTCACGAACTCACTCAAGCTATAGGTACTTATATAAGATCTCTACAAGATCAAGCCAGCCAAAAGACAAGCTGGGGGAGAACCGTATGATGCTTCACCCTTGGATGAGGGGCTTTTAGCAGTTGGTAGCTGGTGACATATGGGCAATGCCAAACAGACTTTGTGGTAAAGAAGGAAGAGGAGGAGATGAGGTTGGAAGATAGACATGTGATGATAATTCTATTGGAAGTTGCAAAGAGAAATTGATTGTGGATATGGTCATATTTCATTATACAAATGTATGAAATTCTCTAGAAATTTCTTTTAAAAGACAAAAAGAATTGAAAACAACAACACAGACACAAACACACACACACAGACACACACACGCCTCATACAATGCAGGGAAGCATACAGTGTGGGCAAATGAAATTGTTTCATTACTGTTGGGTTTTGCCCCAGGGGAAATACCTGAAGATCATTTCCTCAACTCTCGCACAGTTAAAGGGCTTAATCCCAGATACCTAACGCAGAGAGAGACCATTTGCAGAGTGATTCTGACAGGTATCACATTTTGGCTATGCATTGCAGGTCCCATGTGTTCCGCTCAGCTTGAATTAACCTAGCCACAAAAACGTTTCTGTAAATCAAATGCTTTTCTGAAATCCAAATATGTGAACTCTAATTTGTTCCCCTTTGTTCCTTAATTTTGAAGATCTATCAAAAAAATTTAGCAAATTTTCTTGGGCTCACTTTCTCTTTTTAAATCCCTAAGGTAACTATTTCTTAACTTGCTTCACTGGCATTTCTCCCTGCAAGCACTGACTCTCCCATCAACTCACAGATTGGCTACCCGACAACTGTTCAAGGGCCAGCTATTCGACTTGGGAAATTACTGCCACGATGAACTTAGTAAATAACACCCCAATGGAGTGAGAGAGTTAAAAGAAACTTATAAATCAAAATTGCATTTAATCCTGGAATGATTTGCGTGTTGGGAGACAGTCAAATCATAGATTCATAACAAAATAGCTATCAAGCAAAGGGTAGAATCTAAGTCTGGTGCACGGAGAGAAAACATTATAGTATCAAAATGTGAAAGAAAGATTTGTTAACAAGACCCGTGAATGATACAGGTCCATGTAACTTTAGCTTTCAGACCCTCTGCAAGTGAAAAACTAGAGATTACAGTCTATTAACTCCTGTACTGCTGAGGACCAGTGCTTTGAATCATTGCGTGAGATGATGGTATAGTTTAGCTAAAAAGCAAAATAAGAGACTATTGACTTCATTTCACTACTCTTATGTGAGCTGACTTTACTGCTCTACCAATGTCCCTAGAAAGTTTATAAATTGCACTTCCGGTTCATTGGTCTCAATACAAATAAATAAGCAAGAGCTTTTGATTTTCTATTTTGATTAACATAGTATTTGCTAAAGCTGGCGACCTGCTATGAAATGTATTGCCAAACAAGACATAGTAATAAGATAAAAGATAAATCTCTCAGAACTGAAAGCACAGAGAACACTGTCTCTTCCCAGCACGTCCACTGTGGGAGGTCATACATTTACTCTAACTAGGCTGCTCTTCCTCTAAACATTTGGGATTCCTCTTGTGGAACTGTCTTCAGAGCCTGCAGATCCTATCTTGTGCCAAGTCTTTATCCTTCGGGGTGGAGTTGGGGGCACAGCAGAAGGGAGTGAATTTAATGATTTCTGGAAAGAGGCATAAGTCATCCAGAGGCTAATCTGGTAAATAATGAGTGTATCCATTTGGGGAGGGGAAAAAAAAAAGGAAAGGAAAATGCCTGTATATCAAGTGTAGATCCTGATGTTTGTCCTGTGAAAAGGCTCCTTAAAGGCAGTCCTCTGGCCTAGCATTGACATTCTTTGTATAGAATCTTCCAGAACCTTGCAAAGGGGCTACTTTGTATATAGCACCTCAGACTCTTAGAAAGATGGGAAACACTGGTTTCACATATGTGCATGAAAATCTGGAGAAGAGTAAACACCAAGGATGTGGAATCAAGATGAAGACTGTGAGGCAAATACACTTTCTTGATATCAACTAGGAAGAAAAGTCTTCACTGTGTATAGGCTCCTTGTTCTTCTTCCTGGAGACTCACTTAGGACTCAACCATCATTGATGGTCTACCACAAATGCACAAGTGTAAGCCAATGTCAAATATGGGGCAGTCATTTTCCAAATAATGAGCACTTCTCCTCACCAGGAAGTTCGAGAATATATCTAAAACTGGTAATTAATCTCATAACTGTTTAATTACTATAGTTATATGTATACTTAAATTATTTTGTATATCTTTAAAGTGCATCAGTACTAATTTGAATAAGTGTATTATATTATATTTCATATAAGTATCTAATATTGTATTATATAGTTTTCCACTGTCATAATCAATTTTACTCCAAGCCACAAGATTAAGAAAGCCGTTTTCACTTGCTCTTCCCAAAGCTGTGCGTTCGCGTCCACTATGAAAGCACTTACTGTAATTCTTGAAGAAGCAATCCTTAAAAGACTCCCTCGTAACACAACCCATCTTGAATGTGAGGCCATTGACCCACTGAAAGAATAATTAAATATTTATTCAAGTTCACCAATTCTGCTTGGAAGCATCAGAGGCAACCCCCATTGTGGTTAGTTCAGGTTGCTATCCCTTGGAAGAAATTTCTTACTCAAAATTAAACAGAAAACAAAACATTCCATGGTAGGAAAGCATTAGAAATAAAACAGTTTCCCCCTTTCCAACAAGTGGGTTTTTTTTTTTGAGGGACAATCTAACCTAGTATTTATTTTCTATACAAACACATTTCATTTCTATTCACCATTCTTATGTAATGAGCAGGCATACATGTGGATACAGATACATTCACTTACTCAAGCCATGCTTGTTTATATAGACAGATTTTAAATAAAAGAATGAGATATGTATGTAGATGTCTTGATGATTTGAATTACTGATTTTAGATGTAACTGTTGAGTGTCTGAAAGCGCCACACTTATAGTATTCTCTCTCTGACATAGAAAAAAAATTAAAGAGAGAGGGCTTTGGACATTTTGTGTGTTAATGAAGTTCTCAGAGCTTAATGCTGTTTAAGTAGAAGATTAGAGACCTGGGGGAAATACTTACATTTCAAGCATGCCTGATGATTTGGAAGAGAATCTTCAGAATTTGCACCTTAAAATGACTTTTTTGACAACATGCACCTGAGTTATTATTTCTCCCAGCAGTTATATGGCTACTGCTACCTAACCTGGTGTGTTGGTATTTGACGGAACATAGACACTGGAGAGGACACAATCGGACTCCAGCCCACTGTGGGCAGTAACATTCTTAGGCAAGTGGTTCTAGGCTGTATAAGAAATAGACAGTATGCATATTAGCCAGCGTGCGGGCAGGCCAATAAGCACTGTTCCTCCATGGTTTCTGCCCTGACTTCGTTCAGTCTAGGACTGTGATCCAGTAGTCACAGGGCTTACCATGGCGACAGAAAACACCTGGCATTTAACTGTACACAGTGGCAGGAATTTGCCTGTCGCTCCACAAACCTGAGCTTTGAGTTTTCATGTCTACTGAAGAAGTTAAGATTGACCACGACAAAAGTCCGAGTCCAGGGCAGAAATTCAATAGAGAGGTGTGTAAGGGAGAGAAAGGGGAATACGTTCGATTTTCTTTTGGCACACAGCAGGGAAAAACAAAACACGGTACAACTGTTTGCCCCTAGAGAAGGGAATGTACACACTGGATTACAAAGCAAGTATTAAAACGCTGAGTATTTGTGTTGTGAAACAAAAACCAAACAACGGAAACTAGCTGAGGGACAGAGAGACTAGGGGCGTCAGCCAGAAGGGCAGGAATCCAATTAGGCAAATAGTACCGCCATTTTTACCAGGGCATCGTAAACATCTTGGCTATATGTTTCAAAGGCTTCTGGCTTCCATGCTCTGGCGTCTCTTTGTATGCTAACCCTCATCTAAGCTCTCGCTGTGTTTATGATTGTAGCTGAGCCTAGTGTTTTGGTTCTGATGGGCCCAGGCCGTGGTGACTACTCTTATGTGTTCAGAATAATCTCTGCTGCTGACACCTTCAGAGAGATAGCAGCATTCAGGCCGCTTCCTCCGGTTGACAGCAGCGTGCTGGCCTCTGCCTTTTGAGTTTAGAGATAAAGTAATGAGGGAGTTTTTCTGGGAGGGAACTGAGTGAAGAGCCCTGGTTTCCAATTTTCCTCGTGTCTTTGTTTCACAGGGATGATGGCTTTCGAGGTAATTACCCACAGCCTGCTACTGGCTCGGCACACTGAATTAGAGTTCTGCAGTGAAATGGAACCAACATATCAAGAGATTTATAAGGTGCTGGCGCAAAGTTGTGCAGCCTGAGCAGATCCACAAACTGCTGTCTGCAAACAAAGCAGTAGGTGGGGGAATTTGAAGGCTTGAGAGTGCAGAGGATGGATTCCAGATAGCATCTGGGAAAAGAAAAGCCAGAGCAAGTATAGATTGGTGTTCCCAATGGATCATATAGTCAAGCAAAGAGTCAGTTCAACCCCCCCTCCCCGCCCCCGCCTTCCTGCTCCACTCAGTCTCTCAAAGGTTGCTGCTTTACTCAGTCTTCAGTACTCAGCCCACCAACTCAAATGTTGATCTCTTCTGAAAACACCTACACACACACACACACACACACACACACACACACACACACACAGAGAGGGACAGAGAGAGAGAGAGAGAGAGAGAGAGAGAGAGAGAGAGAGAATTACATTTTACCACCATACTTCTGGGCATCTATAGTCCAGTCAAGCTGGCACATAAGACTAACCATCACATGTAATACCACATGTTCATGAATTGCATGTATATCACATGTAATACTCTAGTTTGCATGTGATTTCTTCCTAACTCTGTAAGCACATTCTCTCAGCATTTTGGACAACAATCAAAAGAGGATGTGGATAAATAGTCTTTGCTATTCTCTCTCTCTCTCTCTCTCTCTCTCTCTCTCTCTCTCTCTCTCTCCTTTTTCTCTCTTTCACACACATACACTATTGTGAGAAATATTAGTGGCCTCATGGATTTAACATGTTTTATATAAAATTTTCTTTGGGGCTGGAAGGCTGTCTCAGAGGTTAAGAATACTTATTGCTCATGTACAGGAATCCAGTTTGGTTTCTGGCATGAACATTGTGGCTCACCATTGCCTGTAACTCCAATTCCAAGAGGACAAATGCCTCTTCTGACCTCTGCAGACTACTGCATACATGTGGTGCACATCACATACTCAGGCACACACATACACCATACACATACACATACCATACACACACACACCATACACACACACAAAAAAAAGCTTTTTAAAAGTATTTTTAATTAACATTGAATTTATTTAAATATTCCTTTTGTTCCCAGCAAAGTGAGAGAGAGGGGGAGAGGGAGAGAGAGAGAGAGAGAGAGAGAGAGAGAGAGAGAGAGAGAGAGAGAGAGAGCACCCATAGAGAGAATATGATACTTTGACAGACTAGTTAGTTGAACTGTGTGCTCATTACTTTTCCTCTCCTCTCTGGACTGTGAGCTAATCACACATCTCTTGTCAACCTGCCCTGTCTACAAGAAACAGAAGTTGACTCATTGGCCTTTGGGATGGTCATGATGGAGCATGTTACATTTCCACATAATACTGAATAGTCAGAGTCACACTGTGTGGCAATGGGATTGGGTCAGTTCTTTCAAATGGCTCATCAAACACAGAAGATAACGCATATTACCAGTCAGTTAACCAATGCCCAAGAGTGTGATGTCTCTTCCTGTGATCAGATTCTAATAAATGGAATAATCTACTTCCAAAGAAGTGAGACAGGGCCAGGTGTGGTGGCACATGCCTTTAATCCCAGCACTCGGGAGGCATAGGCAGGCAGATTTCTGAGTTCGAGGCCAGCCTGGTCTACAAAGTGAGTTCCAGGACAGCCAGGGCTATACAGAGGAACTCTGTCTCAAAAAAAAAAAAAAAAAGAAAAGAAAAAAAAAGAAATGAGACAGGGATTCCAGAACACCAGGGGATAGAGCCACCTATGAGAGATTTACAATACAACAGTTTTTTTTCTTTCTTTCATTTCCATTGCTGTCTTCAATTTCATAAAGTTGTTATTAAAACTCTTTGGGGTCTGAGGAAATAGCTCAGTGGTTAAAGCACTTGCTACAAACATGTGAAGAGTGAGGTTCATATTCCCAGAACTCACATGAAATGTGGGGTGGGCACAGAAGCTGCCTGGGATTAAAGCTGATGAAGGTAGAGACTAGGATCCCAGGAGGAAACTGGACAGCGGAGATTAGCCAAGCTAGCAGGGTCTGAGTTAGGTTAAGAGAACTTGCCTTAATGAGTAGCAGACAAATAATACAGGCTGATTCCTGACATCAACATTAGACATGACCATGCACATGCACGTATGCTCATGTACAAGCCCCCACACTTATGCAAACATGCACAGAGCACACACAGAGACACACATTGGAATGGAAAAAGGGGGGAAAGAATAAAAATCTTGTGACTAATTATGGATGTTAGGCCACGGAGACTTGTTATTAGGTTGTCTCCTGTTTGCCCTGTTTCATCCCCCAGCTCCTAGCTCACCACCACGTCTTTCATCTTTATAATCCATCTCCCTTATGTCGGGAAATGTACAGGAGCTTCTGGACTTGCAATAAGGGTATGGATGTGTATAGATAAGACCATTGTAAGCTAACACCATAAGTCAAAAAAGCATTTAGTGCACCTAACCCACTGACCTTCATGGCTGGGCTACAGAGCATACCCTGTCACCTATACCCCTCTGTCCTGAAAGATGATCATACCACATATCATTACCCACCACAAAGACTGAAACTCAAACTGTCAAATGTGGTTTCCAATGAGTGTGTATCACTCTAACACCTTTGTAAAAATCTAAAAATGCAGTGTCAACCATTGTGTAATAAGTCAGGATTCAGGGCTGTTTGCATCCTTGAGAAGTAATGGCATTTTGCGTCTGTATTTCTTATATAGATGAATGATGTCATCTCATCCATTCCCATCTCTTACTCCTCTGATCATGTTGCTCTGTGAAATCTGGTTCATTACGTGAAACATCCTCATAGGATTTTCTCAAATCACGTCATATCCTTTTTTTTATTAGATATTTTCTTCATTTAACTTTCACATGTTATCCCGAAAGTCCCCTAAACCATCCCCCATCCCCCGCCCTGCTCCCCTACCCACCCACTCCCACATATTGGCCCTGGCGTTCCCCTGTACTGGGGCATATAAAGTCTGCATGACCAAGGGGCCTCTCTTCCCAATGATGGCCAACTAGGCCATTTTCTTCTATATATGTAGCTAGAGACACGAGCTCTGGGGGTTCTAGTTAGTTCATGTTATTCTTCCACCTATAGGGTTGAAGACCCCTTCAGCTCCTTGGGTACTTTCTCTAGTTCCTTCCTTGGGAACCCTGTGTTCCCTCTAATAGCTGACTGTGAGCATCCACTTCTGTGTTTGCCAGGCACTGGTATAGCCTCTCACGAGACAGCTATATCAGGGCCCTTTCAGCACTATCTTGCTGGAGCATGCAATAGTGTCTATGTTTGGTGGCTGATTATGGGATTGATCCCTGGCTGCGGCAGTCATATTGACTTTCCTCATCAGCACACATGAAAATTGTTTCCAAATGCACAAGCAACCTGTTGAGAATCATTTCTTTTGTCTTTGTGACCATGAATGACAAATTTCTTTTTTGTACACACACACACACACACACACACACACACACACACACACACACACACGATTGACCATTAAAATAGCAAAAAAAAGAATGCATATGTGCTATGAGATATAACTTTCTATTTCTGTCTCTCTCTTTCTGTCTCTTTCTGTGTCTCTGTCTCTCTGTCTTTGTCTCTGTGTGTGTGTGTGTGTGTGTGTGTGTGTGTGTGTGTGTGTGTGTGTGTGTATCGTTACAGGTGCCTACAGAGGTCAGAAGAGGGGGCACTGGATTCCCCAGAGCTACAGTTACAGGCAGCTATAAGCCTCCTGACATGGGCTCTGGCAACTGAGCTCAGCTCCTCTGCAAGAGCAATATATCCTCTTAATCACCCACTGGGCTCTCTCTCCAACCCCCACATGATTACAGTCTTAAATGCTCTAAGTGTGACCAGTTTGCTTTCTAGAGAGAGTACACCTTCTTATTTTAGTCTCTCCATGACATGGGAAGGTCACGATTCTCCATGCTCTCACGAGCAGCTCTTAGTTTATGACTTTTAAAATTTTAAACAAGTTCCATGTATAGCAGATCCTTTTTTATTTGTTTGTTTATTATTATTAGCATTATTTTATACTTTTAAGACAGGGTCTCACTTTGCCTCCCAAGCTGGTCTCAAACTCCAGGCAATCCCCCTGTTTCAGGCTCCCGAGTGCTGGGATTACAGACATACATCACCATGCCTGGTTTCACTTTCATTTTAATTTATATCCATTTGGTTGCCAGTAGAATAAAGTGTGCTTCACTTATTAGTCCCTTGGATTTTTCTCTTGTGATAATTTTATTCACACTATGGCCCATTTTTTTCTTACTACATTCTCTACTAGATTTCCTAATTATGGTTTTCTATTTCATCTTATTACTTCATAGGACAAGTTATTCCCCTCATATTTTTTGCTTCCTACTTCGTTTTCAGAACTGACTTTACTGAATTGTAAACATGTCTTGGTAGTTTTGAAAGCTTAATTACTCGTATTTTAGCTCCTGGAGGTCTTTCCTCCCAGGCTACCATTTCTTATGGTTTTATCAACACAGATTTCCTTCATTTGTGATATGCTTTGATATCTATCAAACATGTCTTCCTTTTAGACTTCTTAAAATGTTTCTTGTGAATTTTTTTTTGCACGGAAGTTTTAAAGTACAAATTCCAAGATAAAAGATAAAATTTCTGGTGGGACTTTGACTTTTATTGCACTGAATCTAGTGTTTAAATCCGAAATGTAACTGTAGAAAGTGAAAGTATGCTTTTAACATGGTTTTTAACTGTTTGATTGATTGATTGATTTTAAATTTTTCTGTTTTGTGCTTTAACAGTTTTCTTTCCTCTCTGAGGTCTTGGGGTTTTTGTTTCTGCTGTTTACCTTCATTGTGGTTTTGTTGTAGCTATGAAAAGTTACCTCACATCATGTTTTCTACTAAGTTATTTCTCACTTATAAGGACACAGTCAGGTTTTGAATCTAAATCTCATATTCAGCAGACTTGCTAGCCTTCTTTATTAGCTGCAAATACTTTCTGGTTTTCTTAAGTTTCCTATGCATTTGATGATGGTGTTATGAATGCAACTCATAGTAAGTTGATCTTCTCAGTCTTAGTATTTACATACTGACCAGGACTTCCTATTCTTTATTTATGAATAGAAATTATATACTGGCATACATGTCTTTTTATAACCTTAAAGGAAATTGCATCTTAAGATTTCAGATGGAATTTGGTATCTACAGGAAGATGATTTCTACCACATAGGATTTTCACCTTAATATTTTCACCTAACGTAAGGTTGGTCTGTAGGTAGTTTTTTTTTTTTCTTGTCCATGGTGTAGTTTCAGAATCACATAAGGCTCACAAAATGATGTGCATTCATTCCCTTTTTGAAATTTTGTTTCTATAAGACAGAGATTATCTGTAGAGCAGCTGCTCCCCCAGACAACCACAGGACAATAAATGACTGCTGGCTATCAGCACCGAAGCATCGACTCCTGTCTTCATTTGATTCATGTATTTTATTTCTGAGGAAATCCTATCAGCCCTGCCTTCATAATGGATCTCAAATCTGGCCAAATACATCTCTTCCCCCGCTCCCTTCATCCAACCCATCTCATCCCGGGCTTCCTTATTTTCAATTTTCCCTTATTATATCTCATTCTCGCTGAAGCCAGAGTCTCCCAAGGCATATCTAGGATCATATAGCTTACATTGTTTCCTGTTCAGTCCACTGATGAGAGATTACCTAGAAAACATCATGAACATGGCTAATAGTACTCCTAGCCAAGGAGTGTCATGTGTGTGTGTGTGTGCGTGTGTGTGTGTGTGTGTGTGTGTGTGTGTGTGTGTGTGTGTGTTCTCCTTCTGCTCCCATAAGAGGATGTGATGGATTGTCTGAATAACTACATATTGTGTGAAAACAGAGGCCTATTCTTCCCAGATAGTCAGGGTTCGTTTTCTGAGAGGGTTGATTGCTTAGGTAATCGACAGAGTCAGAAAACAGAGTCAGGGAGAATTTGTAGACAGGTCCTTCGAGGTCCTTCTACTTTCTTCCCAGCTAGTGATACTAAGCATTGTACCCAGCCATAGTGTCAGGCATACCATCTCGGATGCTCTAGTTAAAACTTCCCAGAGCCAACTATAGACCTTTATAGCCTGACAACTGCTTAAGTCTCTGCCCTGTTGTCCTATACTCTCCCTTTCACCACACAGTCTGCTTCACTTATACTTTACTTGCTCAAGACATCAAATGTGCTTTGGCTTTAGCACTTCTCCCTTCCCTCGAGCTTTATTCTTCAAAACTTCTTCATAGCTTATTTTCTCCTTGTCTTCAGATCTCTGCTTGCTTCTTCAATATGTAAGTACCAGTGTTTCGCATGCTTTAACTCTTTACCTAAGCGATATCTTGCTATGCATTGTTTCTCTCTATTGTATTTTGCCACATATTTAGATTGCTGCAGTTAACCTGATTCTACTATATGGTTTCCATTTTGTAGATTCAACAACATTTTGTTCATATCATCGTTCATGGGACATTTGTTTCCAAATTTTTCTCAATTATAAACAACGTTTCAGTGTCCACAATAGCTTCACAAGGTCTGCTTGGCAGTACATAAGATCTTACCATAGGGCATATTTAGGAATGTGCAATCAGTGGTCAAAGAGCAACAGGGATTTTGGGGGAGCTGGTCTCCAGAGGTAGTGTTGACAGTCATACACAGACTTTCTCCTGCAGCATCGTGTACAAACTACTGGAAGAGCTAAGAGACTCTGAAACCTAAAACGGGCACTAATGAAGCAAGTGTGAACTGTTGTCTCCATGGTTCCCTAGAGGAACTTCTACTGCATCTCTGGATACTGTCTACAGGCCACCCTCTGTGAAGCATCTGTCACCAATGACAAGGAGCAGCTGTGACAGATAGTCTAGAGAATCTTAACCCTTAGAAACTTGGGATTCTTCCTTGGGTCTTCTGTGAGTCACTTTTTACCTACAGGGAAGAATAGAGAAAAACTGGTCTTTGTCGACAGCCCTCAAAGTGTTGGGAGAGTGACAACTTCCAACGGGAATTTTTGGTAAGACTTGGGCCCTAGAAACACTGGAAAGAGACTCAAAAACAGCTTCAGAGTTCCTGAATTAATAAAGCCCGGCTTTCAGAGTCCCAATGTAGGGTGTGGTTCAGCAAAAGATGGCTTTGTTAGGATGTCTATTTGTTTAAGCCATCACGTGGGCTTATTCTTTATTCTCTGTTACCCCCTTTCTCTCATTTTCTTTCTCTTTTTCTTTCTCATGCTTCTCTGTTTATGTGTCAGACTTATCAATAGGATGACATGACTCCACTCTGAATGTTCATGTTTTGAAAACTGAAGAAGACAGGGAATGTCTATCTCATACTTCCAGAATGGTTCCAGAAACCGTTCGAATGCAGAAGAAATCTGTACATGCTAAACTACCCCTTCATCTTGGCTTTGGCTATACAAAGCATGTTCTTGGTGTAGATGTCTGGCTGCATTGTAGAAATGATAGTTTCTTCCTGCAATGTTATCATTTGGGTCACAGGGCCTCATAACGATTCAGAAGGGTAGCATTGTGGTCTGGGTTTGAGTCTATAAAAAGATTGGTTCTACATTTCTCAATATGCAGTAGCCTCAGAAGACATGTAGGCCAAAATTTCCTCTGAAACAGAGGTCAAGGCAACATAGAATAAGGAACAAAAATACCAAATTGCAACAGGAGACTGAAGCTAGCCCTGTCATTATCTACTTGATGATCTTAGAAGAGTGGCCTAATCCTTGGGACTTCAGCGATTTCATTACAAAATGAAGACTTGGAGGTAGATGAACAGCCACTTTAAGCATCTAGCAGATACAATCCCATGTAGATTTAGTTCTATGTCTTATTGACACCAGCAGGCGTTATACTTTTTTTTTTCTTCCTGTGCCACTTGAAGTGTAATCCCTTGACATCCAGAGTTATTTTACATCTTCCAAGTTACTCAAAGGCAGCATAACTTCTCAGTCCTAAATTAATTCCTGAACAGATAGGAGGACCTCTGTTTTCTCATCTCTGTAATTACTGCATAGCTGTGGGATGGCATGTGTTCTGAGTCTTCTTGTTTGATGTGTCTCCCTGCTCCTGGCTAACTTCCCAGGCATGTTCTTTTGGGAACACAATCCTGTCGGGATTGGGTCAGCTCTATCTTCCTGTACCCACTTTTTACATCCCATCCCTCCTGCCTGCCTGTGACTCAGAGGTGTATGCCCCAGGCCTACCGTTCTGTACCTATTAGGAGTAGGCTTCAATCTGTTTCAGAGTTTGACAGTAAGAGGCCTTGTTTTAATTAAATATTTCTATCTAAATAAGGACTTGAGTCTACCACAGTGGCTTCCCAAAGGGCATTTTCCATAAATTTAGAAAGAACATTCCATTAAAAGACCCTGCTGAAGGCATGCTTCTCTCCATAACCTTCGTGAGAAGGGCCTGTTCCCTGTTTATGGCTGCAGCATTTATCTTGCTAATGTATCATATTTCTTCTCTCAGTCCCTGTTATCAACCTCCATTGATTTCAAGAATTCTAGTTTGTTTATCTCTCCTTCCCTCCCACCTCCCCTTCCTATGAAGATTTTTCTATTCTCCATCCCTATCTCACTTTCTTATTCTCATTTCAGCTTTCTATTGTCTACAAGTTTTCCCCATTCTAGAACAAAACAAAACAAAACAAAAAACAAAACAAAAAAGCCCACCTTACTTCTACCTTTGGGAGAGAACAGACAAAGATTTAATTGGTTACTCACTATGTACTAAGTATCATCTGAGACATTTTCAAATTTGTTAGCTGACTTTACAGCTGAAGAAACCAAGATTCCGAGAGATTATAATATTGTCCAAGTCATGATGGGAAAGCCAGAGTTGTTCTAGGGTCTGTTGGTCCCTAAACCCACCACTCTTTGCACTGAACACACTCACTTAGCCTAAGGGTCTTAGAGCACTGAAGTGTACACACCAACAAGGGGATTCTGAGAGTTGCTCTTAGCTCTCTAACCTCACACCTGATTCGCAAGCCTTCCTATCACCATTGAGACCAAGTATATCCTAACATCAAGATTATTTCTGCATCTATTAGGCGAGTAACTTTTGAAACCTAATGCAGCCTATGACAGGTGGATGTGTTTGTTTAGATGACACTGACATTCAACCATTTCTAAGCTTTCTACCTTGCCCCTTCATTTCATAAGTGAGACAATTAAGCTTGGAGAGACAGAGACCACTGTTTGTGAAGCAAATGGCATAGACAGATGGAGAGATGAGTATTAAGGAAAATGCAGCTCTTAACCCAACACCTGAGCAACATGCTCTATTATCATCTTCATCTTTCTGGGCTGCAGTTTTTTCATCTGCAGAGTAGGAATGGTGGTGATCTTGCATGCTATCATGGAACAAGAGGATCGTGTGCATAAAATGCTTGCTGCACATTCTATTTCCTATGCTCTCTATAAATGGTAGATAAATGCACTGCTCTTTATTTTACAGAATCAGTAAGTCCACTCCTTAAGTTGGGGACCAACAGGAAAATGATTAATAAAGACACTACGCCTTTGGCATTCATTCCTACCTACCTCTAAGATGCCCCATAAACACTATGAAACAAAGTCAAGTGCCTCACTGACTAAGGCTGAAACACAATCCCAGAGCCCTTTATTGTTGCACACAGCAAAAAGCTGCAGAGTTTCGGATCTAATAAGAAGTCAAAAGTTTGTGCCATAGCATATGGTGCTAGGCTCATGAGAACACAAAATTCTGATTTTTAATTCCTTATGTCAAAAAGAAATTCAGCATATTCCATCTGATTCTTCATTAGTCCTTTCTCTTAGGAGAGAATATGGAATAATTTAAAAGTCTTTATTGTTCAAATACACATAGGTTAATAGGGTTTTTCCTTAATTTGCATTTATTATTGAGTGAAATATATTGAAAGAGAATTTCTTTTAAGCTCTTTTGTAACGAGAATAAAAGCCTTGGCTTCAACACAAAGGTCCAAATGGAGCTGCAAGTATTTCTGATGTCTGGATACACACAGCAATAGGGTGTTCTCCTTGTTTATCGAATGATAGAGACAACTCATGATCCAACACTCTCCTTGGAGGCAAGCAATGCACCACAAAGGAACATCTATCCAGAAGGGCACTGTTGCTGTGCACAAGTTACCATGTAAGGAAATGTGTGAATGTACAAAGAAAATCAGATGTATTTTTGACAGAAGCCTTACTGATAGTATTTCTGACTCAGATCCAGACAGAAAACAGCACATTCCCCATAGTAACCAAACGTTATTTCAAAAGGAACTGTCTGTACAGGTACAGAGTTGGAAGAGAGAGCAAGTGAGTCACACCTCGTGACAGCGAATGGTCATTATCATTTTCTGGGCTCGAGGGTACAAGAAGAAAAAAAAAACAAAACAAGAATTGCTGTAAACAGCAAAGGCTGCCATATGGGAAGGAGGTTTCTGCTTCGAATATGACTATGGGTAGAACTGAGCATGTCAGTCCACCTAAGATGCAAGTCAAAATACCCTGGCATCTCTCTTTGCCACCTCTCACCTCTTACTAGCGCCCATCAAGAAGGCCTTTGCTATACAAACTATGTCTCAGAGTTCCAGGCAAGGGAAGGCAGAAACCAACATAGGGAACCAAAAGGAAAATAACCCAGTGTGGCCAGTATTTAAGGGCAGAGCAGAGAATAAGTGAACTGTTCTTTCTTTGTTTTGCCCCAGTTTTCCCTGGAATTGTCTTGAATGTGTGATTACTTCATAGTTACTGAGGGGAAATGTATCCGCCACATTCTTGTACTAGATCAGATCAGAAAGGTTAAGCTTCATTCTCCCTGGCAGCTCAATTCTCTTAGCTGACCAGAAGGACAGAGCTCATTTCTAAGCCATAGAAAAATCCCCAAGAATTATGTTTTGACCTTTATGTGTTAGAGATTTAGGGGGCCCAATTAAGTGGCATTTCTGTGTCTTGTTAACATTGACAGAAGTTGGTCCATTAGAGAATGTGTGTGTATGTGTGCGCGTGTGTGTAAAATAAACCTTTTAGTATTGCTGAGCTGATATTGGGAAGCAAGTAGGCAAGACCCATGTAGTCAGAAACAAAACAGGCATCTACAGGTCTTGCCAGAGAAGCAGGGTCTGTGCCTCTAACCACTCAAACAGATGAAAATAGAGGCTTCGTGCAAATGGCCAGATCTCTACAAAAGGAGAAGCGGGGAGATGGGCCGTGCAGTTTTTCTGGTAGAGTCTTGCCTAGCACACACAAAATTTTGCACTGAATTCCCATCATCACTGCATAAACCCAGGGGTTGTGGTCCATGCCTGTGGCCCCAGCATTCAGGAAGTGGAGTCAAGAAGAATTGAGTTCAAAGCCTTGACTATATAATGAGTACAAGACCAGCCTGGGCTGATGGGACCCTGTCTCTCAAAATAAAAGGAAGATATGGTGAGTCTCCATTCTTAGATCCTTGCCTCATCCAAGTTTAAATATTCTTTATCTCCTGGTGGAAGAATAGTTATCTTCCGACATTTTTTTTTAAACAAATTAGACAGAGCCATGGTCCAACCATCCATCATTCCTTCCTGGTTGCAACACCAGTGGGATTTTATGGGAGAAGGTGAGCCATTGGTTTTCCAGACTTAGGGAATCTATTACTACCCTTAAAGCTTTTTGTTTTTTAACCTCCTAGAAAACTTATTGGACTTGGTGATGCTGATTGGTACAAGTTTAGGGGGTGAACCAAGGCCTCTGGATCTGCTTCTGTCCTCAAGGTGGCAGGAGTTCCTTCTGGACTGTTCTGCAGCGTGGGAGAGCCTTGGGCCAAGGCAAACACAACACTATGCACATGTACAGGGACACTGTGTGCTTTTCTTGATTCCCAGGAAACCAGATCTAAGTGAAGGTCAGTAGAGTTGATATGCTGCGTGTAACCCAAATTTGGGTATGAAGGACAAAGATTGGACCTTGGAACTTCCTTTGGCCAAGGGATCTTGAGCTGTCTCTTGGGCCCCCTTCTAATTCATTGTTAATTGGTTTCTTTAAACTCTGTTTATTCAGTGCTAGAAATTCTTGGTCAGCCTAACTCAAGGGCTCATAATAGAAAGCTACTCTGGTCCCTGTGGAGAGGAACCAGGAGTCACAGATACCTTCTTTCTCAGACCTACCAACTCTCCTTCAGGCTTTCTGCCCTACCACACAAGGTTTTAGGCTGTGCTTAGACTCAGTGTCAGGAACAACCACCATATCTGCAATTACTGACTTGATCCTTCTCCCTGGAGATCTGAAGGTCTTTCCCTTACCTTCATAGTAAGCCTGAGCCTTTGCAGGTTCCTGATGTACTAATGCATCTTACACAGCCAGGGAGCCATGCTAGAAACCCAGGGCTTAGGCCTATGTCACCCACATCCAAGTCATCACCAACCTTCTCAATATTGTCCCCTAGTCAGCTCCATTCCTCCTTTGGTCAAGTCCACCCGCCTCTTTTACCCAGCCTATCCTATTTGCTTTCATGCCCAATGTGGCTCCAGTTAAGCTCCACTCCACAGCAAGAATGAGTTCATTTCACAATGCAAATCTCTTTGTTTCACTTTTCTTAAAGCCCTTCAGTAGCCTCCTTCTCTTCCTCGAAGGGGGTAGGGGGTGGGGATGAAGCAAACGAAATGCTTCACTAGCTCCTCCACCAGCCCTTCCTGATCCTGACTCTTCTGCTAGGTTATTGTTGTCTTGTCAGACACTTGTCCCCCACCCTTTAGACTACTGCCTCTTTTCCACCCAAGTGTCAGTGTGGGCAAGTGGCTGCTTGGTCTGTCGCTCTTCCTCTTGGTGCAGATTGATCCTTAAGGTTTAGGCTAGCAGGTACTCCCTTGAGGTACCCCCTTCCTGGCTTTCTGGATAAGATCCAATCTTCCTATGATGTCTTCTCATGGTACTCCTGGGTGTTCTGACCTCAGAGCATTTTCTATAGTCACCATTTGAACATAGCTAGAGTGTTTAATTATTTTTCCCACCTCCTACATCCAAATGCACCCCATGTGAGCAAATGTAACCTTTGTTTGACTCATAATAAATAGTATTTGCAATGTCTGCCTTACAAATCAGCAGGGTATCTATAAACACATAGTCAATTGCTCCAGACAGCCACTGAAGCAAGGCCTCTTCCCTACACCACCACTTCCAAGTTCAGCTCTTTTCTTTCCTCCAGCTCAGCCTGGATCCTCAATAATCCAGCTTCCACCCATAGGAGATGCATCCTTCAGCTCCATTCTGTACCCTGGCTTGGAAGGGGAGGCCACTAGAGTAGACCCGAAGACTGAAAGGATCTAATATAGAAGCTGCAGAGACTGCAGTAACCCCTCTCTGCATGCAGAGCTACTTCCTGGAGTTAATTACTTTAACTATTGTAGAAACTTTCCTATACCAAACTGCCAAATTCTGCTTCATGGTTGGGAAGTTTGTGCCAACTGGAGCTCTGTGGGCTCTTTCTGCTACAGAGGGTGGCACTCGGGGACGTAGCCTTGGCTTTCTTACTGTATCTCCCAGCCAACCATTTTCTTGTTCAGTAGAACTAAAAACCAACCCAGAGCTGGCTGTGCACATCCAGGTCAATGCGATAAAGCAGTCTCACTCAGCGCATTCACAGATTGGAGAGAAAGCTTTACCTGACACACACTGCTCTGCACAGCAATATCTGCGCTCTCCAGAATGTGTGAAACTCCCACAGTGTGTCCAAGTGAAAAAGCACATATGTGTGCATGTATGTATCTACATTATGAATACACACATGCATACATAGTATGGATGCACACATGTATATGTGCATCCAGTAGTACATACTTGAGTGTCTTTGATGTGAGCGTGAAAGCACATATACATGCCTACCATGTGAGTGCACACAGACATGTGTATGACTGTGTATGACGGTGACATGTGTACCCCTGGGTGCGACTTTGTAGGTGTTCACAGTGTGAAGCCACATGTGAGTGTATGCTGACAGTCTGAGTCCACATCTGAGTGTCTGCTCCCAGTGAGTGAGTCTGTGTATATGTGTGTGTGTATCCATGAAGTTTGTGTGCACATCTGTTTGCCTACACCCTAAAGTATCTGGATGAGGGGCAGCACAGACCTACTCTGAGGCAACTTCCTTCTCTTCCACAGGAAGCTTGTTCAGATTCTCAAGGAGATCCTGAAGCAGTCAGGAGAATGTACTGCACAGGCATCCAACATTGGGGGACAAAGTAGTTGCTAGAACCTATGGCTCATCTCATCATTTGGACCAAGCTCACACTGGGATAAGCTGTTTTCAGCTAATGACTATCCATCAGGGATGGCAAGACAGGCCTGTTGCTAGGTGGCATGGGGCTCCTGTGGCAGCTGGCTCACACTTGAGGATGACTCCTTGGTCTGGTTGAACCTTTCCAGACTGCAGAGCTAACTACCAGATCCTCCTCCCGTATCCTTGCTCCCTCTCCCTTTGACCCAGGCGAGGCTTGCATTGCAGCCTGGATCTTTGACCCAGCCAGCTTGCAGTTCCCCTACTCAGTCTCTGCTTGTTCAATACTGGCTCCTCAGAGGCCAGAGGAATATATTTTTAAGTCATACATTCTGGAACAGTCGCAGGGGTTTAGTGCTGGAAAGGCCCTCCATCCATGCTTCTTTAGAGCTACTGACATTGAGACAAGAAAGGATGAAGACAACATTCAAAGTTGTGTGCATCCAGCACAGATGGGTATCAGTGGGCCACATGGGATACATGATTTTGCATAAACTGAATAAAATGTTACTAAAAGGAATCTCCTAAAATAAAGAAATGATTTAACCTCTGCTAAGGTGTAGGGCATTAGAAATCCTGCTGGATTTAGGGTACTTAAATCCTTAAATCCTGTTAAATGGTCTGATAAAGGAAACATTTCCTAGAAGGGAAGAGCTTGCCTTCTGGAAAACACTAAGGGGGTAAGAGATAGCAAGCACTCCCTCAGAAGTACCCTTAGGAATAAATACATAAGTAAACAGAGGAGCACATTGCCAGCCTTAAACCCCACAGAATTTTTCTTATCAAGCTGACCTCTTCTTTTCTTTCTTTTCATTTTTCTTTTTTCTCTTTTCTTTTTCTTTAAGGTACTTAAATCCAGCAGGATTTCTAATGTCCTACACCTCAGCAGCCTCAACAAAGGCCCAGGCTTTCCATGAATGAGGGGAAGAGGAGGGGAGAAAGAGGAGAGGGAAGAGGGGAAGGGAGGGGAGGGGAGGGGAGGGAAGGGGAGGGGAGGACTCCCTCAGCATTTAGTCCCAGCTCTGCACACTGAAGACTTTGTGGTCTTCTATTCCTTCTCAGGATTGGAAGCCAGAAAGGAATGTTTTACAAGACAACAGAAGGAAATAAATTCGCTGAGTGAAGGAGCAAATGACCAGTTTTAAAGTGGGACTGCCATATGCATTTTATGGAAGTGGAGGATGTCTGTGAAATCAGATCAGGTTGAAATCAGAATGATTGGTTTACCTATATATGGAAGAATTTGTGTGCATACGTGTCGTCACGGTCTTTATCCTGTCTCTATAACAGAGCACCTTAGACAGAGTCCTCAACCAATAGTAATCTGTTCCCCACCTTTCTGGAGACTGGAAGGTCCTCAGGTATAGAAGTGGCATCTGCGTGACATCTGTCCAGCTTGTACCCACTGCGTTATCCCATGGCAGCAGGCAGAAAGGAAAGAGCACATAACCAAGAGTCTCAGAGAGCCAGACGGAGCGCTTCATTACAGTCTCTTCTCTCAATAGCTAGGTCATTCCTGTGATAATGAGATTGATCCCCTCAAGAAGACTCTTCCCTCCTCACTCCTCATGGCCTTACCACCTCCCTAAACCCCACTTTCCCATCACCGCCTTGTGAGCTCTGGAGTCATGATCAAACTACAGCACACACCTGGTAAATGAATTCTTTTTAATCTAGGAAATGAGTGACTGATTGTTCTAATCAGACAGTGTGCTGCTATTAAAAATGAAGCCTTTATTGAATCGTTGCTACTGCTAAACATCACATTAACCACATTTTCTTTAATTTTTAATTTACAGAAGACAGAATTATGTCATGTGATAAAACTTTTGTACATTAAAAAATGATTTTTGCATGTTCAGATTTCTTTTTCTACCTGAATTGATTCTTTTTAATCACCAAACGTTCCGAGGGATCAGCCAGTCATCTGACTCTAAGAAGCAGAGCTCAAGAATACATCTCAGATTACCAAAGTATAGAAGGTTAAAGAATTGGCCCCCATATGCTCTTCCTTGGGGAGGGCTATTCTTCTGTCTTCTGGCATTGCATAGTTCTTTTTCCTTTTTAAAACTTCGCTTTACACCCCAGTATTAGCCCTCCCTTCCCTCCCAGTCCTCCCTCACACAGATCCTTGTGAAGGGTTGAAGCTTCCTGGTTTGTTTTCAGTCACTAAGCCTATTGCAGTTGTCCTTGGTCAGCTCATGTCTACGCGGTCATGTTGGTGAGACTTTCTAGGTGTAATGTCCGATATTCCCAGGAGACACAGTAACAGAAATTAAATGCCAAGAATTTGAAAGAGATCAGGGAAGGGTCTGTGGGAGGGTTTGAAGGGAGGAAGGAGAAGTGCAAATGATTATAATCTCAAAAAACTAAGAACGATAGTTAAAAAGAATTGACTCCAGGGGACACTGCTCATAATGGCAGAGAGATTCTGGTCCAGAGTATGCAGCTACAAAAAACAAAAAACAAAGGTCGGCACCTACAGGCTCAGCTGCCTGAAAACCAACCGCATGCATCATTCAAGAGATAGCTGTGTGATTTGATAGCAGAAAGGACACAGTGATTCTGCTGTTAAATGGTCTGATAAAGGAAACTTTTCCTAGAAGGGAAGAGCTTGCCTTCTGGAAAGCACTAAGGGGGTAAGAGATAGAAAGTACTCCCTCAGAAGTACTCTTAGGAATAAATACATAAGTAAACAGAGGAGCACATTGCCAGCCTTACACCCCACGGAATTTCTCTTATCAAGCTGACCCCTTCTTTTCTTTCTTTTCATTTTTCTTTTTCATTTTTTCTCTTTTCTTTTTCTTTTTTCCCTTCCTTCCTTCCTTCCTTCCTTCCTTCCTTCCTTCCTTCCTTCCTTCCTTCCTCCCTCCCTCCCTCCCTCCTCTCTCTCTCTCTCTCTCTCTCTCTCTCTCTCTCTTTCTTTCTTTCTTTCTTTCTTTCTTTCTTTCTTTCTTTCTTTCTTTCTTTCTTTCTGAGACAGTGTCTCATCATGCACCATAAATTGGCCTTGAACCCATAATCTTTTTTACCTCAAGGCTCTCAAGTGCTAGAATTATAGACATGGACCACCTCACCCAGTAGTCAACTGACCACCTTTCAGCTCTTTAGGGGTGCAAGAATCGCATTATCATGTCCGTCTTATGCCTCCTCACTTCCTTATGACCCTAGAAATTTGAAGTTGCAAATCAGCTTTTTCTTTTAAAAAAAAAAAAAAGTCCTTTACTTCTTTGAAAGCTATTCACCCTTTTCCGCCTGTTTTGTCCTTGAGAAATACTTTGGAACAGTGTTTTTTTGCTACCCCTATTTATAACTTTCCAGTTTTGGCAGGTATGGGAATGTTTATAAGTGGTTTGTTTTCTTTGCTCTATCCAGTGTTGATTTAAGTCGCTCTCACCACTGAAACAATTGGAAGCATTTGCAAGGAAGGCAAAGTCTGTGGACAACTGATAACATTGTACAATCTGGATCATTAGAGCTCCTTAGGGGTAGCCGGGACGGGTAGAAAATATTAGCGGTGTCATGATTTGACTAGTTATCTTTTAGACCGTGTGTCTGTCTGACATAATACACACTGTGGAGGAAGTCTGCCTTGACAGAACGCAGGCCAAGAGTTTTCTGAATGTTCTTCAGTCACCGTAACAATGTTACTCCGGATTTGAAGGCAGGCCCTCAAGGACCTTCCCTCTGAGCCCACTTCTGATGCTTGAGTTCTAACCAACCTTTACTTTGGGCAAAAAGCAAACATCAGAACTTTTGTTTGGTTGTTTTGTTTGTGAGAGATACTTGGAGTCTCTGGCATCTGTTTCATAAATGGCTGAAATGAGTAAATATAATTAGAAACCACTAGAATTAGAGGTGTCTTCCCATGTTTTTATGGGTGGCATACTATTTTTTCACAAAATTTCCACCCCACCCTTCCCTATAATTTGTGGGCCTTGGGAAAAGTCACAGTTTTCCCCATAAGTGCAGAGGACAAGCTGGCTTGGGGGCCATCTCCCTTTCTCTTGTCTCCTGATTGTCATCTTGGTGCTGTAGGAGGAGGACCACAAGACATACAGACCCAGCTCTCAGAGAGATAGACTTCTAACTTCAAAGGCACCAAGGAAGATTGTACTGTCCCTGAGACTATGTAAACATCCCTGGGGAAAGGAGGAGAATATGAGTCCTGGGCCAGTGAGATAGCTCAGTGAGAAGAGGCCCATGTCAAGTCAAGCCTGAGGACCTGAGTTAAATCCCTGGGAGATCCACATGGAGAAGGAGAGAACCAACTGCCACAAGCTGTCCTCAGATCTCCACACCTGTCTCATGGTGTGCTCCCACTCCCATCTCCCCTCCACACTAAATGGAGCATTTTAGTATTTTGTTTTGTTTTAAGATGGAACAAAACACTGACATAGTTCCTGAAGACTAGAGATGCTCGAGTGACCTCACCCATCCTTAGGGGCTGCAGAAAAGGCAGTCAAAGAAAACGCTTGTATGGATAGGAGGACAAGCCTTCCCAGGTCACTCCAGGTCAGGCCAGGTCAATTCCAGAAGTATATCTGAGGCATTTCCAAGCACGGCTGTACCTTCCCTACCACTGTCCCATCTCTTTCTTACAATCTTCAGTTCAGTTCTTTTTTTTATCCATGTTTACTGGGTTTTATTCCCCCCCCCCCACCTTCTCTTTCTTAGGATAGGCTCTCATGTATCCCAAGCTGGCCAGGAACTTGCTGTGTAACTAAGGATGACCTTGGACATCTGATCTTTCTGCCTTCTGTTGGAGTTAACGACATGCATCAACACACCCAGCTTTATAAGACTCTGAGGTCTGAACCCCGGCCTTCATGCATGCAAGGCAAACACTGTTCCAAGTGAGGGTTTTTGTTATTGTTTTTATTTGTTTTTGAGAGACAATGTTTCTCTGTATAGCTCTGGCTGTCCTGAAACTCACTCTGTAGACCAGGCTGGCCTCGAACTCAGAAATCTGCCTTTCTCTGCTTCCCAAGTGCTGGGATTAAAGGCATGCGTCACCACTGCCCAGGTCAATGAGAGTCTTATACTGGTCTAGTACTTATGGACTCCCCAGTGCTAGAATTATAAATCCACTACATCCAGTTCCCTCTTTCCAACCTTTAAATTGAAGTTATTTTGGAAAATTTCCCAGCTTTGTTGTGGCATAATTGAAAAATAAAAACTACGCAGGCATGTGATGTGATGTTTTAATGTGTGTGTGTCTTACAGAATGATTAAGTCAAGCAAATTGTAGGACATTGGGGTTACACAGCTATCACCCCAGCACTCCTGAAATGAAGGTGAGGGCATTAGGAGTTCTAGACCAGCCTGGAACACAAGAGGTCTGTCCCAAACAAACATAAACAAAGGAATCAAGCAAATTAAAATATCCACCATCTAACACACAATCTCCTCTTTTAATATTGTGTCTATTTTTACTTGTTCATTCCCCTCTGAAGATGTGTGCAGCATACACACACACTGTAATGAAAATGTATAGGCCAGAGGACAACCTGAGGACAACCTGAGGAGATTGCTCTGTCCCTCTATCAGGTGGTCCCCAACACTTGTCGGGCATGACAGCAAGCCTCTCTATCCACTTCGCTATCCCAACTGGCTTCCTCTTTCGTCTTTTATTTAAAAAATATTTAATTGATTAATTTTGTACTTGTCCCATTTTATAAGATGACAAATACAATACTTTAATATAATGTTTCAATTTTGTTTTTCATTCGAAAAGGCTCAGATACAAAGGGTAGCTTACTGAGGTCCCCTCTCCCATCACCAGATGCAATGATCCGCAAGTGTCGATGCAGCTGTTGCATCTCTCTCTGGATCATCTTTACAGACTTGCCCTAGTCATCGCTGACTTGATTGAGCAAAGGTCCCATGGACTGCCTCTCACTGCTTTTGCTTTCTACATATCTTCAACCCATTTCGCTCTTTTTCTCCCTGCCATACTTGGTTGGAGAAACCTGGTCATTTGTTTCTCCTTGGCTACATGTATTATTTGAAGACTAAGGGTTGGGAAATCTTTTGCATAAAAACTCACTTAGCAACCAAGAAAGAACATTAAGAGCTAAGGAAGAAATTTATTTTTTTAAGAGAGAAAGAACATAAAGTCTCCATTTGCTCTGGTGAGGACTAATAAGGAGTCCTTTAAATGGACCATTTTGGGAGCTTTAGTGCTGTCAATGTTTTTGCTAAGACACTACCCTTCCAATGCCCTGAAGGCAAATCCCATTTGTCCATATCTCTATCCAAGAAATAAATCTCAATACTGTGATTATGCTTATCTTATGTTTTCTTATACCCAATTCATACATAGAGGTCTGACGGTACCATGTTCCGATTCTTTCATTCCATGAATATGCAGGCATTACTGATGGAGATAATGGTGGACACGGTCATGGGCAGGAGAAGGCAATGTCCATTTAATCAGTCATAGTGACAGCAATTTCGTATTAAAGGCACCTCACAATACTCTTACTTATCAGTATTGTGAATACTGACTAGAAGAGCTATGGAATAGTTAGGAAAATCTTACTGCTTTAGCTATGATCACATAATCTCCTTCATGTTTGCTAAAGTGTGTGCTGGAGAAGTGCTTTTCATTCAGAGTAGACTGCTATCAGGATGAGACAGAGACCTGGGATAAGGGAGGCACCCAAGAATCAATGGGGGTGACCTTAACTATGACTCACTACACAGAAGATATAGAACTTGAAGAGGCCACCTCCTGTACCCAGGCAGGAAGCCTAGTGGAATGATAGAGACACCAACCCACCCACAAAGCTTTCAACCCCAAGTTTATCCTGTCTACAAGAAATGTAGGCATGGGTGATGAGGTGGAGATTGAGGGAATGGCCAACAAATCACTGGCCCAACTTGAGACCCATCCCATGGGCAAGCACCAATCCCTGGCACTATTAATAATACTCTGTTATGCTTACAGACAGGAACATGCTGTCCTCTGAGAGGCTCCACCCAGCAGCTGACTCAGACAGATACAGACACCCACAGGCACACAGTGGGTGGAGCTGCACTTAGGCCTCCCTGCACATATGTAGCAGATGTGCAGCTTGGTCTTCATGTGGGTTGCAAATGGGAACTATCCAAAAGGTGTTGCCTGTACATGGGATATGTGCTTCCAGCTGGGCTGTCTTGTCTGGCCTCTTTGGGAGAGGACGCTCCTAGCTTTGCAGAGATTTGAAGTGCCAGGGTGAGGGATGCCCAGTGGTGTCCCCACCTACTCAGAGGA
Organism: Mus minutoides; assembly: GCA_902729485.2. Classification (NCBI taxonomy): domain Eukaryota; kingdom Metazoa; phylum Chordata; class Mammalia; order Rodentia; family Muridae; genus Mus; species Mus minutoides. Next base: position 49,252 of record LR751148.1, on the reverse strand, counting down.
GAAGGGAATTGGGGAGGGAGGGAAGGATTGTGGGAGGCGTGACTGGGAAGGAGGCGATGAGTGGGATGTAAAGTGAATAAATAAAAAAATTAAAAAAAAAAAAAGCAGCAGCAAGACGCCCCCAAAGGGTACTTTATAAGCAGAGGTTGGACATGTTGATCTGTGGCTTGTAGCCACAGAGAAGAATTCCAGGAAGGGAAGAGAAAAGAAAAGCACCATTTTTTTTCCATTTTTCTTGTAATCCAAAAGATGGGCTAGAGTCAATGCATCATTCCCCTCCCCCATTGGAACAGGACAGCTCCACAGGGCGAGGGACATCTCACCACTGAGAAGTTTTTCATTCAACCAGAGACTTCTGGTTGGTCTGTCATACTCTGGTGGTGAACATTCAGCTCTCTTCCTTAAGAAGCTAAAAGGAGACCGTGAAAAGGGTGTGGCATCTGCCTCAGGGTCATAATGCCATTTGATTTCTCCCTAGAATAATGTACTCTTTGCTGGTTGGCAGAGTGCTTATTTTTATGTAGACTTGACCTTAGTTCCAGCCTTGAACAACTAAAATAGAATGAACTCACTATAAGCTACTTCAAAAAAAAAACCTGGCCTTAAAAGTACATAGAAATATAAGACAAAGACAGGAAAACGAACTAGGGCTGCAGCTTCGAGCAAAGACTCGGCCGGCTTCTCCAGCTCGGTTAAAATATCAGTGTCGAGCATATTAGATTCCATCCTGTGCGTGATTATCTCTTCGGTGAGTGCTGCCTTTATCGATTGTTAGAGTGGAATGCTGAAGAGCTATCTGCCTCTAAATGGCTTTTCAGAAATTTCCTGTAACTCAGGGGCAGAAATTATGCAGGGAACCGAGAGTGAAGAGAGATTAGATAGCCCAACTGCAGCGGACATTTGCACACAGAGAAGGGGTGGATCAGGCAGAAGGGAGCTTGGATCGGCTCTCTTAGTGATGAAGTTGTTCAGCTTTGTCTTATTATTATTCCTTCACTAGAAACTAAGAGCTTTCCTACTCCACTGACCTCCACCCCTCTGCAAACATTGTCTTTTATGTTGCTGAATGCCAGCATAATTAATGTGTGTTAATTTCCAACAATTTCACATACGCTTATTACATTTTGTAATTAAGAGAACTCAGTACAGGCACGTCTTACAACTGAATGTCTTTGAGGATCACGATAGTGTATTATGCGTCAATTAGCTGCTCTCCATATCCCCTGACCCCAACCATTCGTCAACTAGTCAAAATAAATAATCTTTGCATATATATGTTAGAAACTCCAACTCAGCTCAGCTTAAACACTTACAGAGGAATTTATTGACTCTACACAACCAAAAGTGCTAGTTGTGGGTCTAATTTAAAAAGACTCACAGATGGTCCAGGTGGCTCAGTGAGTACAGGCACCCACTGCCAAGGCTAGTTGTTGTGAGCATAAAAAGATAAAGATATAAGAATATGTTTTATGGGGGTGTGGCAGGTATGGGGAAAGGGGATGTCTTGGGGGGCCCATGCTGAGGCATCCCCTTCCCCTGACGTACCAGCCACAGGACAGTGTAGAGTAGAATAGAGTTGATTTAGGGCATGGGGAGGGGAGTTAAGAGAGTAGTAGAGGCAGAGAAAGGCAGAGAGAAGGAGAGAGTTGAGAAGTAGAGGCCAGCCATGGCCATGTGGAGAGAGGGGGGAAGGGAATGGGAAGGGGGAAGCAAGTGGGCAAGCAGGAGAGGCAGGAGTAAGAGAGACAAGAGAGACAAGAGAGAGAGGAGGGGGAAAGCAGCCCTTTTATAGTGGGCCAGGCCTGCCTGGCTGCTGCCAGGAACTGTGCAGGTAGAGTTTAGACAGAATACCAACACTAGTGACGAGAGATGGAGCCTGAAACTCACAGGTTGGAAAAAGAGAAGTAACTCTCACAAGTTGTCCTCGGACCTCCATGGAGGCTGTGGCATGTCCATCCCCATCTCCCAAATGACAAGGCAAATGTAATAATAATATCTATTTAAAAGTCACAAAGTGAGGTTCAAACTGGTACTTCAAGGATATAAACATGACCTCAATTCTTCTCTCTTTCTGCTCTATTATGTATGAAATTGGCTTATCCTATGATTTTTCTGGCTACAAGCTGGCAGCTGGCAACTCCAGGGGCAATATGTCCGTCCACCTTTATCCAACATCTGGATTAAAGACAGTGTCACATTCTCTACAGTCTCAGCCCTAGTCCTCAGGATCTTTCTGCTTGGGGTAGCTTGAGTTGTTTGCTCACCCTTAATGATCCTGCAGACAGGTAGGGGCATGTGCTTGGTTAGCCTGGCTACTGGGGAGCCATGGATCTCCACACCAATATTAGCAAGGTCAAAACAGTGTGTGCCAGCGACAGGCCTGAACCACCCTGTGTTTGACAACTCCCACAGTCTGCCAGCTATTGCGTGTCACATTAAAGGGAACTGCTCACTCTCTTTTAGTTATGGTAGAGAAAATAGAAGAAAGTTCTCCCATCATTTTGATACCAACCAACATTAGCAAACACTAAAGCGAAATGCTTGACAAACAGGTTACAACCAAGCTGAGTTATGAACGAGGAAAGCTTATGGCTTCATCCCTGCTTTTAGATTCAAAAGCATGCCATGTGAATAGGCCATTTAGGTCATGCACGCTGCCTTAGTCTATACTCAGGTCTATAACCGAATATCTCCTATGGGATAGTTTATAATGGAAGTAGAGTTCCGTTTTACCATTGTGGAGACAACTCTGCATGTTACCGTGTTATTAGAGGACTCTTCGGAGTGGTGATTCTCTCCTCTTATCTGTCCATCACAATCCAGGTCTCACAAGAAAAATAAATATAGAGGAAGAAAGAGGAACTTTTAAAAAAGAAATAAGGAAGAGTGAAGGAAATAGGGAAGAGAAGAAAGAACAAAATGTATTTAGCTTCTAAATTAGCACAAATGACCCTGTGACACTGTACCACTCTCTGAAACTACCCACACTTTGTAGACCACACTGTGAGCTCCACACCAGGAGTGTAGAAGGAAGAACCAGCACCATTGGCTTTGTCATTCCTGCATTTACTCTAAGTCCTACATATTTCCAGGTGAGGGTTTGGGTCCTTGAGGTGACATTTCCCTCAAATCATTCTTAATCTCATTGTTTAAACTATAGAGATACCAAATTCCAAAAATTGCACTTCTGACTTCTATATTTCTAAAGGTGCACATACCCACATAAGCACAAACATCATACATACATATCACACACACACACACACATACACAGAGAGACAGAGACAGAGACAGAGACAGAGAAAGGTTGGCAATCAGCAGTGTCCTCTGCCTTCTAAGAGTTCAGTTCTCCACATACATTTATAGAATTTGTCTACTTTATTCACGGAAGGCAGATTGAATCTTGGGCAGTTTGTTTCTGCTTGGATATGAATGTGGTGTGCCTGTTTCACCTGCTCAGAAGAACACTTCAGTGTGAAGAGCTCTGAAGCATGACTCACTCAGGTGCCCTGTTCAAACCATTACACTAGATCTGTGAGCCCTGAGTGGTGCTTGCTATGTGGAAGGAATCTTATCAGTTGTGAGGTACAGATGTTACAAAAGCCAAAGATAAAAAGCAGCCACGCTGTTTCCTTTTCAGGAGAACCTAAGTGGACAAGAAGAGGTCTCTGTCTATTGGATGGAAAGGGGCTGCATCTTCTGGAGCCTTTCACACCCTGTCTTTGAGCCTGCATAACCCAGATCAGCCAAGCAGCAGTTACGGATACCATAAGAGCAGCTATATTTCTATTGTCAAGTACCCTAGCATAAAGCACTTTCCACATTCTTGATATTGTGGTTTCTGCATGCCTGCTAACTATTTTCTTCCCAAGATACATAATGGAATGAGTACACCAGAATTGCAAAATCAGAAAATTCACTTCTATTTACTGTGTAGTCAAGATAAGCCAGAGGACTTTGCAGCAGCTAAAAGATTATTGGAGACCTCCCTGCTTTGTCCTTTTCACTTAGTGTTTAAATTGTTTCCAGGTAAAAGAATGAACATTGAACCGAAGTCTTTCCATGTGTGAGGCAAGTCCTTTGCCTTGGAGCTTTAGCCCCAGCCCTGACCAAAACAGAACAAGCAAAACCAAAATCAAAACCAAACCAAACCAAACCAAACAATTTAAGAGTAAGCAGTTGTTTCTGGAAGGTTATAGCAAACAAGATTTGTAAGGTATGTCCTAATGTGTTTTAAGTTCTCTCTCTCTCTCTCTCTCTCTCTCTCTCTCACACACACACACACACACACACACACACACACAAACACACACAAACACACACAAACACACACACACACACACACACACACACCAACACACACACTGCATTGTTTTTTGTGCACCTGTATGCACATCTATAATACAGTTGGGATCTGGGATCTGGGAACTTTTCTTCTACCGGGTACAACATGTTAGTGGAATCCCGAGGATGTCTTAGAAATGCCCAAAGGACCCCATCAGGTCAAATGAGAAGACTGGAAAAATGGGTTAAGAAAATAGTTGACTTTTAAAAAAGAAACAAAACCTCTTGAATTATTTATCTCAGAGAGAAAAAATTGTTGTGAGTTGGTAGCTACTCATCAGTAATTTTTAGGCCCCCAGCACCTAGGGATGTAGAACCCACCTATGACATCACACTCCTGGGAGGAGGCCCACTGGACAGCCACTTTAGCTGAAATAGTGAGCTACTAGTTCACTGAGAGATCTTTTCTCAAAAAGTAACAGGGGATGATACCCCACCTTGACCTCTAGTGGTTCAGGTGACCTCTACTGTCACACGTGCCTTGCCCAATGCATGACAAAGGAAAGAGTGCATATTAATACAGAGATCTTCCAAGATCAAAGTAGATTTCAACAGTGTTTGTGGGTTGTTACTTCTAGCTGGGGATCATTTATGAGAAGCTGTGACTGACAGTTAAGAAAGGACAATCTCTTAGGAGGTTCCATCTTGCTGAACTATTATTATTTTTTGTCTCTCGTGTTCTTTACAATCCTGAAAGTAATATCCTTTTGAGTAGCTGTATATTTGCCTTGCTCTTTCTATGAGAATTCCAGTCTGTGATTTTTGTTTTCCTCCATGTGATTGTTAACAGCCCCCTCTTTAGATGGCTGAGTAGCTCACATGGAAAGTGGGGTCTATGGTTGTCATAATGAGAAACTCCACAATTTAAGTTTAATTTAAATGGAGTCATGAGATAAATTGCTTGTAAAGTCATATATGCTGTGTGTGTGGTATTTGCATGTATATGTACATGTGTGTGCTGGAACATTCACCTGTATATGGACACATGAAGACTAGAGGCCAAGGCGGGGTATCATCCTCTATTGCTTTTGTAAAAGGTTCTCTCAGTGAACCTTTAGTTCGAGATTTCAGCTAAAATAGATGGCCAGTGAGCACCCCTCACAGAGCTGTGATGTCGCATGTGGGTTTTACATTGGTGGATGCTGGGCGTCCAACCTCAGGACCACATGCTTCTACAGTAAGGGCTTTTACCCACTGAGCCTTTTACTCCCTGCTCCCCTAAACTGGTCTCTCTCTCTCTCTCTCTCTCTCTCTCTCTCTCTCTCTCTCTCTCTCTCTCTCTTCTACAGCTGTGAAGACTCTGCTACTAGGGAAAGTGACCTGGATATGTCTTATTTGTCTTTGCAAACATATGACTCTATGCCATCACTCGCAACGCCCATAGTACCCAGAGTGATGCAAACAGCCACCGCTTGCACCTTGCTTGCACCCTGGTTGAAACCTGAGGGAGCTGTAGTAAGGCTTTGTCTTTATTCAGGAGTCTAAAGGGACTGAGAACTCAATCCCTATCATGAAGGCCAAGTGTGTTAGTGCCCAGAAATCAAGGCCTTGCCTGTGACTCTGGGGTAGGTAATGAGGCCAGTAACATGTGGGTAAAACATTATGAGAAAAATGTTGGCCTACACCCTAGAATCCAGTCACTGTGGTGAACAAAGCACAAGGGCCCATTCTCCAACCTGCCCTCAGTTGGAAGGAGACATCGTGGCTGCCTTTGGGGTTGAGGATGCACATCCCATCCTACCTGCATCCACAGACCACAGGATCTGCTCTACTTCCCTTAGGGAGTTGGCTGTCAAAGGCAAGAGGGATGATGAGTGTGGTCCCTAGATCTCAGTGGTAATGGTCACAGGTCCAGTCAAAGGAGGGGCTACTCCTTCCTGCTGATTTAATGATTTCAGAAAGAAAATCAAGGTAAAAGGGATAAAGGGTCTCCTCCTCCTCCTCCTCCTCTTCCTCCTCTTCCTGAGGAATAATTGATAAGGTCCTCACCCATTCATTTCTGTAATCATTGGGCAGTGAGCAGTGTGGGAAAGGGTGTCTGGGACCTTCTATTTATCTAATTCTTGAAGAATTCTGAAAAGAAACATGTTCAAAATTCAAACTTTAAGAACTGTACCACGACTGTGGCCATAAAGTTCCAGAAATGACATGCAAGTTAGCACAACTGTTATTTGTACAGACCCTCAAATGGAAGTATTAATCCAGATTTTTTTTATTTTACAAACTATTTGTACACTTCATACACAGGCCTTTGTTAATAGATAACTAACAAGTTGAAAGGAAGCTGAACCTGTGGTCAGAAAACAAGTGTGCTGTCAGTCAAAGCTGAGGCCCAGGCCTTCCTTGTTCTGGACGCTCCCCAAGACGCATAGTCACTAAAGGTTTAACTATAGAAAGATGGCACAATAGATTCTATTCTCATGGAAGTAAGCTGGACTCTAATTAATATACCAGAGCTGAGTCATCTTGTTTTTTCAGGCTCCTGAATGGAAATGCCATCTCCCTTAGCTGGGATCCACCGCCAGTTAATTGCTCTATAGCTACTTCCTTTTTTTTTTTTTTTTTTGAAAAAGGAGGGGGAGTAGAGAAGAAACAGCACTCGAAGTTAAAACTGTCAGAAGCTTCAACACTAAGAAATAGGACAGACTGGGAAGTTACCAGCCTTGCCCCATGTCAAGAACTCAGCAGTTGGACATTTTTCCCTCTCACAGTTAAGGAAGGAATCTCTTTTTATTGAAAGAATCCTACTGCATTTGATGGAGAGCTTCTCCTTCTCATCCTCCATGATACTTATTTCAGTCTTTCCTACCCATCTCTAAGTCTTCAAACCCATCAACGCCTTTCCTCCTCCTAGGCCCACAAAGGGCTTTACCTAGTGGGTAGTGGGTAATGTGATAGGCACAGCAGGGAATACCAGCCATCTTAGCAAGTTCTGCCCTACCCAATGTGTGAAGCTGGATCCATCTTTTTCTGGGGCCTCAAGTGTCCAAGAGAGAAGTCTTTGTCCTAAAGTTTCAGGTAAATTCTCTGTTAGGGGCTGGAGATTGTATCTGTGATAGATATTCTAGGTTATCAACTTCATTGCATCTGGAATTAACTCAAACTCAAAAATAGTTGGCATGTCTGTTTGGGTTGTGTTTCTTAGTTGTATCATTTGAAGTGGGAAGATCCACTTCTAGTCTGGATCTTGGAGATGGGAAGGCACATTTTTGATCCAGATTTTTTGAGGTGGGAAGTCCACCTCTAATCTGGGCCACACCTTTTGGTGGCAGCCTATATAAAGGACATCAGAGAGAGAAGTTGTCTTTCATTATCTGCTTCCTTCCACCCTCATTAGCAAGTCCATTCTTTCTCTATTCTACTTCTTTGGGATTCTGGAATATATTGAAGACCACCCTTGTGGATTCTTGGACTTTCTGTACACAGGCAGTCATTGTTAGGTTAGCTGAACCACAACCCTTAAATCATTCTAATAAATTCCCTTCCTGTGTGTGCATATGTGTATGTGTATATGTGTATATGTCTCACACACACACACACACACACACACACACACACACAGAGAGAGAGAGAGAGAGAGAGAGAGAGAGAGAATTTGTTCTGTAAATTCCACTACTCTAGAGAATCCTGACTAATGCACCATCTTTTCCTTGTCTCTAGGAAGTTGATCCTTTCATGACCTCTATTGGTTTTTTTCTGTATCTCTACTCACAAAGGAATGTCCTCAGATTCCTTCACCTTTATGAAATTAAAAACAGACACCACCACTCCCCAAGATGTCACATTTTTCTTTAATGAGGTTTCTTCTCTTGTTCAGAGATAGCTCTTTCTTTCATTTTTCATTTCTGTGTGTACCTATGTGTGGGTGCATATGTGTGGGTACACATGAGTTGAGGCCAGAGGACACCCTCAGGTGCCCTTCCTTGGTGCACTCCACTCTGTTTTATTAGACACATTTGCTTATTAGCTTGGAACTTGCCCTTTGCGCTGGCAGAGAGTCCCAGGGAACCTCCTGTGTCCATCTCACAGATGTTGGCACTAGAAGCACAGCCCACACCTGGTTTATCCTACGTGCATTCTAAGGATTGAACTCAGGTCCTAAAGCTTGCATCACGCGCACTTTATTGGGTGAGCTATCTCCCAAGCTCCCAAGCCAGTAATTTAGAGCATGTGGCACCTGCTGTCTCCTCTCCCTCATCTTCACTTCTCCATCTTAACAGAAACTTTTGTCATTAAGAGCTTCCTAGTTGCCTACCCAATGGGTATACGTCTATCTTTTTTAACTTTTCGCTCTGTTGGACACTCTATTTTTAATGTTTTTATAACTTCTATTTTTGGGGAGGGAGGGGTGTGACCATGCTATCACACTTATATGATGTTTAGGGACCAACTTTTGGGAGTCTGCTCTATCTTTCCACCAAACGGTTCCTGGGGATTGAATTCAGGTCAAGCTTGAGGATAAGAGCCTTTATTTCCTGAGACAACTCATTGGCCTGGCTTTGAATACTCTTGTCTCCACTCTCCCAATCTGCAACCATTCTCTGACTTTGTCCCAACTCTTTGGCTACTGTGCCTGCTCTTCTCTTGTTTCTACTCCCCGTGTAAATGGAAGAGTCCCCTGGGGATCTATTCTGATCATTCTTTAGGCTTATTAAAATAAAACAAGCAAAAAGCAAGCAAACAAACCCTCAAAACATTTCATTATGTTTTTATTGAAAATATTTTTTTCCTAAAATATATTCTGGTCATGGTTTCTTCTCCTTCATCTCCTCCCAGATCTCTACACATCCCCATCCATCCAACCCTGTGTTTTCGTTCTGTCTTTTTAGAAAACAGAGGCAAGTCAAAACAACAATAACAAAATCTAGAACTTTAAAAGAAAGAAAAAGAAACACACATACAGAGAGGCACACACAAAGAAAAACAAAACCGATAGAACCCCCAAACCAGAGAACAAAATATATCCGAAAAGACTAGTAAGATACAAAATACCCAAGCAAATCAGTATAAGACAAAAAATAAAAATCTACAAAAACAAACAAACAAACAAACAAACCCAAAAAGCAAAAAAACCTTTGAGTTTGTTTTCTTTTGTTTTCATCTATTGCTGGGCAGGAGGCCTATCTTTTGCTTTGCCATTCCCAGAGGTGTGTGTGTGTGTGTGTGTGTGTGTGTGTGTGTGTGTGTTTCCTGTATAACTAATCCTTTCTCTATCCCTTAAAATTCTTCAGAATGTCTTCAGTTACCTTAATAAACCCGCTTTGGTCTTTCTTAGTCTGCCCTGACCAGACTCACATCAGCCTCATCTCTTAATACTGCCTGCAAATTTTCTATTGAAATCCCAGTGATTGCTGGCAATTACCCAATCAAGCTTCCTTTTTCCTTGATTCCACATCTTAAAATATTTTATTGATTTTGCTTGGAGCACAGTTTTTAAAGTGTGTACCCATGTCTGGCTTTGAATGTACTTTAAAAAAAAAAGGTTTGTTTATTTTGTGTATGTGAGTACACTGTCACTCCCTTCAGACACACGAGCAAAGGGCACTGGATCCCATCACAGATGGTTGTGAGCCATCATGTGGTTGCTGGGATTTGAACTCAGGACCTCTGGAAGAACTGTTAGAGCTCTTAACTGCTGAGCAATCTCTCCAGCCCCATAGAGCACATTCTTTTTACTCATCTTACCAATCAAATTCTAAGACTTTTACCCAATCTCAGTAACTCCATCTATCACGATTTTAGCAACTCACATTTCAGTTCTGTTTACATGGCTGTTTGAGTTCAAGACAAGAGTAATTTTGTTAAATCTGTTTTCCCACTGTACAGCATAATACCCACCTGAGCAATGAATTCACTTGCTAGATGGATGAGAGAAGTAAGAGATCTCACTATTTTATGTTCCAGACCTTGCACCCACCTAAGTCAAGCTCAGAAGACACTAGTAGGGTTGTCCCATCAAATGTGAAGATAATTCTTCTAAGGCAACATTCCTACCCTTACAAAATGAGAGGCACCAGTTGTAAGTCTGTTAAAAATAAATGCGACTCCTGTTGGTAGAAACATGCTTATTATGCCTTGCTGACAGTTATGGAAGTGAACTGCAGTCTTAGGTTAACGGGTATCCCTCAGTCAGGGGGATGTGCTATTAGCTAGTGGAGAGAGAAAGTGCCCTGGAGCTAGTGTCCTATTTAGAGCTGGTGTTGACTCTTCCAGCCTACTGAAGTACTAAACTGCGACATTGGCCTCTCCTCTCTTGTGTCCCTTTGCTGACACAAGAGTCAAAGAAAGGTTTGCTCTTCTATTTTAGAATGTCTTTGTTTCTAGGTTAAGAATAGCACCTCTTGAGAGCTGGGAAAAGCTTTTCTGAAGTTTCACTCTCTTGGAAGTCTGTGCATCTTACAGCCTCAGAATGAGCTAGGGTTCTTTCTCTCACCAAATGGCAATGTGTTCAAGAGTAAGAGGCCATGAATATCTCTCTTTTGCCATCCCTGGGGACAAGTTTAGCTCTCTACTTTCAGGATGCAGATTGTCAGAGCTTAGTAATTGTTTAGGAATAGGATCACCTAGCCAGGCAGTGGTGGTGCACACCTTTAATCCCAGCACTTGGGAGGCAGAGGCAGGTGGATTTCTGAGTTCGAGGTCAGCCTGGTCTACAAAGTGAGTTCCAGGACAGCCAGGGCTATACAGAGAAACCCTGTCTCGAAAAACCAACCAACCAACCAACCAACCAACCAACCAACCAACCAACCAACAAACAAAAAAAGGAATAGGATCACCAATGATAAGTTAAGATCATTTGTCTTGAATGAAGGTGTAAAATGATTGTAAAATCACCATCTTTCTGTTCACTGCTCCAAGATGCAGGAAGACCCCAACCAAGGGATAAAATGTCAAAGCACATGTTCTTTATACGGAATAACATGATTTTTCAGAAAATTTTCTGGGGTTAAAATAATACATTTTTAAAAATTAGAGTAAAAAGTTTTCATATAATCAGATATAATTAGAATACCACTCCAGTGATGTGTCCCATCATTGAAACAGCCATTGGACTTGGTCAAACCATATAATTGGAAGAAAAATCAATGATTTTCAGGTTGTTGAATTGGAACCACTTCCAAATTCTGGATGTATATAAATCCATGACCCCCCACCCACCCACACCACTTTCAGGCACAGGGTTATAATCAAACTGACATGAACATTTGATAAAAGAACCTTTAGTTTAAGTCTTTTAGGTCTTTGAAACTACTCTGCAGTAATTAATTTTCAAGACAATCCCAGGGGCCTTTGCTTTCTGGCATCTTCATATAGTGAATAGGCCTGCCATGCATAGTACTACTAAGGATGAAAAAATGGTGCATAGCTTTTATATAAGTGATATTGTAGCTTCTATCTCCTGCCCCGTCTATTTGCTTAGGGGGAATCAACTGCTCCATAATCACGGCTCTCATGGTAGCCATGGGGATGCTTTGGGGCCAGTGATTGACTGAGCTTTCTTAGCAACGGGCACCACTAGCAAAGTAAATGAACCTTCGGGAAGGATCTGGGAGGAGTGGGAGGAGTAAAGAATATGACCAACATAGTGCATGGAAAAAATAAAGAAAGTGAAAATGGAGGTACAAAAGCAACACTAGCAGAGAAAAGCAAGTTGCTTCTCTGTTCCCATGCCCAACCTTCAGAAGGGCCCAACTTCTTCTCTACAGTGTTGGAAGGGATTTCAAGCTAGAACTAACCAGTTACTTTGCTGTTAAATTTGTCATCCACAGACTGTGAGATAGTAAATGTTTGTTATCATTTAAGCCACCAAGTTTAGGGTGATTTCTCACATAGTCATAGGCAAAACTTGAATGTGAGAGAGTCAGTTGGAGGCCTGATGTTAGGGTAGAGTTGCTCATTTAGGGCTGAGAGCCGTTATCCAGCTGCTGGCAATACTTTTTATTGAGAATATACAAATGTGCCCTATATTAGAAACTATCTTCAACTGAAGGGCCAATGATTAGTTGCTTTCAGGATTTTTAAAATAAGGCTTAGCTCCTTTCAATTCTCCCCACCCCCAATTCAGTCTTCCTTTATTCCTTAATCATCTGTCCCATTGGTGACTAAGGGTGTTGAACATATTTTGAAGTGTCCATTGGTCATTTGAATTTCTTTTGAGAACTTTTTAGTTCTTTGGCTCATTTAAAGGATTGGCAGTTGGTGTGTGTGTGTGTGTGTGTGTGTGTGTGTGTGTGTGT
>LR751148.1:0-35465 GCA_902729485.2 Mus minutoides | reverse complement strand
ACTCACATAACATGTACTCACTGATATGTGGATATTAGCCCAGAAACCTAGACTACCCAAGATACAATTTACTAAACACATGAAACTCAAGAAGAAGGAAGATCAAAATGTGGACACGTCACCCCTTCCTAGAATTAAGAACAAAGCACACATTGAAAGAGTTACAGAGATCATGTGTGAAGCTGAATCCAAAGGATGGGCCCAACGACTGCAGCTGCCAGGGATCCATCCCACAATCAGCCACCAAACATAGACACTATAGCATATGCCAGCAAGATAGTGCTGAAGGGGCTCGAATATAGCTGTCTCGGGGGAAACTATACCAATGCCTGGCAAACATGGAGGTGGAAGCTCACAGTCAGCTATTAGATGGAACACAGGATTCCCAAGGAAGGAGCTAGAGAAAGTACCCAAGGAGCTGAAGGGGTCTTCAACCCTATAGGTGGAAGAATAACCATGAACTAACTAGTACCCCCTGAGCTCATGTCTCTAGCTGCATATATAGAAGAGTATGGCCTAGTTGGCCATCAGTGAGAAGAGAGGCCCCTTGGTCATGCAGACTTTATATGCCCCAATACAGGGGAACGCCAGGGCCAAGAAGTGGGAGCGGGTGGGTAGCGGAGCAGGGCCGGGAGCGGGGAGGGTATAGGGAACTTTCTGGATAACACTTGAAATGTAAATGAAGAAAATATCTAATAAAAGTTGGAAAAAAAAGAAAAAGAAAAAAAATAAACCATCCAGATTCAGGTATTTGTTACAGCAATGTGAAATGCAGAGTAATGCAATTGCCAACTCAATATAATCCACAAGTGTTATGGATTACCCTTGGTGATGTTTGTATTTTGATGCTAATTCTGCTTTCCCAAGCGGGGTTGCCTGGGATGGAGAAGTGAATCACGTAGTACTCAGGTGACTTCATGTGAACCTTCTCTCCATTTATCTTGTAAAATAAAGGCTACAGCTGGAGATTGGACAGTGGAAGGGAAGGTAGAGCTGTAAAGTTTTAGGGAGAAGGGGGAGAGGAAGGAGAGAGAGGAAGACGAAAGAGGAAGAGGTGGAAGGAAAATGGAGCAGGTGCATGTGGGCTGGAGAAACCACAAGTTACAAGGGATCCCATAGCTGGGAAATATAGTAATGTAGTGGTAGATCTGCCCAATCTAGGCATGCAGCTGTATTCATATTAATTGAGTTGTGTTTTCATTACAGGGGCTTATCTGGGTTGGAGATTTACCGTAAAATATGAGTTTTCAGATAAGAAAATAGGAAAGCTCTCAGAGTTGTTTTTTTTTAAACCATTACAGAAAACATTTTTTTAAACTCTAAAATCTCATTAAATGAGCTCAGTGGCTTCCAAGAAGAACAGAGTGTTTACATGACAAGTAGAGGGCAAGGGACATGGTGAAGACACAAAGAAGGGGAATGGAGGCCTGGCCTAGCAGGAGGACTTGAGACTCTGTGGGGTCCCCCTTTGTATGCTGAGGGAAGTAAGCCATACGGACAGTGTGTGACATTAAGGCTCTTCGCTCACAGTGACCTCAGAGGCTTCACTGTGAGAGTCGCAGTGACTTCGCTGATATTGACAACATACGGCATTTTGCTTCTAGCGTTTATGCTGGTTTAAAGATTTACTAGTTGTCAATTTCGCAGTGTGTCTCTGGATGTCTTACAGTCTCTTCAAGCAAAATAATGTACAAGAAAAAATTAATTGTGTACTTTGCCAGAAAGAGAAATAACTGCAGGAACCAGGAGGTTGTAGGTTCGGAGGAGAGTGCTGACAAAGGGGTACTGTGAGTCTACACCTAACAAGATCAGTGAGACCCTTTTGTATATGTGTGTGGTGAGTTCCTTCCAAATTACTTCTATTTTGTCTGCCAGGTGTGACACAATTCTCTGCTATTGGGCCCTTAACTCTGGGAAGGAACAGGGATCCTAAGCTGATGGGATCCTGCAGACAGGCCTCTGGGAGCAAGGAGAGAAGTGGTCGAGTTACTCCTCCATTTCCCTCTCATAGGGTAGCTACCAGCTGGCTACATTTCCCCTGTAGTCTCAGCATCTGCTGGGCAGCCCTTCGCCCTGCTCTCTAAGCAAAGAACCCCTCCATTGGTTCCTCTTGGCTAAGGGTGGTAACTCTCCCCAGCTGTTGCTTGCTCTGAAATACATAGGTTTTTTTCCTATCTCTTGTTCTGAGCAAAATAACAACCAAATAAATAACTTCTCAACCCTTTCTGTTTCATTCATAGTCCAAAGGACTGGATGCTGCTACCTGGTTGTTACAGTAACAAAGGAAGCATCCAGGTGCATCCTGCTCCCACCTTAGAGGTTGAGGGCATCGGGGAGTAGGGAGGGAATTGGGGATGAGAAGGTGGGAGTGGCTGTGTCCTGAGACCTTGTACTGGAAGAGCTAAACATAATTTTGATCTGAATGGAGGTAGAAATAAACGTTCTTCTTCCCTTCCAGGACTAGTTAGCCTAGCTGCTTCCCCAAGCAAAGTGACCCGGCAAGAGATGTGGGCAGAGAAGAAAGGACTCCAAGCTGTTCATATGGAGGGGCTGACAGCTGCTCCACTCTCTGAGCCAAAAGTTACACAGAACACGGCCAGGTCCCAGTCAGGCCAGGAGGTCCACATCCAAGAGCCTGACCCTGCCACCTTGCCTTTACCCCAGTGTGGAGCGACACTTCCTGAGGGCAGGTCCACACCCCAGGGAGCTCCTGCAGGCAGGACCATGGGTCATCAGAAGGTATCTGTCTTCCTCCATTTGTGACTCTGCACATGGAGGCAAGGACTGAAAAATATTCCTCCTGCAGTAAACAGCCCAGACCAATTTGCACCCAGTGGCTGAGCTGTAATTTTTTCAATATGCTCTGCATACTTGCAACCAAGATTTCTACTGCCCTGGTACAAATAAGATTGCAACCAGTCTGTCCAAAAGCATCAGTCTTTGGGAAGAAATGCCAGTCATTGAACCCTTAAATGTCCTTTAATGCCAGAGGATGGGGGATAGGCCTGCAACCAGTTCCCCTACTAAGGCAGCTAAAGTGGGTTTGCAGATTGCTGGGCCAAAGGCTGCTTACTTTTGGCAGTTTAACTCCTTTAACTCTTTGCTGTTCTGTGGCTAAAAGTTGCTAGCTTCTGGCACTTTAACTCCTGCTGGTAGCAGCAGGGAATTAAGAAAAAGGTGAATTACTTGGGCTCTTTTCTCTCTGGCTCAAGCCCCCTCACTGGCTAAGCAAGAGCCTCAGATTTGTTAACCCTTTGTGAGCCAGAGAAAAAAGAAAATGAAGAAAGTCATGTATACACATACTTATCAGGCTCGACTGACTACCTGTTTCATCAATTTCACAAATGCACATGCATACTTATATACATACAAATATACCTACATGTGTATATGTGTACATACATGTAAATAGACAGACATATGTACATATATACATTTGGTGGATGGAGCAGAGCCCCACAACCCCACTTTATTTCTTCTCTCAGCCTTTTTATTCCTTCTTAGACAGAAGTTCTTTATAAAATTCCCTCATAGATAAAATGCTACAGAAAAGGGGAGTAAGAGAAGGATGCCAATAGTAAGTTCAAAGCAGTGTTTCACTCTATAATCTCAGTATAAGTTTAAAGCAACACTTTCCATGGCCTTGCTTTATCATAGTGCACACCTGTGGTTTATCCTTGGACCTGACCTAGAATGAATGTTTTTCCTTGATCACAAATTTGTCCTAAGCCTATTTCTCTTCTTAGTACAATTTATGAAAGCTCATTGTATTCCTTATTATACAGTCTCTACTTACTATTCTAAGGAGAGCACACATCCTCTTCTTGATTCTAACTGTATTACGCCTTTCTGGCAAAACAACTAAAACCATCTCCTTAAACTTTCTTCCTAAAATTATTTGAATCAAATCAGGAATGCGATAAAGTCATTAATTCATCTCAACAGTATTAATTCATGAAAGTCTATCTTCATGTTGATCTGCAGGAAATTTGCCCAATAGGGTGGGCTGATGCCAGGCCTCCTTAGGCTATGCGATCATTGCAGAAAAGGCACATCAACAGCAAGAAGCAATCCTGGGCCACAGTCCCCGGGGCTGTGCCTCTCGAGAGTACACCCATCAGAGCCATGTAAAACTGTGCGCCATCTCCAGGAGACTCACTCGCTTGATGTAGCCTTTCCTAGCTTTTCTGTTACTTTAACAAGCAAATTCCCTCCTGCTTCCTTAGCTGGAAGACAATCTGCCGCTTAGTCATAAGAGGCAATGGCCCTTCTCTTCAGGCTTGCTTCAGAGAAGAGATCAACCTCAGCTCCTCCTAACTGTGCTGCCTAGTGAGTGCCTGCTTACTGAGATACTCCTGCACATGCCAAGTTCGGCTGTCCTGTTTAATTTTCATGTCCCCAGGGCCTCCTGCGCTTTTTCTGCTTGTCTTAAGTGAATAAAAATGACTAAGGAACACAGAGCAGGTGACCCTGATTCCAATGTATAGCACGTGCTGCAGATATGCCCACTCACGCCCCTGAATGTTTATTTATTTGCTGGCACACATTAACTCCCACGTTAGGGGGAGTCACTGTGATGTGTCTGTCCATCCATGCATCAGCCACCCTCCTTCCTCCCATGCACCCTCCCCAGTTTTATACTTTTCAATCCCTTGTCATCCCTAGGCTACTTTCAGATCAATTTTTTTCTATTTTTCACTTTCCACACATGAGAAAGAAGGTGTAATACTTGTCTCTTTGTGTCTGGATTCTTCTTAACACAGTAACTCTGGTTCCATCTATTTGGCTGCAAATAACAGGATCCCATTTTTTTTTATGACTGAATAATACTCCAAAGTGGATATATACTATTCCCTACACCATTTGTCTGTTGCTGGGCATCCTGCCCAATTTCCTATCTTGGCTATTGTAAATAGTGTTGCAATAAATGTGGCTCAAGCCCATTTATTACAAAAAAAAAAGATAAAGCAGAAAGCAATAAACTCTCCTATCTGTTTGCTAGATCATTGGGTTTGACTTAAGATGTTGACTAAGAAAAAAAAAGTGTGTTGAGTTATGTAGAGGCCAGAAGTAGACAAGTCTTATGCTTTGGCTCTACAAATGGACTGATTAAGGGAAAACTATCCAACTACCATGTCTAGGTTACTAATTCAATTCAGTGATGCAAAGGGCTTTACCAGAACGTGCCGTGGTGCCACGGAAGACCTGCATCAATGGCAACAGTATGGCGCTATTTCCCACAATGGAGATACATGTCAAATTTGACTAGATTGCCTAATCTCGGCACTGTTGCTTTAACAGAACAAATGCCACCGGCACATGCGATGGGCCTGGAGAACCCCTATGTTACCCTCACCCAGATCCTTTAAGAAACCCTTGTGGGGTCTCCGCTGGCCCTAACTTCAGGAGTGAGGCTGTGCCAAGCCTAGCAGTATGGCCCTGGTGCTCTCTGATGTTCTTTGGGGGCTTGTTGGGGGGGCACAGAGTCAGAGAGGGCATTTCTGCTGCTATTCTTGACCTGCGACCCAGCCAACCCTCTGTCGCCAGTGTTTCTCAAGTCATAGTTTAGCTGTGAACACCCGAGATTTTTTTCTTCCTCTGCTGACCACAGTAGCTGCTGGTGGTCAGGCCGCTTTCTGGCATAGCCAGGCAGCAAGCCAGCTACCTCAGAGAGGCAAGAGGAGGCAAGAAAGAAGGATGCCTTTCCTTCGTGGCTGAGGAGGGACTGTGGGTACCCACGGCCTGGACTCTCAGGCTAGAATCAAGCTGAACAAATTATAGGGAGTGATTCAGAGACCGGACAGGGGACATAGGCGTCAGTCCAGACCCAAGTTTTCAGAGGCTTCTGTTTTCTGAAAGGTGCTGTAGTCAAGTTGCCTTTTTCTTTGCAAATGGACTCATTTGTGGAAATTTCTGGAGATGGGAGGTAGGTGGGGAAAGAGAACGAAAAGACAAAAAATGGAGCCTACTAAGGGTACTGAAATCTCAGACTTTTAGTTTCTTCAAGGGTATCCTTACAGTCCCTATCAACATTCGGGTCCCTTGTCTTTTTTTCTCTTTATGATACGAAAATAACAGTCATGCCCCCCCCCTTTTTTTTTCTTTTTGGTTTTCTCAGAGCCTTGCCACTGAGGGAAATTTCCCACTTGCAGCCAGCCGCTGGGTAATATTTACCAAACAGCCTTGTGCTGGGACTCTAGTCTTCTTGGAAGTGAATCTGAGTGTGAAATGGCTGAACTTATATGAATGCTGTGCCCTAGTGAAGAAGCTAGATACAAGACAGGAGGCAAGAGATGTCAAATATAGCAAGAGGGGATTCTCCGGTGGGGACTAGAGGAGGAGGAAAAGGAGAAGGGGGGGGGATGAAGCAGAGGACTGTGGGAAATGTGTGAAAGTGAAGACTTTGTTACTTGATTGTCATCAGCAACGTCTTGCCTTTCAACTCACACAAATTCATATTACTTTCCTCTCTCTGTCTCTCTGTCTCTGTCTCTGTATATATCTCTGTGTGTGTGTGTGTCTGTCTTTCTCTCTTCCCTCTCTCCTCTCTCCTCTTTTCTCTCTCCCCTCCCCACTTCCCTCAACCAACAGATTGTCATTTCCCAATGTTTTCCCTTTATCCCACTTCCTATTGAAACCTTAACTTACCTTCCACGACCTGCTCTAACCCCCTGTCTTCACAAAGACCTTCTCGGCATTACCAGGCCCCACTGATTTGCCTTCCTGGAAACTTCTGTCTACATGTAGTCAATATGGTGTGGTTAAGTACTTAGCTGTTTCTATCGATTTGCAGTTGTTTGACACTCTTTCAAATGCTAAGAGCTGTGGGATAAAGATTCTAGCTATCTTTCCATGGGTCAGGCACGGGAAGATACAGAAAGTCTATTTACATCACTGCTTTGGTATATGGAAAGTTCAGGTTTCTGTTTCTCCTGTCAAACAGTCAGCAAGTGTGTCCTCATGTGGGCAAGCTTTTCTGTTCGTGGCCATTTCATCTGTGTAATAACTCTTCCGTGTTCTCTTTCCTGTCCAGTGGGTGAGAGTTTGTTCATTGTAAAATGTTTGAGGAGAGCTGCATTGCTCTCAGAAGACAGAGGGGACTAAGGTTCACTTTAGACATAAACATTTGTATAAGCTGTGGGAATAAAAAAAAAGCTATCAATTCTGAAACTATCTGTACCAATGCAGAGGAACATGGGTTTAGTGGTGACCGCTAGCTAACATAGTCAGTGAGCTATTACTTCAGGAAGAGCGGAGGATGGTTAATCAGTAAATAGAAACCCAAGGTCTTTGTTCTGGATCACATCTCTTCTGCTAACTTTTTTAGTCATTGAGGTTTTAAGATTTCTTCAGCTAGGCAGTGGTGGCACACACTTTTAATCCCAGCAATTGGGAAGCAGAGGCAGGTGGATTTCTGAATTCAAGGCCAGCCTGGTCTACGGAGTGAGTTCCAGGACAGCCAAGGTTATACAGAGATTTCTTCTTCAGGGTCATAGAGGAAAAAGAGACAAGTAACTAAGGTCACTGCTGTTAGGAGCATCACGTCCCTACCTAGAGGCTCACTGGAGAGAAGGCTGAAGGCTGGTGTTCACAGGAGAAGCCCTGGGTTTAGGATCATCTCAAGAGTCAAGATTAAGTCTTAGCCAGGTCTCCGTTGCCCCACACATATGCAAAGCCATGATCTGAAGGTACAGTGGGCCCCAGGAGTGTTTGAAATATGCCACAAGTCATTTCTCCCTGTTTATGTTTTATTCCACATGATAACCAGTAACTGTCAATTATGAGCAACCCTGAGAGCTAGCCAGCTGTGGTGTTTGTTATCCCACCAGGGAACGACTTGTCATAGGAAAAGGAATCTCCTTATGCTACAGGGTTCTCAAATGGAGACTCAAGGGAGACGAGCAAACTTCTTGAGGTCCACAAATATTGATTAGGGATTTATTCCCAGATTTAGCGTTGGGAAGTGCCTGCAGCAGAACGCAGACACAGCAGAGTCGGAGGGCAAAGCAGAGCCCTTTTCAGGGCGTGGAAAGAGGGGTGTGTCCAAAGGAAGAGGGGTGTGTCCAAAGGATGAAAGGCCACTTTTGTCTTCACTTGAAGAAAAACCGCTGTGGCTTCTAGAGCCCTCTATGTACCAAGTCAGACCTGCTAATGTTTACCAGATGGTGGTGAGACCATTGCTGGTTGAAAAGAGAAAGAGACGGGAGAGATACTGAGGCAGGAAGACTGTCCATAGGTTTGAGATTAGCCTGAGCTACACGGCAAGTTCAAGTCTAACCTGGGCTACATACCTACATCTAGAGAGACAGAGATAGGCAGCAGGCAGGCAGATGGACAGGCAGGTAGATAGATAGATACTCTACCCTTCATTTTGTGTCTTTACTTGAGGGTTTTTCCCTAGAAGTAGTATCTTGCTGTGCCAGGCTCCACATCCTGTGGCTTAGGAGAAATTAGGAGTAGCTTTGAGAAAAGGACGAGGATGGTCACTTGCTGTGGTTCTAAGATGGATAGTTTTCCCAAGGGCCCATATGTGAACGTTTGGTGCTGGTGGGAGTGCTGTGGACTTTTAGGAAGTGGGCCTTGCAAGAAGTCTCTAGGTCATTAGTACATGTCCAAAATCTGGATGATGGGCCATCTGCCTGTCCTTTTTCTCCCTCCCTCTTCTCCACTCTGTTACAGAGTCTCACAATATAGCTCTGACCAGCATAGATCACTATCTTGTAGACCTGAAGGCCTTGAACTTACAGAAATCTACTTGCTTACACCTCTTGAGTGCTTAGATGAAAGGTGTGTTCAAGTTTTCTCCCTTAATCTTAGCTAGTTATTAAAATATACAAAGTTCTGTTTAAAATTTCTCTTATCTTGAATCATCTTTATTCCTTGCCACTCTATGGCTAAAAAATTCGGGACATAAATTATTACCTAATGAATACTTAAATGTACCGGCAGAACAAAGACAAAACATAGCCATGTTTCCTTCCTAGGCTGCCCACCTCAAGCAATTCACGGTGGGTTTATGAAGTTAACCAATGTAACACACAACCTGTGTTCAATTCCTTAGACTCCCAGTTCTTCTTCAGGAAACCCAGATGGCTCCCCAGGCTATAGGAGTCTTCAGGGCCATAGCCACCCTCACCCTTGCTTACTGGGAGTCTGTGCATGCATGCGTGCTGCTATTTTCAATTCAGATGAGTTTTTTTCTTGCTTATATTTCTGCCTCCACTTGAGCTCCTTGGCTCAGGATCTCCCCTCTCAAATCCATTTTCTCCCCAGCTGCCAAGAAAATACTTCTGATTTGTACGTATGTAATGTGCATTATGCAAATGGAGTCCCATTTCTTCCTCTGAGGTTTGCCATTACGTACTACTCCAGGATAAAACTCAGACGTTTTACCACTGCAAATAAAATTCCCTATAATCTAGCACGGGGTTAATGATATGAAACGCATCTAATTTAAAAGTTCCTAGTAGCCAGATTTTAAAAATAAAAGAAATGAGAGAATGGAATTTTAGTATATCTTACTTAGCCCAACTTAAGCAAAATATGATTTTAAGTGAATTTAGTAGTCTTACAATGGATGAGGTTGTTGCAATCTTAGGTATTTGGGGTTTTGTTTGTTTGTTTGTTTGTTTGTTGTTTTGGTTGTACTTCAAGTTGATCATCAAAATGTGTATGATAAATTGTTAATCACAAAAGTTGTAAACAAAGGGCTGGAGAGATGGTTCAGTAGATATGACTCTGGTCTAGATATAGACATGCTCTGGGAGCATGTGGACCTGAGTTCAAATCCCAAGTACTAACATCACAAAAATCGGGGTGCAGCTGCTTGTGCATGTAATGCCAGCACTAGGAGGCAGAGCCTATGAACTCAATGCCAGCCAGCTTGTCTAAACGGCAAGCCTGAAGTTCAGTGAGACCCTCGGTGTAAAGGGAATAAGAAGAGCATTAACTGAACACATCAAGTGCCCGGTGCTGCTACCCTCATCATCACACACACACACACACACACACACACACACACACACACATACACACACACACACACACACACACACACACACACACACACACACACACACACACACACACACACACACACACACATATACAGAGAGAGAGAGAGAGAGAGAGAGAGAGAGAGAGAGATGATCAAATACTTAGGCTTCATAAAACTTACAACTGAAAAAGTAAATTCCCATTCCTGAATTTCTGCAAGCATATTTTAAATAAATAAGTGTGACAAATATTATTTTTAAATCATAATAAAATAAGCCTAGGAACTTAATTCTTTCATCATAGTAGCTACATTTAAAATATTTAATAGCTTGGTGTGACTCATCACTGTTATGTGGACAGTACAGAGCTCTGAATAGCCTTTCAGTAATACTAGCAGCCTCATGTATATATATATATATATATATATATATATATATATATATATATATGTGTGTGTGTGTGTGTGTGTGTGTGTGTGTGTGTGTGTGTTAAGAACTAATCTGGGTTTCTGTTAGTTAATTAATCTTTAAGTGTTTCGTCCTAGGAGAAAACAATCTGGAAGCATATCCTGTAAATTCTCAGTTTTATAAGAGTGAAGACCAAGCTATAGACCAGTTGAGTAATTTGTCCAAATTCAGAGAGCTAGAAAGCAAACGATTTTGGGTTTGTACCCAGACAGTTAGGGCCCAGGACATGGGCTCCTAATCAGAGGAGTAATGGCCTCAGATGCCCAGAGTCCTTCCATGCTTCTCCTTATGTGCAGACTCACTGGCTTCTCGCTGCTGCTGCTGGGAGCTTGGGAATGTCTCTTGCTCTCTGGGAGGATGACACTTCCCACACTGCTGCCTTATTTTTCTGGTAAATGTTCTGTGCTTATCTGTGTGACCTGTACAAGCAGTATATTATTAACACAATGTCAGGGTTCATGATAAATGCCAGGACAGGAAAATAACATTTAATCGGACATGCTTATCAATATACTGTCACCCTTCCAGAACTCTCCAAGTTATTTTTTTTTTAAGTTAATACTCTCCCTTGGCCTGCCTGAAGCACTTGATGAACTTTCTGAGTTACATAAGTTGGCGCAAGCCACGCCCCCCTCTGGTTTTCACTTCCTGTCCTTCTGGGATTATGAAGAATGGTCCTTCCAGGAAACATGCTTTGTACGGTTTTACAATAAGAGTGCCCAAAGTCAGCCTGAGAGCGGGCTGCAGTTAACTATGATTAAAAGCACAAGACTAAGAACATCACAAAAAATATTATAACAGGAAATGAAAAAGAATGAAAATTATGAGCGAGGAGGTTCTTGTCGTACTTTGACCTCAAAGAGAAGGTATCTAGTTACATGAGAAAATAAAGGAATGCTATTACCACAAATCACTATTAACACCCACATTAACATGATTGCATTTTAAAAAAATGAATGAGAAGAGGGAAGGCTAATGGGATTCTGGCATAAACTAATCAGTATTCCTTTTACAGCCAGAAAGAAAGATTTATACACAGCTGCCATCGCCATATTAATGGCCCTGGTGAACAGTAACAAGTGGTTAGGTCTGACTACCAAGGGATAACTCAGCTGCTTCATCGAGCCTCACCGATTGGAGCCAAGAAAGATTAACATCTGAGACAATGATACCACAATCTGACATCAGCTCCGTTATGGACTCCAAGCAAAAGATTTGAGCATATCTGGGACCTCAAAGCCACGAGAGGCTAGCCTGTGACAGAAAGCCAATGAGAGAGTTTTTAAAAGAAAAGATTTTTAAAGAAATAATTTATGGGTGGGGTTGTGAAAATCATCTCCTAAGCCGGAGGTGCAAGTACAGTTTTCGCTTTTCCCCTGATGCACCTCCGTACACTAAGGGTACCCTTATCTCATATGCTAATAGAAAAGGAGAGTAATCTTGCTTCCAGATGAGAGGGCAGGACAAAAGCACAATTACCTTCATTCCTAAAACAATCCCAAACCTTAACGCCAGCCCACAAACACTGATCATCAAGCAACAAAGGGCAGTGTTCTCTGTGAGATGGGAAACAGGGTGAGTTTCCCGACCATCCCAACCCAACAGAAAGGAGATGAAAGATGGGGCAGAGCTAGGTGCCGAGCATTCTCAGGACTGAGTACTGGAGGGAGAGAGGCCCACGTAGAGCAAACATCAAAAAGAACGCCCTTTTGAGTAGTAGGACAGTGAAGAGTGGGTATGTGGGGGACCACTTCAGTCTGGGGAAGAACCCCACAGAGAAAGGAAATAATGGTATTTGCCTTCTCCCAGATGGCCAAGTATCATGCCTGCTCTCGCAATATATGCTGAGATTGTCTTGATTTATAGGGACCTACATTCAACAACATATGGATCTTCTCTCGATAGTGGAGAATAATTATCTCTTGTTATTGAACATTGAACACTTATAGTCCCCCCTGCCAAATACTAAAACCATACTTTAAAAAAAGAGCAAGATGTTTCTTCATAACACTAGAGAATAAACTCTGAATATATTTAAGGAAATAAAAAATATTTAACATATAACTGGGTAAGATCAAATGACATTTTTTAATTAAAAAAAAAACTCTGAAAAAAAGTTGGGGATCTGGCAAAGTTGGTGGTGTGCCAACTGATTACAAGATTTATTATTAATCTCTAGTGATATGGTGTTCTCATGCAGGTAGATAAACAGGCAACTAGAACCAACTAGGAAGCCCAAAATAAATAAGAACAAGAACTCTCATACAGTGCTCTTGGGACGGTAAAGGGGCACCACCATTTTAGAACATAGTATGACAACTTCACAGGGCATTATAAATAGCACAGGGTATATCCATTCAGGAGAATCCTACTTAACAACAGGAAATGGACTACTGATTTAGACAAACACATGTTCACTGCAAACTAATTTTGAGTTAAGACAAAAAAAAATGAGTATACATTAAACATGCTAGTGGGTTTGTCATCTTGATGCAAGCTAGATTCATCTGGGAAGAGGGAACCACAGTTTGGAAATTGCCTCCGTAAGATTGCGGAACATGTTTTTGATTGATGATTAATGTTGGGGAGCTCATTCCTCTGTGGGCAGTGACACCCCTGGGGCCTGCCATGTGCACACACTAACCAGCACAGTACATACACTTATACACGTGAAGCCATTGGAGCAATCAACCTGAGTATACAAACGACTCTCAAGTTTTCTTTTGCCCATTTGTAATCCCCTCTTTTTTGCACCTTCTTACTGGTTCCCAGTCTGACTTCAAGCCTCCTTTAATCTACTGTGTATGGGTAGGTTACAGAGAAGAAGCCCTAGCCAGCCCTAAGAACAAGCCATTCAGCAGCACTCCTCATGGCATCTCCTTCAGTTCCTGCCTCCAGAATCTTACCTTGAGTTCCTGCCCTGACTTCCCTTGATGTCAGACTCACATTCTGCAAGCCTCCCCCCCAAATCCCTTCCCCCAACCCAGATTGCTTCTGCTCATAGTGTTTATCATAGCAACAGAATGCAAACCAGAATAGTATATATGCACAAATATGTATGTGTGTGAATGCATACATATGCATTTGCTACTACTATCTTGTATTTTAGTACTTCGAGCTTCTGAAGACACTACCTATTCCTAGGGACAGTGCTCTTCTTGACCCTTGAGTGTAGAAATGATTAGGGAGGACTTTAGCCATAAATTTAATTTCTAGATGAGTTCCTGGACCATGAACCTCTGTCAGATGCCAAATCTGATTCCTTTAAGAGTTTCATGGGTGCCGGGTATGGTGGCGCATGCCTTTAATCCCAGCACTCGGGAGGCAGAGGCAGGAGGATTTCTGAGTTTGAGGCTAGCCTGGTCTACAGAGTGAGTTCCAGGATAGCCAGGGCTACACAGAGAAACCCTGTCTCAAAAAAAACAAAAACAAACAAACAAAAAAATAGTTTCATGGGTATCACTTATGAAACACAGTAAAGGGAAAAAAAACCCAGACCACAACCGCTAATGTGATTCAGAATTGTTGGCTCCTGGAATAATTCTAAAGGAGGTTTCACCCAAGGGTATCCAGGAGGCAAGATAAAAGCAGGAAGCTTGCAGCCACTGAGGAAGTAGAACACTGAAGGTCTTCCTGAGGCCATGGGGGAGGGGTGAGAACAGCAAGAGGGCAGTGGCCTAAAGGTCAGGTCAGGTCAGGCGCTGCACAGTAGTCAGCCAAGAAGACATTCCCACCCTAGCAGGCAGTAGTGCCTCATGTCTTGAAGGATGGGGATATTGCTTTGTTTCATTCTACATTGTAATTTGAATTTGAGATGACCTCACAATGGTTCATGTGTTAAGCCCCCAGTATACATGTTAAGTGGGGGAGGGAGGGTGTTGGATCCTGAGGGCTCTACTGTCTCATCAAAGGGGTTTAGCATTAATGTATGAGTTCAGTGGAGGTGGAGCCTAATTGAAGGAGGTGGAGCCTTACTGATGGAGGATGTAAATCCATAAGGGCATGTTTTTAAAAAGTGTATCTTGTCCCAGGCCCCCTTGCTCTTACTATTCCTACCTCCTAAACTGAAAAGGTAAATTAAAGTCTTCCACACAACACCTCTTTTCCATGATGAATGACCTATCAATGGCCCAGAGCTATTGGGTGAGATGACTATAGACTAAAGTAACTGAAACTATGAACCCAAATAAACCTTTCTTCCTTGAAGCTGATTGTCTCAGGTATTTTGTTACAGTAACAGAAAGGTAGTACACTCTACTAATAGTTTTTTTCCTATTTAGAAGTTAGTTTAAATAACAATTACTCTGTGTACTAAGTACTCTAGACCTCATAAATTCTTTGCTCCAACCTCATTAGGTAGATCATCAGGCATCTTGCTTTTGGTTGCACATGTCAGATTTATTTTAACAGAGTCCTTCTGTTTCTCATATTATAATGAATATGACAATAGTAGGCTGTTCTTTATATTCATCTGCCCATGAATCTGGCCTCCTTAGCTATAAGGCACACCTTCTCTACTGCTGGGCACTCTGCCTGCCTCCAGGCAGGAGGGAAGGTGAAAAGCAAAACCCATGCTGGTCGGCTCTGTCTCTCCTGGGACAACACAACTTCATGATACCTGCTTATGGTGCATTTGCCAGAACTAGATCACATCACATGACTTGGTAGACAGGGGAAAGAGTGTCTCCAACTGGAAACAGCCCTGAAGTGGACAAAATCATGGCAACACAGCTGCGGTCGGGGAAGCCAGTAGTGCCTGCCAAGAGATGTGAGATTTGAACCAGACCTTTAAGAGCAGTGTTATCCCCGACTGAAATAGAGGTGGCAGGGGTACTGCATGCCTCTCCTAAGTGTGTTACTGCCATGGGTAGTGACAGTCTACCGAAACAGAGATGAACAAGGTATTCTGGCCCCGTGTTTGGTAACAACAGTAACAAATATTCATCTGTTGATTCCTTTCCTACATGAAGTCATCCAACTCACCTGCACTGTAGAACCTAATAAGTTTGGCGTTATGGGAATGACATGGGCTTTACCCTGACCCTGACCCTGACCCTGACCCTGACCCTGACCTTAACCCTAACCCTTACATGATCTGACATTTACTAAAGAAGTGCTGCGGTTTCCCTATCTCTGGGATCACAAGCACGATCCTAGCTGTACTTTACCCATAGAGTAAGATGTTATGTGACATGGATATGACAATACCATCAATCCTGGCTTTCAGACCAGGTCTCCATCATTCGTGCTGTTTCTGTATTGACAGGAGCCTGCCTCCTATCACGGGGCAATATGTGATATTCAGGGATTCCAGCTACTTACTTATATGTGGGGAACAGAGAGAGAGAGAGAGAGAGAGAGAGAGAGAGAGAGAGAGAGAGAGACATGGATGAATGGAAGAAAGGATCCTGGTTTCTATTTTCTATTTCTTCTCTTCTCAGGAAAGATACCAGAAGCAGGATTCCGTGAAGCCACCTCCCGGTTCCAGTTTCATGTGTGTAGATGGAAGTAGGCACCAAACCTGTTCTGCCAGCTCCAGGCCACTGCGCTGGCACAGCCACACTGCGGGCTGAACTCCAACTCCTTGTCTTGATTAAGACCTTGTCTCCTTGGAGACCATCCATAGTGCCAAGTCCACAAGTACGTTCAAAGTCACACTAATCGCACTTCTTCCATCGTCTCCAGAGTCCAGCGTGTGCAGATCTGCTGCTACCCTCTTTACCAGGACACGGGGCAGGTTCTTCAACATGAGATATTTGGGGATCGTGTATAAATAAATGTAAGTACGTCGATGTTAAGTAAAATAAAATTTCCTTCTTAATGAAATGACTGCTTTGTCATAGACAGAATCGCACACAGACCAAACCGACCTCAGTTTCTGATCCTTACACCTCTAGCTCCCAAGTGCTGGTGTTCCGGGTATGCACCACCACAGCATGGTTATGTGGTGCTAAGCACAGAACCTGGGCCTTCGGGGCTGCGTGAACGCTGGGCTAGCACTCTTCCAATGATGCCATATTCCTAGTCCCTCAGAAAAATTTTAATTGTACTTTACAGATGCAAATAAACCTGCGAGGAAGAGAGAAAACAGTAATATTCAAGTGATGCTAAAAAAAAAAATACCTAGAAAGTTTCCAGAAAATTCCACTGTAGAATTAGATTTTTTATTTTATTTTTTTTAATTTTCCCTCAGTTTATAATGTTGGTGTTCACAGTGATCAGATTGGCCAGGCGAGTAGAAAACACCGCTTCTCTTGGTGTCTTCTAAATTTGTCAAAGTCATATTTGGTTGAGTTCCTTTTGAACTTCATTATTTCCTTCCCTGTGATGAACAGGCCGTACAGAACAGCTTGACAGTCGGAGTTAAGATACTTCTCTGTCTCTAGTTTAGTCTTTTTTGCATGCTTTGGCAGCAAATATTTGTCTTCATTTGCCTGTTTTTAAAGAGGGCTTTATTTCACCCCGTTGTGAACCTGACATTTCACTTCTAATGTAAATAAACTGCAAACAGAGAAGTAGCCATTTAACCCTGTGCCAACCACAGTAGCCAGATACAAGAACAGAGTCTAGAGGCTTCCCATGAGCCTGCTTCTGTTGAAATGAAGACCTACCTTCAGAAGCACAGAGCTCAGATGGCTCAAGGAAATGACAAAAGGCAAAGATAGTTCCCAGTTCATATTCATGGCCTCAACTGTGGTACACTATAATAGCAATGAGACCTTTTTGACATTTTGGCTTTACTAAATGAGTGTAGGCTACACACCCAGGTTCCTGGTTCCTGCTCTCCCTTGCCTCTCTCTCTCCCTTTGCCCCTCCGTTTCAGCATGCACACACTTACTATTATTGTACCTCTTTATACAAATAGCCCCACTCTTTTGGAAATTGTTTTTCCCTCCTCTGTGAAATACTAGTACTAGTTCACTCACAGAGATTGATGCGCATGTGCGGTGCACAGAGTCTGTAACAGAGATAGACAGTAACCATCTCTCCACATGCCTTCTCCTCTCCCCAGCCCTGACTGTGTAGGGCCAGCCTGTAGAATCAGGGCTCTCTGCTTCAAAGAACCACCTGTGATCCCATGGCTTTGCTGTGAAATTCTTGACCCTGTTTTGAACAAGGGAATCGCACTCCCGATTTCCCCTGGGTCCTCTGGCTTCGGTGATGAGCCTGCTTCTCCTTTGTATGTTTTTCTCCCTGCCTTCCAACCATTTTTTCCCCAGCTGGATAGTCTTTTGGTTGCCCATGTCAGTCCAGCCTGTTCGCCTGGAGAGTGTAGTGGATGGGTATGCTTGTGGCTGAACTCGATTTCCTCTGTTTTGATCAATTCTTGTTGCAGGCTTTGTCACCAAGATTTTACTTAGGGAGTATATGAACTGCTTAAGAGGTCATTCACAGGGCTGGAGAGAAGGGCTCAGGAGTTAAGGAGTTTCCTGTTTCTCCTGCAGAGGACCCACTTTAGTTCCCAGCCCTCTCAAACCAGAATGTTAAGGCATTGTCCCCCTTTATTTCCATGTTCCAATCCTTAGTTCCCTCAAAACAGTCAAAGAAGGGTTTTGTGAAGTCTGAGCTCAGAAAAATTCAGGGTCTCCCTTTACAAAAGGATCATGGCATACAACATGTCGCCACTCACTGAAGTAAGAGTGTAGTGTTTTGCTGTGTTTATACACTGAAAGTTAAGTCCATTTTTTTTTCTCCTAGATGTACCAAGAGCTTTACTCAGGATACTCACTGGACCAGGGCTCACCCCATTTGATTGACAGGAAGTCAGAAAATGTTCACTGACAGAATGACAGACTAGTGTGACATTTGTGAATTATTTGTCACAGCTGTGTATATCCCCAGCTAAAATGATATTTCCAACGGTATCTTTTAATCACTTTCTTTGATGGCTCCATAGAATTATCTTCTTTCGTGGAGTGCTCAGGGACTGTAAATGGAAATTTTTATACCATGTTCCCTCACAGCAGGCAGGACAAAATCGGCCATTTCATCTTATAAAGGGGCTGTCAAATTGGTGATCGACCTGCTTGATGATTTGTGAATGCGATTACTCTCCAGTGGACTCTTCAGTCTAGTGGACTCTTCAGTCTACTGGCCGAGAAGCAGCCCAGAGGAATTAAAATGTTACAGAACAGGCAAGTTAAAAACCTTCTAAAGAAGTCTGACACTCAGACTAGAGTCCAAGCTGCTCAAATTTAAGTCCCACGTTTATTTCACTACAGCAGGGTAAGTATGTGTGTGGGGAGGGGATTGAAAGGGGCAGAGAGTTAGAGAGATTCTGGGGCGGTGGAGAGGAGTTAAGTTCTGTTGCTTTTATCAGTAAAAGCAGGGGTTGGATGCAAGGTGGGTGGCAGATAAATTCTGCCTTGTAAAGACTGCGCTGTGCAGAAACGGGCGGCAGCACACAGAATCAGAGCGGTCACACTCTGCAGAGATGGAGATGATGTTCATGATTTATTCCATGGCCCCATTATTTTTCACAGGCTGTAAATAACCACCTCAAGGCTTCAACCGGCATTACTTTATCTTTCTAAACGGAAAAAAAAAGGAAGCATTTTTTTTTCTAAATTAAGTAGCTGACATAGTTGCTTGGTTGTAACTTTAGTTGTTTATTTGCTCTCTGTTTCTGATTTCGGTGAATATTTTTTTTTAGAGTCAATCCCAGTTCAAGATGAGAAAACTCTGATCCAAAGCACTGAGTCCTCCTTCTTCCTAGATGACCTAGTCTCACTACAAAGTTAAATGACTGTCCTTCTGGAAGGGCTGGCCATGCTACAAGATGTGCAAACGGCAAAAAGACCCAGAAGGCTAATCTCAGCTCTTTGAGGAGGTCTCTCGACCCCCATCCTATTGAACAGATGGCCAGGTCAGAGGGCTATTAGCATTGGCTTTAGCACAGTGTTCTCTGGGGATTAAGGCACAGAGAACTAGGGCCTCACCCAAGGCCAACTTGATTTGAATTCTAGATATGTGTTTTTTTGTTTTGTTTTGTTTTGTTTTGTTTTTTTAAGTTTTATAGACTTTCTTCCTCTCTTTTAAAAGTGAGCATATAAAACTGTGGAGTGCATTATGACATCTTCAAACATGTACATCATAGACTTTGATCATATTTATCCCCTGTTAAATTTTTTGTCCCAACCTTTCTCTTCATGGCAGTCACTCTCTTTCCCTAGGAGACTCCAATCTACTTTCATAGCTCGTGTGTGTGTGTGTGTGTGTGTGTGTGTGTGTGTGAGTGTGTGTGTGTGTGTGTGTGTGTGTGCAGATTGCGTGTGGTGTCCAAGCCTAGAGTCCTCATATAAGAGAAAAAATAGGGTATTTGTCTTTCTGGATCTGGTTTGTCCCACTTAAACATCAATATTACAATTTCTAGCCACTTCCTTGCAAATGACATCATTTCATTCTTCTTCATGGCTGAATAAAATTCCCCTGTAAATATAAACCATATTTTCTTTATCATTTCATCTGTCCAGAGGTATTTAGGATGATCCCATTTCCTGGCTATTGTGAAAACAGCAGCAATAAGTTTGGATGTACAAGTATCTCTGTGGTATGTTAGCTAGCACAGAGTTCTTTGGGTATGTACCCAGTACAGGAAGAGCTGAATTGTAGGGAGCCATTCAACCGCTCCTTGAGGATGGCACTGACCGGCTCAGCTGTACTGGCATAAACAACTCTTAATTGGCATTAGGCAATGTCAGCTGTGGTTTGATCTTGTGCCCAAGCGAGAGCCACTGGGGCAGACCCAGACCACCTGGTGTATAAGCAAGAGTCACCGGGCAGCCTGAGACCACCTGGTGTCTGAGCACAAGCCACGGGGCAGCTCAGTGATTGGCCAGGACAGGGTTTAAATAGCTGCTCCTGGGTTGGCTTGGGGGAGGGGGCATTCCATTCTACCACTCCACTCTGCTACTTCACTCTTCTCCGCCCCATTCCGCCATTGCACCATTCTCACTCTGTAACTGCATGCAGGGCCATTCTGCATGGCCATTCACCACATTACATTTCCTGAGTAAACTGTCCTGAGAAGAAACCTGGTTTGTCCTGCATCTTATTCCCACTGGACGGTAAAGGCGCGAGACACTGAATTATATAGTAGTTCTATTTTTAGTTTAGGTGGTGGTGGGGGTATTTTATGTTTTTAGAATCTCCATATTGATTTTTGGTATTCTGAGTATTTTTTAAAATGGTAAGCGTCATGGATCTGACTGCGGCCAGGGCTCGGAACCTCCCACACGAGTGGTTCTTGTACCCAAGTTGAGCATGCCCATTTCCATCCTTGCCAGTAGGAGAATGCCCACATGCACTGTGGGAGGACTGGCTTCTCTAAGTCCTGCTGTCTTCTTCTGCCAGCACCAGCTCACAAGTGAGGATGTGCACCAAGGGTTCTAGGTGCCTGGGGACACATTGTGCACAAAGGGTTCTAGGTGCCTGGGGACACATTGTGCACAAAGGGTTCTAGGTGCCTGGGGACACATTGTGCACAAAGGGTTCTAGGTGCCTGGGGACACATTGTGCACAAAGGGTTCTAGGTGCCTGGGAACACATTGCATTTCCTTCTCTTCCGTTTGTCTTTCTGCCAGAGATGTGGGAAGAGAATAAAGGCCTCCACTATTTCCTTGGGCTGGGCGCTGGGTCACTATGGGGGTTATCTTGAGCCATGCAACATGATTAGCAGATTCCTTCTCTTCTGCCTGTTGGATGGCAGCAAGATTCCCTCTTCGAGTGGTGACAACCAAGAACTGTCTAGATGTTGTCAGTGTCTCCTGGGCTGAAGGACAAGAATTACCCTTGGTGAGAACCACACTTGGTTTTGAGGTAACAGAACTTGGAAGTGATAGTGTGGCAGTGTCTATGAGCAAACAGGACAAGGAGGGACGTGCCGAGGAGGACATGTGAGGGAGCACGTGTGAGCTGTGAAGGAGGACGTGTGAGCTGAGCCACACCAACAATCATCACTCTTTAAATTAGCAGGAAGAAACACAAGCAAGCTCAGCTCCTCTCGAAGAGAAGATGGATTTAACAATACACCTAATGGCTCATTAGTCATAGGTGTTAAGTCATAGGACTTTCAAAGCTAGGCAGCATCTTCCTGCACTCCCATGAAACTAGTCATTTTTTACCTACCTTCCCCTCCCTCTTTGATAGAAGCGGACAGGGAGGGTAGGAAGGATGAGGGGGAGCAGATTCCAAAGCCTCTGAAGTTAGTCATTTCTCTACAATCAATATCACATAATTCTTCCATTTCGGCTCGGAAGGGGCCTGCATTCCACCTGTGCTTTTGTACAGTCTTCCCCTCCAGACAGACACTCGCTATGTCTACCCGAACAAACGGTGTTAAGGTTTCTGGGAAAACAATAGATAATAAATCTTTCCTAAGCATATGTATAATAGTCTCTCTGAAAACAATACCTACATACATTCCAGAGCTGGTTCACTCGCAACTGCTCCTTCTATACAGGATCATGAACGTTAAAACCGAAAGTGTTGTCAGATGGTATCTGCTCCACCAAACATCTGTTTTAATTAGAACTCTGGCCTCGGTGCATGGGACATGGTTCAATCTCGGCTTTACTTGTGCCTGCATCTAAACGCAAAGGACTTTGAGTATTCACTGAACATTAATCAAGAAAGACTCTCTAAGCTCCTCGTTTCCACTGCTGAGGTATGTAATTAACACCACTCCTACCAGCTTAGGAAAGGTACCGCTCACCCAGCATCTTCAGGTGTTTCAGTGGAAATGAACCAGTTGCCACTTGGAAAAATTGTTGAAAGGTGCTCCGAGAATCCCGCGCCTCTGTCTAGCTGGTGCCGCTCCAGGTCTCCGATCAGGTTGCAAGCAGGCTGCTTTTGGATCAGCTCATCTTTCACATACTTTTTTTTTTTTGTTAAGGCCATGAAAGCTGAAGGTTGGAAAGGCAAATAGAAAAGAGGGGAAAAGAACCAGGCCACGTTTTCTTCAGCTTAGCGATAAGCAGGAAACTCAAAGAGCACACTCTTAACAATGAGATCTCTGTAATCGTACTGAGTAGAAACGCAACAGAGTGACGTGGGCAGGAGTTCCTGCAGACATCCAGAAGGTTCTGCCTTGTTCTCCCTGCCTTCCTTTTCTTGTCTGTGCGCTGGGGAGGTAGGAAGTGAATCCGACAGTGCTATGACAATATGATGATGTTTTTATGTATTTTAAAAAATAAAACCTTTACATATACATAGGTTATCTCTGAAAGAAGCATCCT
This sequence comes from Mus minutoides, assembly GCA_902729485.2. NCBI lineage: Eukaryota > Metazoa > Chordata > Mammalia > Rodentia > Muridae > Mus > Mus minutoides. The sequence continues at coordinate 12,766 of LR751148.1, read as the reverse complement.
CGAAAGACAGAGGCATATCATGAAGAGTGTGTGTGTGTGTGTGTGTGTGTGTGTGTGTCTGTGTGTGTCTGTGTATCTCTATATAACTGATTCACTTTACATCCCACTCATTGTCCCCCTCCCAATCACCCTCTCCCATAATACTTCTCCCATCCCCTCTTCTCTTGTGAGCAAGTAGGGCCCTCCCATGGGTGACCCCAACCCTTTCAATTCAAGTCTCCGCATCCTTTCCCACTGAAGCCAAACAAGGCAGCCCACCTGGATGAGCATATTTCAAGTACAGGCAACGTCTTCAGAGGTGGCCTGGAAACTAGCCTATGCTGCATATTTCAAGTACAGGCAACGTCTTCAGAGGTGGCCTGGAAACTAGCCTATGCTGCGATTCCAAGCTCACTGCCATCCCTGGCCCTGTCTGTGTATGACCTTACGTACTTGACCTTACTTGTCTTCAGACAAGGCTATCTTTAACGCTGGCAGTCAATGAAGTTTAGGGAAAGTCGCAGATCTTTTCTGGGCATTGTTTCCCTTTGTCTATCAAAGGCACAGAAGGAAGTAAGTCACCTGTGGGGCCTTCTGCCAGAGCCTTCAATAGTCAAAATGAGTCAGCTGTATGTGCTAACCCACGGTTCTGCTCCCTTCAAATAAAGGTCTCTGTTCTGCTAGCAGTGAAAATATGTAGGGATGTTCCACAGGGTCAGTCAAAAGGACGGGCTGCAAATGTCAGTGTGGGGGAGATGGGGGTCGGGGGCAGGGGGTGTAGGTGGAGGTAGGAACTTAGGAAAACTACCGAGGGCCTTGTTTGAAGAGGCAGACCTGAGAGTGAAAAGACAAGTGTGGCCACAGACCCTCTCTGACCCTTTAGGTCCTGCAGAGCTAGTTGATCCTCTGATGAGGGTGTGAGACACAGGGCAGCCATGGGCTCTGGAAACATATCATTAGCCATTCCCCAAGTGGTGCCACAAACTGAACATTTGAGTTTAAATGCTTGGATAAGTGTTAAGCAATCAAAGAAAGGCATCTCAAAGTATATGTATTATATGTATATATATATATATATATATATATATATATATATATATATATAATTTATATATATATATATATATATATATATATATATATATATATATATATATAATTTATATATATCCATATATATATATATCCAAAGTATATGTATATATCTATATCTATATCATCTATATCTGTATCATATCTATCTATACCCAAACTATATCTCTATCTATCTATCTATCTATCTATCTATCTATCTATCTATCTATGTGTCTGTGCATGCGTATATAATAAAAAATGTCTATATATTAGTTCTAAGAACATCTTTCTATGAATTGTTTCTGAAAAGATGCCTTTCTTTCATTAGCAAACAGTTTGTGAAGTAGGAGTTGTCCTGAGAGGACAAAGTGGAAAGGGACCCATTGTTTACTGAACTTAGAGAAAGAATGGCATCAGCTTCATTTTCTAAGGATTGTGAAAACATGCGCTGGCTATAATCTGAACTGTGGTATGAGGCATTGAGCTTGTAAGTCATGGGCATACACTGCCTCTAAGTCACCCTTACTCGGTGGCAGTACATGCGCCTTGATAGGGAGGGGTTGTGTATGGGCAGACGGATAGGCCCGAATCTAGAGCCTGGCTCCATAGCTAAAGTGAAGCTGTGTAGCACTGAGCGTTTTAGGCCTGGATCCTGTTTGACTCTGCCAAGCATGTAAACAATGCCCACTTTGTAGGACAGACTCAGATAACAGGAGGGAGAGCATTTGTTGAGATTCAGAATGACTGACATCAAGAAAAGAAATCATGGCAAATGCTGACCAGGGTGTGGGGAAAGAGGAACCTCTGTTCACTGCTGATGGGACTATAAACTGATGTAGCCACTGTGGAAATTAGGATGCAATTCTGTCAAGAAAGCTAAAAATAGAAATACCGGAAGATTTATCTCCACCACTCCAGAACAGACATGTTAACTCTAAAGATGGGAGGAGAAAGACGACTGACCCAAATCATTTATGGCCAAATTAATTAAAGTAAGGAAATAATTAAAGCAAACTTTTTTGTTTGCATACATGAGCTGCCTCCCCCTAAGGTGGGGTTCCAGAGATCAGCACTGGATTCAAGGAAGACAAAGATTTTATGACTCAGGGGTAAGGGGTTTTCAAATGGGAGATTTGGCTGGCAAAAAATAGATGGGCTTACAGGAGCAGAACATAACAAGTGGTCAAAACAACGTAATCACAACAGGTAGTCATAACAAGGTCGTCATAGGTGTTCACATAACCTTTTGAAACAAAGGTAGGGTTGCAAGATGATTATAAACAACTTTCTGAAACAAAGACATGATTGCCATTCCTAGAACAGGTGGGACAGAACCATTTGTAGTTAAGGTTACAGGTGGGGCATAGCTCAGTCCTTGAAAAACAGAGGTTCAGTCATAAACAGGAATAAACCTGTTAGTCTTTTCTGTAAGTGGCTTTTAAGCCTAAGCTGGAAGCTGGTTGGTTCTTCAGTACCCAAAGGACTCTAGGTTCTACCACAAAGATATGTGCATACTCATGCTAGTGGTATCACTGTTCATTTACACTGGCCCAGGAGCAGAACTGGCCTGTGTGTCCATCAGCGGATGAATGGATACAAAGGATGTGGTGCGTATACAAGTGAGCTTCTATGCAACCACAAAGAAAAGTAAAATCGTGACATTCATAAGAAAATGGATGCAACTGAAAATAACTATGCTAAGCAAAATAAATAAAACACTTATTGGAATGATAAATAAAATGTGTTCTCTTATAGGTGGGACCAAGGTTTAAGTGTATGTGTGTGTGAGTGTGTGTGTCTGTCTCTCTGTGTGTGTGTAATGCACTTGAACTTCAAATAGTTTGAATAAATGTTCAAACTAGAAAGGCTTGAGGGTAGAAGAAGAAATTGAGAGGTAAGCCTCTAATGGAATATTTATATTAAGAAAGCAGAAGTTGGGATTAACTGAAAGAAGAGAGGGAACCAGCTGGTGGGGACAGGAGAGAGAGAGAGAGAGAGAGAGAGAGAGAGGAGAGATCAAGATGGAGCTGTCACATCGTGTCCTAATTTTAAAAGTTAGTTTAAAGATATAAAAATAAGAGTAATAAAAACAATGATTGCAGTTTTTATACCCTTGATGCACAGATAGAACACTATCTCTATCTTCACATCCTGGCTCTGCCCCAACACCCAAACTAATAGGGATCCACTGATTGATTTCACAAACACTTATATATATTTGCTACATGCCAGGCACAGTTCCAAATCCTACCTAAACAGTGACTCATTTACCTCATAAGAATCCTGAGAGATATGTCCTACGGGTCATAACTCCCCCACTTTACAAATGAGAGAGCTGAGACCCGTAGAGGTCCAATAATTTGCTCAGATCACAAAGCCAGGACTGAAGCCAGGCTTCTAGCCCATGCAATGGGGACAGACAGTCCTCATACAGATCCTGCTTCTGGAAAACTGGAAACACTGCGTCTTCCAGGCAATTGGCTCTCTGTGGGGGAACGTGTTGGGCATACACAGGAGAGATGCTGCCTGCCCCTGTCTCCTGTCCGTGGCTCTGAGAACAAAAGAGGAACTAGAGCAGCCATTGATTTCTGGAAAGAGGCAGTGAGTGGTCAGCCTCAGAAGCTGCAGAGAAACTCCTCCTTGCCTCGGTGCACAGGGTGGTCCCTGGGTACTTGCAGCTGCTCCTCTGCAGCTGCGGATGAAAAAGGAAGTGTTCAGCTCTGCTCCGTAATCGCTGGATGCACTGAGAAAAAAGAGGAACGGCGGATTCTGTCATTCAGGATGAAGGAAGAGGCAGGGCAAAGCCCTAAGTAAAAAGGCGTGGTTGTAAAGCAGCTTGTGTAACAGGAGCAGAGTACTGGAAGTGAAGCCCGAGGTGTAACTTGGAATCCTCAGTAAACAACGTAGACCAAGGGGTTGGAAGACAAATAGCGAAGCAGGGTGTGTACCAGGCATGAGTTTAAATTGTATCTGGTCATGGCTGACGAAAACACATTGAGCTTGTCACTTGTGAAAGAAAATTCTAGAATAGCCTGGAAGACCAACCGGGAGGCTCTAACACTGAATATAAATGACTGATTGGGACACTAGTGGCGTGTCCAGGTGAGAGATGACAAAGAGCAATAAAAAGTGGGAAGTGGGGAGGAGTCAAAGGTGATCACAGACAAAAATTCACTTTCACATGGAAGAAGGTAGGTGAGGTAAAAAGGACTGCAGGGTTTGGTTTCTGATTGGGGTGACAGAATAGAAGATAGTGTTATAATCCATCAGGGAGAGTAGAACAGCAGGGTGCATTGTGAAGAGCCTGGCTTCAGGGAGGTATCTGATGTACTTTCAGGCTCATACGTTTACGACTGGCGATCCCAGCTCCGGTGTTATCAGCCCGAAAGAATTGTCTCAAGCCCCAGGATCAAGTGAGATTACCTACGGAAATGCAAAGAATGTGTCAGATACAGAACCATCTTGAGCAAATCTCAGCTGAGCCCAGAGGAAGGAACCAGAAGGTCCCCTGGAAGAATCTAGCAAAGCATCACAGAAGTACTGTCTGGAAGTCAGCACATACATTTCAAGCCAGACCCCAGGTGGAGTGCACTGACCCAGGCAAGGGCCTTGTATCTGTCAGAACCAGGGACAGGAGAGACTTCAGGAGATGCCAACACATCCTCCTGCACCTGGCCCTTTGTCTCCCCCAAACTGGCCCTAGTCCTTTGAGACTGTATCCTACTTGACTGTTCCCCGATCTTAGCACAGGCTGCTAGATCTAAACACCACAAGGGCTGGGCGTAGAACTCACTGGTAGCATTCCTTGTGTAGTGTGTGCAAGGTCTTTGCTCTGCTCTCCTGCACAGCTACACACAGCATACACACACACCAACTACCATGGGCTGAGTGGCTTAAACAACGTGCTGTCCATTATAGTTCTGGAGATCGGAAGTCCAAAATCAAGTCACTGGCAGACAGATGTAGACTTGCCTCTGAGGGTACATAGAGTCTTCAGTATCCGTGGCAGAGAGAGAGGAAGCAAGCTCTCTTAGGATCATTGGGGGATTTCCCTCCTGGTTTCATCCAATCCTAGCAAACACGAAAGCATCCAGTCCATAATGCCACTGCTTAAAGGGGTTTGGTTTCTACACATGAATTGGAAAGAGGAAGAACACAAGCCCATAACTCACCTTTAAGTTCAGTATTCCTCCAGGGTCCCACGCTACCTCTCCTACCAACTGAAGTTTGCATCACTCATCAACCCAGGGCCCTTTGTTACTTTGTCCAAGGGTGACCTGTCATATATTCCTTCCTAAGTACCAATAAACTAAGCCCCCAAAACCTAGAAAGGATTTCCTGACTTGAGTGTTAGATTTCGGCTTATCCTTATAGTAGGCATAACAGAGACCATAGATGAAATGGTCAATGTAGAATTTGAAAAGGAGGAGGAGAGGGATGCAGAGAAAACAGCAAAAACCAGAAGGAACTCAAAAAGGAATGCAAGTCATCAAGGAGTCCAAAAGTCACCTTCAAGAAGACTGCAAAAATCCAAGAGATGCAGATACCTTAGACGGAAACAGAAGATGACAGTGTGAATTGAAGGTGGTTTTAAAAGTGCTAGATGTCATTTAAATGACACAACAGCCCTAGTGGGTACAGGGCTGTGGATTCTCTGGGAGCTTGCTAACTAGACTATGCAGTCACGTGATGAGTGTGGAATTGTTACAGTTCAAAGGCAGAAGGAAATCTCATTGCAGAAAGTACGATGGGGGCAGCCGATTATTTAAAACGCATTTACCATGACCTTGCCACCGACAGACACATTTGCTGCTATTTGCCTTTGTTCACGGTGCTTTGGAGAAGCGTGCTCTCCTGGAATCTTAGCTCCCGGGGGATGTCTGTCTTCTCCTCCTTACCTGGCCAGAGTCAGGGTGAGCTTCATGACCCAGAAGAGAAAGAAACACAAAGAGACCCTGTTCTTTCTCCTCCGAGGTACCCACATTCTTTTCCAAATGGCAAGAGGGAATCAAAAGCTATCCTAGAGAGACTGGGTTTGATGGAAGTACCCATTCCCTTAAGCTTTTGGTAAATGCTTCTCGAGGATCCAGCTTGTACTAAGAGTTGTTGAGAATAAATGCCTGCTCAAGAGTTCTCCAGGAGAAAGCCAATGGGTTACTACTGTAGAGTGACAGCATTGCCTCCCAGGAGTAAGCCACATGGTATTCCAAAGTGACCCCTGACTAGCAAGGCACCAGGGGTAAGGGAGTTGACCAAAGACACCCCCAAGAAGACAGGAGAAGCCTCTGTCTGCAGGTATGTCCCCTATAGGTATACCCAGAGCAGACAATCCATCACTGACACTATTTTCAAGTAAGTCTAGGTTGTGTCAAGTTGATAATTAAAGCTAATCACCACACTATCCATTTCTGTGTAGTTGTAGCATATATTCTTTATTCTTTATTCCACTCACTTGAATCTAGGTTCCAATTTTTACCTTCTTGAGAGTTATGACATAGCAACATCTCTTCAGAATGAGGCCCAAGGACTTCTGGCCTATTCCCACCTAACTATTGCCATGTTTGGTACCCAACTTGCTATGTACTATTTTCTAGCTGAATTTCTTCTTTATCCTTATTGAGTGGGTGGGGATGCTGGAGAAATCCTGGGCTATGAAGGAATGCCTCTGCAGTGTGCCCTTAGGTACCAGCCTGTTGAAACAAAGAGTGTCCAGGCTTTGCCGTGGCCCCGATGGAGTGCTTTAAGACCCTGGGTCTCCTATTTTTATCAGGCAGTAATTGTGATAACTTTTCATCTAGTACAGTGGTTCTCAATTTTCCTAAGGCTGCAACTCTTTAATACAATCCCTCATGTTGTAGTAACACCCAGCCATACAATTATCTAGTTGTTCCTTCATAGCTGTCATTTTGCTACTATTATGAATTGAAATGTAAATATCTGATATGCAAGGTATCTTGATATGTGACCCCCCCAGGTTGAGAAGCACTGACCTAAGGAGAGATGCACCCCTGGCTGGAAGGAAGTTAGGCAGGAAAGTCCTTGCCTCTTGTATTGCAATCCTTTCACCCCACTAGCTACTTCTGTGTCTTTTCCTTATAGAATATTAAAGTCTCCATTCCTGGCCTGCTGGTCCTGAGTTGATAATCTCATTAGGACTAATCCTGTTTACAGTCATTCCCTTGGCAGAAAAAGCTCTTGTCAGGACTGAACCTCTTTCCTTGCCACCCACAGTTCTTGTTGCTCCATTGTTCCTGGGGATCTGGCCTGGCTGTGAGTTAAGCTCTCACTGATAGGGTTTATCCTGTTTACAGGGTGTCTGCTGAAGGACCTCATCAAATACTTCCATCCCTTCCTTGAATAAATGGTTCCCTTTGATCTGCACAGGGCAAAATAGTGTTTATCAAAAGCTCAGCTTCCTCTAGCCGATGTGGGGACATCCTGTCCCAGAAGGCCTCCCCAAAAATAACACTTTCTAAGTTTCAGAATATCCACAGGTTCCTCTTTCTTCGTAAGCATTTTTTTTTCCTTGCACACTATCTCTTAGGCAGAGCAAAGGAAGGGACTGGTTTTAGTTCTTGAAGCTGGAAGTCACACCATGGGTAGCTGTCACTGCCAAATAGGAGGACAGGGCTGATATAATGTAAACATTTGGAACCAGAACAATATAAGCGATTAGCACTGCCCTGACAAAGCGAAATCCCCTGGGGTATTGTCCATTTAAAGTGACAGGTTATCTAACAAGGTAAGAGAGAGGTCATGACTGTTAGTCATCTGAGGAACAGGGAGGGTGGGACCCAACTCAACGATGCGTGTGAGCAAAAAGTAGAAGTTTAGCATTTAAGACATTACTGGGTAAAGAGAAATATTCTAAATGAAGTGTTTCCCAAAGTGTGGTTCCTGGGTCAACAACAAGACCTGGGAATTCATCAGAAATGTGGGTCCCAGACCTCACCCTAAATACTAAATTCAAAACTCGGTGCCAGGATTACTATAGCTAAGTGGACCCAGCCAAAAGGCAGTCCCACCCACCACTGAACCATTGTTTCCTGTGTTAGGTGTTCGAACCATTTGTAAATCTCTTTCTGAGAAAGTTTTCCCTCTGGCTCCAGGCTTTAGACTTCTGTTCTCTATACAAGAGACTCCTGGGAGGCACAGGGGGGGATTCCAGTTTCTTGGGGTCCATCGTTTCAATTGTTTGATAACCAAAGTGAAAGGCAGGAATGTCTCTTTAGAATATCTTCATTCCTGCCAGGCCAGTTACAATAGGACACAGTAAGATAAGTGTGCTTGATCAAGTTCTGTACATGATACAGATGCTCTTCCCCAAGCACAGAAATGGCGATGCAAACAACAGCCCTGCTCCCATGGTGCTTGGACTCCCATGATCCTCAGACTCCTATAGTACTAGTTCAGACTTCCAAGGTCCTCAGACTCCCAGGGTCCTCAGGCTCCCAGACCCCATTCTGAAGACACAGGCTCACTTGGTCTATGGTGGACCCCAGCATTCTATATGGGTAACAAGATCCCAAGGTGACTCACAGGCAGGTGGTCACAAAACAAGCCTGAGAAGCCCTGGCCTAGCCAGAGAGTAGTAGAAATTTTCCATATTGCTTTGGTACCCGTCTGGATTGACTCCCTTGCATGGCTGCGGTTGAGCTGGTTATCACAATTCCGAGCTCACTTCCCACTCGCTCTGTGAAGCAGGCTGCTAATATTACCTATTGTGGCAGGTGATTCTTTTTGGGATTACTAGAAGGCTAGGCTGGCCCCAGCCGTTCCTCTCACAATGACATCTGAGGCACATTACTAACTCCTAACCTGGGCTGGGCACTAGCCGATGGCCTGGAAGGCAAAGCTCTTTATCCCCCTGGCTTGTTCCTTGAACCACAATGCAAGACTCGGCTTGGTTTTCCCAGGAGTTTTGTTTTGCATAGCTGATACATTCCAGTCATTGCTGGAATGTGTGCCTCTTCTCCTCTTTCCCTTCAGCCTCTGGACTGTGCCATATATAGAGAGCCTGCCCCTGAGATCTTACTTCAGTCTTCACCCTCTCCCCAAATCTGCCTGACCTGCAGGATCCTGGCCCTTTGCTGCACAGAACCGGACTAGCCCAGACCCCTACCAACTTCAGATTCCAGCTCAGGGAACTCTGCCTCAAAGATGTGACCTTCTAGGTATGGTATGGCTGGTCTCTGTGTCTCTCTTCACCTTCGGGCTTCTGTCTACACTTGAATGCCCCATCTGAATGTCTGGGAGCTCTGTCCGTGGTTCCTCTCGTTTGTCCCATACAACAGTATTCTTTGTGGGTTATATGTTGTTAGGTAGACTCTCTAGTCATTCCTTGGTCCCTCACTGAGACTGCCCTCCAGCCACTGTAATGACAGCTCTGGGGTAGAGAACCTCAATATTTAATATGGGGATGGGATCTATGTACAGTTGTATAGTCTGTGCAGTGCACAGAGAGCTCAAGGAAAGAAGGAATGGGATTAACAATCCAGCATGAATTCTGCTCACCAGGTGACTGAGTGACAGTGCTCTGGACACCTGGTACACTACTCTGTTTTGTTTTCTGTGACAAATACTTGTACAAATCTGAATCATACGGTGAGGTTGAAGTCGAATGACTGCATCTTGCCCTCATGTTACCATTTATGCAAAAGTGTGCATTTTGAATGTCTGAAAATATTTGATGGTAAATGGTTAAGCCGTGTATGATTAATAGATGACTTAGAGCAGTTTTAGCTTTAACAACAACAAAATAATAAGAAAAAGCACAGAAAGGTCCATATATCCTTGTCTGCCCTTCCACCTCTAGGTCCTCTAGCTACTCATAATTTGCATTAGTATGATACAGTCATTGCAGTTGATATGTCCATGTTAGGTTATTAGAAATAATGGCCACAGTGCATGTTAGAGTTCCTCTGTGATCTGTGGGTTTAGATACATGTATGATGGCAGGTGTGCACCTCTACTGAATTACATGCAGTAGTTCATATCCTAAAGAGCCTGGTGTTCCACTTAATCATGCCTTCCTTCCTTTTCCCTCCACTCCAGACCCTGGCAACCACCTGTCTGTGGACTATTTCCATTGTTTTCAGAAAGGTACCCTTTTTGTTTTTTAAAAGCAGCATCTACTCCCAACCCTAGTCTCAGGGATGCTTCTGCCTGGAAAGGCATCACTTTTAAAATTTTACACAGAGGCTAGGTGGTCGAGGCACATGCCTTAAATTCCAGTACATGGGAAACAGAGGCAGGTAGATACCCGTGAGTCCAAGGTCAATCTGATTTACAGATTGCACAAAGGCTTATAGCAGATAGATAGCCAAGACCTTGACTAAAACAACCAACCCAATTCATAATCCTCCCAGGAATCAATCTAGTATAGCACACCTCTTGCTTCCCTTTGCCAAGTACAAACTTTTCTTGCTGTCCAAGTCTGTAATGCTTAGTATATATAACAAAAACATCAGTTTAGTGGCCTAAGTCATAACCATTCAGTATTCATAGTACTGAGGATTGGAGGTCCAAGATCAAGGTGCCAGGCAGATTAGGTGTCTGATAAGGGGTCAGTTTCCAAGTTTGTAGATGGTCATTTTCTCCCTCTGTCAAAACTCATAGAAAAGAGAGGATGGAGGGTACTCTCTGGAGATTCTTTTACGATGGAACTAACCCTGCTCATGAGGACTCCCAGCTTCTTACTTAACCATCACCGGAAGGTCACACCTCTTAACTCTCTCACATTTTGAGGGATAGGATTCCAACATGTACTTTGGGGAGGCAACAGTTACCTTATGCTCTTCTCCAGTGCCTCTTCTAGCTGATTTCTTTCAAGGCTGAATCTTCTCTACATCTGTGACTTGTATGATATACATTGCTACACTGTTTCATTGTAATGATTAGAATGTAAACAATTCATGTAGCATGCAGCTGCTATATTGGACAATAAAAGCTTAATAGTTTAATTGCGGCACATCTTCCGTTGTAATTGAAATCACAAACTCTCTCCCAACATTCATATTTGATTTCCTACATCTCTCTTGAATCTTCCCTACTTAGAAAAATACATGATTGCTCCCATGAAACTAGCTCCCCATGCCCTTCTTTTTATTCAAATGGACACACCCACCACTCTTTTACACATGCTTCTGTATCTTATAAGGTTTCTTTCATTTGTGAGGCCAAAGTTACTCATCTACGTTTGTCTTGTATTCACTTCTGTTGAACATTTACACTGTATCAGTAGGAAACAGTAGAGTTATATAACTATTTTGGGGAGTAATGGGTGTTAATGGGCTACTACCACATTCTACCTTAGATGGCTGTGGCACCATATTGACATATAAAAAGGAGAGGCGAGAAGAGAAAACGCAATGAACAGCAAAAGAAATTCAAGATTTAAATCTAAGAATTGGCATGAAGTTGACTGAAGGAGCTGTGGGTTGTAACTCAGCTGGCATTGGTTCTAAACACACTCACCATGGGTCAACTGATGGGGGTCATGTTGCTTAATCACCCCTAAACTCGGCTTTATCCTTTATAAAATGCAAAGATCTGACCAGATACATTGTAGTTTAGAAACTCCCCTGAGGTCAACGGTAGGCTTAAAAATAATGAGCTAAACCAAACTAGTTAAAACAAACTTTGGCCACACAGAAGAGTTCACATAATCCCACCCACGCTCGCCCCCCCTTCCCCGCCCCCCTGCCTGCCTAGCAGGGTTTGTGAGGGACACAGCAACTTTCTCGAGACTTAAGACCAAAACAATATTTTAAGAAGCGGCAACCTCCAGTTTAGGGTGAGTCACGGCTCCGCACTCTGGTGGCTGCACTGACCACAGACGCTGGTGAAGTGTCTATAGGCTGCTCTGGAAACATCTGCACAAACCTTTTATTTCCAGTGCTTTGAACGGAAATAAACGCGGTCGGTGAGCCAAACTCCCCATTCCACAGAGCAAATGAGAAGTTAGAGCATAAACGAGAGTCCTAAGCCCCAAGCTGCCTGGTTCTGGCCAGCATGGCTATGTGAGCTGTCAGCTCTCTGTCTTATGCAAGGAGCAGGAAGCCTGCACAGGAGAGTGGGAGCTGAGCTAAATTAGACAGATTTTACAGTGCTTCTGATTGCCACTTAGACCGTTTATCTGAATTCTTCCCTAAGAGCTGCTAAAATGTGACAGACAAATGTGGGATAACTGATCCCTGACTTTGGAGGGTGTGAGGGGGGCTGTCCTTAACCACTTGCCCCTCCCTTCCCTGTGTAAAATAGGAACAGTGTTATTGTGAAGATAGCATGAAACCAGAATAGGTTCCCCACCTACTCCACATAGACAGGTGGGGCTGAGGGTGGTGGTGGTGGTACCGTTACGTCATTCTCATTGACTTGTGTGTTGTTTAGCTTTGCAGTCCTTCATGAATTTGGAAGACTGACTACTGTCAAATGTGTAGTTAGCAAGTATGAGTGGAAGGGGAAATAGGAGCACTAATGGCCAAAATCTACTTGAGAAAAGTTCAGTATCCTAAGGCAAACGGGGACTGCAAATGGGAACTGCTTTGGAATTCCATCTCCCACCAGCCTGAAAGGCTCTCACTAGAATAACGTTGGTGAGGTGAGGGTGTAGAGAAAGAGCAGGTGAGCACCAGTGCTCATCTCTCCCTACTTCCTGACTGCAGGGGTGTGTGTGTGTGTGTGTGTGTGTGTGTGTGTGTGTGTGTGTGTG
>LR749890.1:1388974-1393156 GCA_902729485.2 Mus minutoides | reverse complement strand
AAATCTGTGCCTCCTTTTAAAATTACTTAAGAAGGAAATCAGCTATTACCCATGATTCAGTGGGTTGTCCCATGTTGTCTCTTTTAGAGGAGAAAGCTGCCTGTGTCTCTCTAGGAAAAAGGCAGGGCTCAGTTTTGTACCCTCAGCAGAATGAGAGGTAATAACTGGGCCTGGCACATGGAGAGAACCATCACAGGATGACAGTGAGAGCCCGTACTGCAGCAGACCCAGGAAGACCTAGACCCACCCACGTTCCTCATCTGCGACCTTGGGCTCCTGCCCTTTATCTCTCCGATGGATCTTACAACGGATTTCCAGCCTCCCAGGGCTCCTTTTAATGTAGAAAGGAATACGGGGAGGTTGTCTGTGGGCTGGAAAAGACAGCTCAAATCCTTAACACTTAGCATCTTGGCACGGAGAAGAGCCACAGTAGAAACAAAGGAAGGGCTGAGAGAGACATCTGTCTTATCTATCCTGAAGCACACCGTTAGGTGTGATTATAAAGGTGTCAGCAAGGTTTAAAGCATAGACTCTCCAGGTGTGGGCACATCCTATTTCCAGCTCTGTTGGCATTGAATTGCAGATTTACCCAGGAACAAGAACTGCAGAGCAAGGTAGGGCTGGACCGTCTGATGTCATACTTGGTTAATTTTAGCCCTGGTAGGAGGGCGATTTTCTCTTAACTGAGATTACTTGGACCAATTTCAAAACCTTTGGTAATATAGTTGTCATGATGAATAAAACCATTTTTACATTTTAGCCGGGATTCCACAATGCAACCAGGAAACTACAGAGAGAGAAGCCTAGCAATATTCCCTGCCCTTCCCAGAGAGGGCAGAGAGGGACTCTGGACTCAAACCAGGGCTAGCTCCATCAGTGCACTGGGTAAGGAAATGGAGAGACTGTGATGAGAGCAGACATCACTAGAGTTTCTTCATCTGCCGATGATGAGACAGGAAATCATCCTCTGGTATTTTTTCCTCTAGGGTCATCACTATCTCCAAGGCTAAGGCACCAAGTTTGGCTTGGCCTTAGCAGTGGTAGTGTGACATGGTTCCTGCCCCTGGAACAGAGCCTGGAACAGGCTGTGGGCCTCCACAAATGTCAGTGGCTGTTGTGGACGTAAGGTTTATTTGTATAAGAAAATATATTTTTTATTTCATGTTTTTCCTTTGAGGAGGTTAATGGCTCCATGATAATCAGAGACAGCGTGAGTCTGGGAGGGTGTAGCTAATGTCTCAGCAAAATGGTAAATGCCGTCACCATCAGGACAGCCCTTAAGGCTATGGGAAACAACTCTGAAACCATGAGTTCAAAAACATATAATTTCTCAACTGTCCAAAATATAAAGATGCAATGTGAATTGCATAAGGAGCTTCACAGATCTAAAGGAACAGAGGCAGCTGCACCATGAGCCAGCTTGTCAGAAAGATCCTAAGGACGGAGATAAAAGATTTAGGGAGTGGTGATCATAGAGCAAGATCCCACCCAGCTAAGTTTACAAAGGCTCTCTGAATTCCTTTGCAATGTTAAAAAAAAAAGTGCTTGCACTCTCTTTCTAAGCTCATGGGATGCTAATTCATGAAATAATCATTACCTGGTATGTGGAGAGCTTTTCTTCGTACCACTTATAGAACTTTGGCAAGTACTTGTCAGTGGGCTCAAGGAAGTAGGCTCAGATAAGAATATCCACATTTGGGCTGATGCAAGGATCAAGGTGAAGGCAGCCAAGGAAGGTGTGACTTCCCTTTTGTCTTGGTGATCCTGATCAGCCCCCAGACCCTGCGACTTGGGGACTTTGCTCATTGCTTTGTTTGATTACTGCCTGGTGTGATCTCTTTGTTCTTTGCCTGGTTTAATCACTTTGTCTTAGATCTAATAACTGACCCTATTCTCTGCTAGTACCTAGAATGGTATAAGAGCTGGCTGGAAAAAATTAAAGCCACTTCAACCTCAGCACTGGCTGGAGTCAAGTTATAATGTTTGTCTAACTGTCTTTTTCTTTTCAATCCTCACTCCTGCCCTTGAGACCCTGTTGACTGACTGAGCTGGCTTGGTCACTGGTATAATGACTGAATCGATATATAAATAAAAGACTGGGTTTTTGGTCTGCAAAAGATGAGTTATCCAGAGAGTTTTTAGAATTGTAAAAAAAAAAAAAAAAAAAAAAAAGCTGTCCTGAGTAGAAAGCTATCTGACGATCTCCAGAGAAAGCTGACAAGAGGTGTGTGTGTGTGTGTGTGTGTGTGTGTGTGTGTGTGTGTGTGTGTTGGGGGGATGGGAGGATACACAATTTGGAAAGCTCTCTCAAGCAGAACACAGTCTGTCAGCTTGTAACCCACAATTTGACTTTGAGTTGTTCGTTTCACCCCTCCCAGACACCCCTTCCCTCAGGAACCCCTCTCCAAGCTGAAGCTTGTCCTTGACACTAAGGTATCCATCATCACCTTCCCGAAGGGACAGACCCTGGAGTCTCCACAAAGCTAACCTGGAAAGGTAACTAGCTATCCCCCACATTGGCCAGGGCGACACCTGTATATGTTCACAGCATCCTCTAACTAGGATGCTCTTTGCTGAGACACACATCTTCTGCAGCTTATATAGCCAGCCACTTTAGGTCAGGAGAGGGAAAGCAAAGGGCAGCAAGGAGCTAAGAGAGCCCCAGACTGGTCCAAGGCAGATGAGAGTCTTCACTGCTGCCTAGAAGAAGAGATGGGCTCAGTGTTCTCCCACACTTGCCTGCTTGGGGTCTCAGACAAGACAGCCTGTGTTGATGTTTCATTCCCATAATAGACACCAAGGTTTAGAGCCAAGGTCATCTTCCCTGATACACAGTAACTATTGCTGTAGGAAGGGGCAAAGAGGCAGGGGGAGAGTGGATGCCAAACCTCACCTGGACCTGCTGCTCGGGAAACCACGTGTACCCACACACCGAGAAAGCTTTCTGCCAGATCTCTTTGTGGATGCTATGCATATGCACAGGTGAATTCATGGTCTTGTCTGGAAAGAAAGCAAGCCCACTGCCTAAATGTCTTAATTTAATTAGAATGGCCTTTTGTGAAGCAATAACTGCTCACCTAGTAGGAGAGGGAGTAGGGAACAACTCTGAGTGGTTGGGCTGAAACAAAGTAGCAAGAGGAAGCATAGCGGAGACCCAGTACTTGCATTTTTCACCTCATGACCTTCTTGTACAGTAATAGCCGACCTCAGAAACCTGGGGATTTCTGAGAGCCACCATGCTGCCAGGTTTGCGTGGTATAAAGAAGCAATTGTAAAGTTGTTTTTTTTTTTTCTTTTTAAAAAGTGTGTATCACTATGGCACTAAGGATTGAAACATTTTAGTATAAGTACTGGTTATTCTTATAATATATGCACAGGTGTTTCAACTGCTTCCACTGAAACAGTGGATAATTAACTTTAAAATACTTATATGATTAAAAACATGATTCATTGGTGCCTTTTAAGGCAAGATACTGTATCTTGTTTGGTTTTTGACACATTACATGTTCAAAAATGCAGATGGGCATTTAATTTGATGTTGTAACATTAAAATCAGATGCAAAACACAATAACACTCTACTTAGAATTCTTGAATTTTGTCTCTTAATAACCAACTGATTTGTCTTACAGTATATAATTCATATGGCCACTAACCATCACTTGGGTGTAGATAATATGCCCCACAGAAAGGCCCCCCAAATGAGTTTGTCTTCAATAGAATTTGATAACGTTGTTTCATGTTTTGATTTTTTTTTTTTTTTAGAAATAAAATGTAATTACCACTTAGCCACATGACCCTCCTCCAGCGTTTTCTTGTTGCTGGGATGATGAATTACTCTTGTGATGGTAGTTTGGAGTATTGATAGCTGCTCAAATTGGTGTTTGGGCTGCAGAGATGGCTGCCAGAGGGTCTTAGCTGCCAACTGGTTCCACCTCTCCCATGAAGAATTACAAAGTTAAACAGCAGAACTGAAGGGGATACTTGGTTATGACCTCACTGTGTGCCCACACCAGGAGATATAATATTGTACTCTCACAGGGCAAGAAAAGGGTGTTATTTTTATCCAAAGATCTGTCAGAAGTGGGAAATCTGTACCATTCTCAGTGGTGAATGCCAAAAGCTGTCGCTTCAGCACAGCTTCAGAAAGTGAAGTTCAAGTGTATAGGAATCCTATCCTCATA
>LR749890.1:1246474-1383974 GCA_902729485.2 Mus minutoides | reverse complement strand
TTGTTGATTTGTTTTTTTTTTTTTTAATGATTATTGAATTATACAGCTCTGGTCTGTTCAGATAGCTGTGAGCAGGAGGGACATGGAAAGAGGGGAGTCGTTAATAAATGGTGTTTTGTTGAGCAAAGCTTAAACATTTCTTTCCAGGGAACACTGCTTCTCACATTCTTGACACAGCTCTGGCCTCCCAGCCTCACAGGGAAAGGATGCCCTACAGACTGCCCAGGTTCAGTTTCCTGTGCTACTGGAGACAGTGGTCACTTCCTGCCCCCGCTTGGCTCCTCCTCTGTAGGAGCTGGGTGTCAGCGGCACTGTCTCCCATGCTCAGACATTCCCAGTGCCAATGCTGGCCACAATGGAGGGAAAGATTCATACACAGGCGCTCTGTGGCCTGAGTGCAGTGTTCCAACCCCAGCCCCTAGACAGAGGACAACCAGCAGCTGATTTCAGACAGAGAGACACGGAGACCTAGACGAGAACTCAGGAGGAGAAGGAAGCATCTAATCTGACTCGAAGGGTAAGGCTGAGCTCCGCTACTTAAAGTTGGAACCCAGCGAAAACTGAAAGAACGGATTCACACATATACAAATGACCATGCAATCTTGTCAACACACACACACACACACACACACACACACACACACACACACACACAGAGGAACATTCACAAGCACACACATGTATATGCACACTTGCACAGGTACACACACACACACTCATACACACTCACACATGCACAGGCATGCACACACACATGCACACACACACATGTACACAATCACACTCATGAATGCAAACCTGTTGCCACGTGTCATTCTTTGTGGAGTCTGCTCCCTGTGTGCTTGGTCCTGGCATTGTTGAGCATGCCGTTTGTGAGACTGACACAGCAGAGCAGGTTTCTCAGCAAGCAGGGGAGAATCTGGAAGGAGTTGTGTGAAGAGCAGGCTGGCCAGTCCCATCCCCATCTATGGCCAGTGTGTGCGTAAACGTTCCAGTTCTTCTAGAAGCAGGGACAGACTTGAGCTAGTTTCTATCTCCTGACACTTTCCGAGTGCTTGACATGATAGGAAACAAGATATAAGTTCAACATACAAGAGGCATTTCAAAACAGCAGTCTTAAAATAAGTCAATCTCCCCAATAGTAAATGTGTCAGCAGCAGCACGCAGTCACATTTTAAAATAAACATCTCACTTTTATGTCCAACATATAATCAGTTACTTGAGAACTGGATCGTAAAATGAGCAGTTGAGGAAAGAAAACAACTTATTGTTCCCGCTGGAGTTTAAAGGGCTCCGGCACGAGGAGGAGAGAGCACACAGTGGCAGAGCTGTGCGGCCCTATATCTCTGCTTATCTGGGCAGATATCGTTGTTTGAATAAAGCCAAGGCCTGCCTTGTTTCCGAAAGTGTTTTAGTTTTCTTTCTGAAACATAGATGTTTATGTCCCGTTGATAAGGGACTGTTGAATGTTTATCTTATTCCAAACTGTCCTTAGCTGGTGGACTTATTTTATTTAGGTCAGGACTTTCCCAGCTAGGGCTGGACTGAAGCCAGGTCCTTCCTAGGGCACCAGCGTGCTGGTGAGCAAGGTCAGTACCAGGGATGTGTCCAGCCCATCAATCCTGGCACCTCATGTTCTGGTACTTCAGCTGGGACATCCCTTCACATCCTGCACCCCGTCGAAGCATCCAGTGAGCACAGTCTGTGACTCCCTGAGTAGCTGTGAGGTTTAGTTGACTATGTGGTGGGGAAATCACCTATAACAGCAAGTTCTCATGTCATTAAGCAAGGGAACACACTGATTTACACATGTAAAGCTAGCAATAGCACGGAAACTTTCTCACTTGGTACCACCCACCAGCTCAAACTCCCTTCTGCTTCCAACGAAGACTCTACTCCGTGAGGCTGGGTTGTGAAGAGGCTCAGAGGTGTGGGGAATTCTGTGCTGTCATCTGATGTGGATAACAGCATTTCTTTTGAGGAAATCTCACCCTGGTATGACAAGCAAAGTCTTGGGAAAGACATTTATGGAAAGAAGGGAACAGGTTTTCTCAGGGGGCGGCCTCAGTGGCATCGGAAGCTGAGTACCATCCCCGCCAGAAGCAAAAATTCTTTTCCTTTTACAGAAGTTAGAGGCACCAAATGAGCGTCATATAGGAGGCTACAAAGTGGATTTAGGGGTGAGTACATTCCGACATCATCCATTCATTAGGTAGTTGCAAACAGGCAAGAGCTGCATTTCCTTGTGGACAACTTGTAAGAGGGTGGAGGGATGTAGATGGGCTCAGGGAGGAGTCAGAGACAGCCTTCTCGGGAAAGCACTGAGAGTCTGGCACACACTGTCCCTTTAGTTAGTTTCATCCCATCAACTAGAAGATGTGCTTACACTATTGTGAGATGCTTTGTCCAAATTTGTGATGACCAACAGGAGAGCTGAGCATCTGGGGGCCACGTGTGGACTGTATGGGAACCGTATTTCCCGGGCTCTGCCTGGAAGCCAAACACTTAGTGATATGCCTCTGCTTACTTCATTCTCTGTAGCCACCCTGCGTCCCAGACACAACAGCAGCACAGAGAGACAAGTGACTTACCTAGGGTGTGGTGTGTCAGGTACCTTTTCATTCCTGTCATTGGATATGTGACAAAAAGCAAACGAAGGGGGAGGGGATTGTTTTGGGCTCACGGTTTGAGGGCACAGTCCTCATGGTGAGGAAGGAACAGCGGAAACAGGAGACGGTCACGTTGTAGCCATAGTCAGGAGGAAGACTGCTGCTGCACAGCACTATTTAAAAATATATATTTACTATCTATTCCTCTCTCTCTCTCTCTCTCTCTCTCTCTCTCTCTCGTGTGTGTGTGTGTGTGTGTGAGTGTGTGTGTGTGTGTGTGTATGTTTGTGAGTGTGTGTATGTTTGTGAGTGTGTGTGAGAGGGTGTATGTGAGTGTGTGAGTGTATGTGAGTGTGTATGAGTATGTGTGTGTGAGAGTTTGTATGAGTGTGTGTGTGTGTGTGTGAGTGCGCATTGTGTATGTATGTTTGTATACATAGGAAAGCTACACAGTGTAAATGTGGAGTCAGAGAACAACCCCCTGAGAGTTTGTTCTGTCTACTATGGTCCTGGGGATGGAACTCTGGTTATCAGACTTGGAGACAAGTGTCTTAACCCACGAAGTCATCTTACCTGCCTTTTAAAAAGATTTTAATGATTATCATTATTATGTTTATGTGCATGTGACAAGAGGGGCACATGTGTTCTCCTGCACATGTGTGGTCAAAGTCTATTTTCTCTTCCCATCCTTCACATGACTTCCCCCAGAGACCTCTCTCTGGTCCCACCACCTCTTCTTTTTTCAGTCAAGAACCCTGGTGTCCCCAACCCCAGCCCATGGTGCTGCATCTTCTTGCCTTGGTTAGGTCAGCCTACAAACTCTCACATGTGCCTAGAGGTTTGTCTTAGTCAGGCTTTGTACATCTACCTACCTGACTCTTGTGGTTGTAAAACCCTCATCTGTGTCTCACTCCAGGCCAGCCCAGGGCTTCTATTTCTCCTCCTTACTTTACGCCAAGAATGCACATGGTCCAGCTGGACCTCTCCTCAGCCTCAGTGAGCATGAGCTGCCGACCGGGTCCTCTCAGAGAGTCTTACTGAGAAATGTTTGCAATTCTAAGAGCACGTTTTTTGTTTGTTTGTTTGTTTGTTTGTTTTCAGTCAGATTATAAGCTCTAAGATGTCATAGAACATGGGTTCCCTCCTGTGCATCTGCAGCTGGAACTTGGGTTTCTGTCACCTCAGCCCTAGATTTCTGTCAGTCACAGATGAAGAGGCAGAGGGGTTGGCAGCACTGCCAGCGGGGAATATTCCAGTGGGTTCTCTCTTCTGTCAGGAGACCCACTTGTGAAAACAGAGCCATTCTTACTCTGGGTTCAACATGGAGAGTTCCCAGTCACACACCGCAGCAGCTGCTGCTTCTGTCAAGGTTGAGGGGAAGGGCTCGGTGTTGGTCAACACTACCCACTCACTAGACCTTCCCCCTTGATGGTGGACTCTTGCTTCTGCCCATCTGTTGGGTCCCACTGGGGGAGTGACATTGCAAGTTGGTCATGGTAATTCCACTCCCCTTGACACTAAGGACTTTCCGCAGGGCTCGTCCACGCCACGTTGGCCCTAATATTGGAAATAAAGTTGTATCTCTTCAAGAGCAAACCGGAGTATTCCGTGTAGTTCAAGAGTGACTGGGAATCCCATGGAGACTGTGTTAGTGACTAGTTTGTTGCTGTGATAAAAAATAAGTGACAAAATCAGCTTAAAGAAGGAAGGATTGGTTTGAGCTCACAATTGAAGGTGTGATCCAGCATGGAGAGGACGTCATGGTAGCAAGAACATCAAACGACTGGTTGTGTTGTGCCTACAGTCAGGAAGCAGAGAGAGAGATGTTGTTAGTGCCCAGCACTTCAGGTCAGTCTAGCACCATAGCCCCCTGAGCAGCACCATAGCCCATTGAACAGCACACCTGTATTCAGAGTGGTCTTCAGTCCTCACTTAAACCTTTCTGGAAACGGCCCCATAGACATGCTCAGAGATAGGTCTCCATGGTGATTCTAAATCCTGTCGAGCTGACAACGAAGATTCACCTATATCAGGACCAGCATGAGTGCAGTTTAGCCCCAGGATAGAAGTAGCTCGCAAAGCAGACGTATGGGTAAGAGAAGAAGTTGGTTGTTTTCTGTAGGAGAACCATCACAGCCACCTCTGGGCAAATGGCTAGGGGCTGGGCAGCCGCAAGGTATCTCCCGCAGGAGGACCTAACTGAAGACTGCCAAGGACTGCTGATGCAGACAATGCCAGCCAGTCGGGAACTGCTGTTTAGAAGAGATGCTTTCTTGGGACCAATGGGGCACAGGTGGAGGGTATTAAAGGATCTTGCAGTAGCGTTCAGATGAGCTTGCTCTAGTGTTTGTCACCTGCTCCCGGGGAGTCTGTGTCACTGACTCCTCGATACCTCACCCCCAACCCCCAACCCCCAAGGACAGGTAGGGTCAAGTAGCGAGTAGTCCATGATACACACAGCAGTTTTCTATGAATATCATAGGGTCTCACCGCCCTCAGCCTGGTGACATAAGTTCTCTAGATAGCAGACATCTACCTAGGTCCTTTGTAAATGTCTCTTGCTGTCCAAGGAGGCTTATATTATCACTGTATCTTCCTGATAAGAACTTAGACTCATGAAGGAAATCTGGAGTATCCTGCCTAAGATTCCATTTTCACTGTGTGGCAACGGCCATGTGCTAAGCTTGGGGACTCTGACTGGCAGCCTCAGGCGGAATAGTGTGTCACTGAGTGGAATGAACAACTCAGTTTGCATTCAAGGCGCTCTGCTTTTCACACATCAAGCTCTACACCACCGCCATAAATTCACCGAAAGGCATAAATTCCACCACACACCTCTAGTGTAATGGCATAATTCACCCTGATTTGTACCACAGCTTTTCGTGGCTCTTGAGATAGTGGTGCAGGAATGGCGGCTATCTGTTACTCTGTGTGTAGAGTGTGCTATACTAAATCCTTTATCTGTGCCAGTCAATCCTCTCAGCAAGGCAGGGGTTATTCTTTTGTGGATAAGGGAACTACAGGTAATAGAGCACAGATCTACAGTTGCTGAGAGAAAGCCCATGTCTGGGGCCATCAGGGCTAACGTATCATTGTGGTATATGAACCCCAGCCGGCTCACACCAACCAGTGACAAGAGGAATGTCCCAGGGCAGTACAGCCAACGCTGACATCATCCGCTACCTTTCTTGTGTGACTAAACATGTGACAAGAAGTGTGTGTTTTGGCTCGCCATCTAAGAAGGAAGGGATACAGTCCACCATGACAGAGCAGGCTCCCCAGCAGCAGTGTGAGGTAGCTCGTCACACTGTGCCTACAGTCACAAAGGAGAAGGCAGACAGGAAGTGGGGCTGAGCTATCAAACCTCAAGGAGGGGGCTGGAGAGATGGCTCAATGGTTAAGAGCACTGACTGCTCTTCCAGAGGTCTTGAGTTCAATTCCCAGAAACCACATGATGGCTCACGACCATCTGTAATGGGACCTGATGCCCTCTTCTGGTGTGTCTGGAGACAGCTACAGTGCACTCATATAGAGCAAATCTTCAAAACAAAACTCTCAAGGCTCAAGGCCCCGGCTCTGAGACTTGGCCTCCCACAGGCCCCTCATCCTTCCAAAATGGTGCCATGGTGTTGTATTCAAACACAGGAACCTGTGGGGCTACATCTAAACCAGCATGCAGATACTCTTCTGTATCCTGGATTCTCCCTTCTTGGGACCTGTGCTTCAGCGTTTGCTGTTACAATGCACATGTATCTTTCCTAGAAGATACTTAAATCAAAATTAGGATTGCCAACTGGTATCCCTGGTCATCTGGATGTTGTTAAGGGGATCTGTACATGTGGCGACAATAGAATTACCAGGCAGCTGGCGTACCCCTCCTGACAGACTTTGAGTTGGGAGAAAGCATGGGCGCCTTGTAACTATGGAAACAAACTGAATTTGTGTGTGTGGGGGGGTGCAAAGCCACCTTCTAACATACAGATTACCCTCCATGCTGGCTAGAGCGGCAAAGAGAACATTAGTTCTGAAATCCCTGTTTGTGAAAACGAGTTCCCTAAAGTCTCTCCAAGTGTCTGCTGGGACAGAGGTCTGGCTAGCTTGGGAGATGTCTCATAACATCAGAAGCCAGTTGTGGGAAGAGGGAACCGAGGGAGGGTCCCTCCCACGCACTTGCCTCTTACCGAGAGGAGTATCCCATTTGGATGCTTAGGAGGATGGTATCTGCAGTTTTCCATAGTGTAGGGACATTGTGGACCAGGGCAAGGTCATTATACCTCCCTAGGAAAGAGACCCCCACCTCTGTCTTACACTGAGAATTGTCAAGTGTCCCTGAGAGTGTCTGTAGGAGCTGCACCTCCAGCTACTGTTGCAAGAGGTCCTGGGAACTCTTCCTCCCCTGTATGACAAAGGCCGTGGGATGGGACCAGCCTGCCTGTGACTACTTCCAAAAACAACTGGGAGAGAGAACCGTTTTCAGTTCGCACACATTCCTGACCAGGGGCCCGTGGCTGTTTCCAAGAATGGAGTAAGGACGTGGGCTTTTATCTTTATTATTCCCTCCAAGCCTGGCTTCCTGCAGAGCTCCAAGACATCTATCCACAGCACTCAGGATGCTGGTGCACCGAGCACAGTTTCTTGGAGGGGAAACAACTGTTGTTGAGCAACCTGGGTAACCCTGCACGGGGTTCCGATAACCAGGATCACAGTATCTCCGGTGAGGAGTTCCAAGGCCCTGTTGAGAAGGTCTCTGCAAAGGTGTTCAGGAGGCAGAGAGGACAGGGAACACACACGTCCACCTCCTCTTGGTTCCGCCTGGCTCCACGCCCCTGCTCTTGGAAGCAGCTGTTCCTGACCTGGGTTAACTAAGAGCAGAGCTGCTCAGTTTGTGGCTGCCCGAGAGCGCAGCTGCGGAAATAGCCGGCCCCGCAGCAATTATGGCTCATTTGTTGCTATGGAGTTCCTATGGCCTGCTGGATCCCTGAATGTCTTGATTATTTTTCAATGCCCATTTATAGAACGTTCTGTTCATCACAAAGGGCTTTGGATTCTTCTTCATGGGCTACTCCTCACGACAGATGTGAGCCAGTCAAGACATTGCTGTTTTACAAGGGAGCACACTGAAGAGGGGACCACTTTCACCACTGAAATCAGGGAAGGCACGAGAAAAAGCGCTTGAATACCATCCTGAAAAAGACCTCGTGTTAAGCATTTGACATGAATTGATGTTTTGTGTCGAAGGTTTATGGAAGCTGTGACACCTGGGTGGTGTAGCAGGAGGGAGAAATATCGAAAGGACAGTTTGCTGTCAAAGGAAGGCTTGGAAGGAGGAGAGGAACTGACCAGGAGCACCACCTCTCGAGTTTCTGATTTCCAGTGGCACTATTTAAAAAAAATCAATTCATAGCTCTTCCTTTTGTGAAGTGGACTCTGTACTCGGAGAATGTCTACAGCTTATGAATAATCATATATAGCAATTACTGTATGTGTACATAGTCACACAGGTAAATAATATTGAGATAATGAAAAGAGGAAAAAAAAAGAAATCCCTAGGGCTGGAGAGGTGGCTCCGTGGCTAAGAGCACTGACTGCTCCTCTCAGAGGTCCTGAGTTCAAATCCCATCAACCACATGGTGGCTCACAACCATCTGTAATGAGATCTCATGCCCTCTTCTGGTGTGTCTGAAGATAGCAACAGTGTACTCACATAATACAATAAATAAATCTTTTTTGGGGAGGGGTGTTCGAGACAGGGTTGCTCTGTATAGCCCTGGCTCTCCTGGAACTCACTCTGTAGACCAGGCTGACCTGGAACTCAGAAATCTGCCTGCCTCTGCCTCCCAAATGCTGGGATTAAAGGCATGCACACAATTAATAAATCAAAAAAAAGAAAAGAAAGAAAATAGAAATCCCTGAACAGGCATTTTAGGATTACTTTTGCTGCGGTGAAGCACCATGACCTTGGAGAGGAAAGGGTTTATTTGGCTTATACTTCCACATTGCTGTTCATCATCGAAGGAAGGCAGGACAGGAACTCAAACAGGATAGGAACCTGGAGGCAGGAGCTGATGCGCAGGCCATGGTGGGGTGCTGTTTACTGGGATGCTCCTTAACATGGTCTGATTGCTGTGAAGAGACACCATGACCACAGCAACTCTTATAAAGGAAAACATTTAATTTGGGGCTGGCTTACAGTTCAGAAGTTTAGTCCATTTTCGTCATGGCAGGAAGCATGACAGCACGCAGTCAGACATGGTGATGGAGAAGGAGCTGAGAGTTCTACATCTTGATCTGCAAGAATCAGGGGAAAGACTGAACCACATTAGGCCCAGCTTGAGCATGTATGAGACCTCAAAGCCTGCACCCACAGTGATACATTTTCTTCAAGGCCACACCTACTCCAACACAGTCATGCCTTCTAATAGTGCCATTCCCTATGGACCAGACATATAAACACATGAGTCTCTGGGGGCCATTCTTATTCAAACCACTACGTTCAACTCCCTGGCCCCCGTACTACAATGCAGAAATGCATTTAGTCCAACTTCCATAGTTTGTAACAGTCTCAGACCTGCTTAAAAGTTTAAAAGTTCAAGGTCTCTTCTGAGAGAGATTCATGCAATCTCTTAACTATAATCCCCTGTAAAATCAAAATTAAAAGAAAAAAAAAAGTAGATCACATACTTTCAATGGCACAGGACAAACATCATCACTCCAAAGCAAATTTGAAAACCAGCTGGGCAAATTCCAAATTCTTCGTCTCCACGTCTGATGTCAACAGGCTCTTCAGATCTCCACCTCCTTTCAGCTTTGTTGACTGTAACACGTTATTCTCTCTTGGGCTGGTTCCACTCCCACTTAGCAGCTCTCCTTGGCGGGTGTCCACAGCTCTCAGGGACACCCCTGCCACACACCAGCCTCAGTGACTCTCAGGGACACCCCTGCCACACACCAGCCTCAGTGACTCTCAGGGACACCCCTGCCACACCCTAGCCTCAGTGACTCTCAGGGACACCCCTGCCACACACCAGCCTCAGTGACTCTCTTAGTCTTGGAGGGAGATTCCAGAACCCCTTCCCCTATCCTTGACTCTAAGGCCAGAACCACATGGGCAAAGCTGCTAGGCTCTGCTGCTCACACTCATTCAGTTAAATCTCCAGCTTTTTCATTTCCATGGTCTCCTTCACTGCTTAAGCTCGGCTGTCCTGGAACTCACCCTGTAGACCAGGCTAGCCCCAGACTCAGAGATCTGCCAAACTCTGCCCTCTGAGTGTTGGAATTAAGGGTGTGTGCCATCACACCTGGCCCTAAGTTTTTCTTTAATTCCTGTTTATTTTTCTTTCATTCCTTTTCCAAAGCTGGAAGCTCAGCTGGGTGGGGTCTCGCCCTGAGGTCACCACTCCCTGTATTCCACTTAGCATCCTGCTTTTCTCCTTGAACTGTCCATTTTGAATTCCCCTTGGCTCAGCTCACTCCTTTTATGATAAGAGTGAACACCAATGAACACATGACAGAGCCAACACCAGCCTGCTGTGAGATTTCCTTCTGATGTCAAACCCAAAACTCTTCAGTTTAACCTCAGTCAAACTCTTCAGACAAGGACAAAAGTTAGCAGCCATACCCTTTGCCAAAATATCACAAGAACAGTGTCTAAGCTACTTACCAGCATTCTTCATCTCTGAAACCTCTTGAGCCAGGCTCCCACAGTTCAAATCACTCTCCTCCCATGTTCTTCCTAGTGTGGGCCATTAAGCCCCGTTTAAATGGTTCAACTGCTTTTCTAATCCAAAATTCCACATTCTTCTAAACGGAAGTATGGTTAGACCTATCACAGCAATACTCCAGTCTCAGGTACCAACATTCCTCATGGCTTGTTCAGCCTGCTTTCTTATAGAACCCAGGACCACCAGCCCAGGGATGGTACCGCCACAATAAGCTGGGTCCACCCTCATCAATCACTATTAAAAAAATTCTCTACATCCAGAATTTATGAAGACATTTTCTCAGTTCCCTGAGAAAGGGTTCCCTCCTTTCAGATGACTCTAGTTGGTGTCAAATTGATAAAAAACTAACCATCGCTAAGGGGAAAGAAATAATGGCATTTACATGAAAGAACTGCCCATCACCATGAAAATGAAGGACACAGAGCTCACACCACATCTCCCACAGACCACACGCCAAATACATCTTTGAACAAAAGAGTGGGTCCTAAAACCTAGGACTCTTACAGAAGCTTCTAAAATGTTCAAGACCTAGCAAGGTGCAGTCTGAGGCTTTATGATTCTGTGGGAAGGTTTTATAGGAAATGAATTAAAATTAACACAGAATTCAGATGAGAGGACCCAGGATCCAGAAAAGTCTAAGTAAGGTCCCTGACCATGCTGGGATGGTTGGGGTCAAGCCCAGTGTTGAAACATTATTTCTTATACTCTGCAGTATCTTCTAGAATGTTCTTGCACATTGATCTGCTCTTGATTTCTTACCCAAGAATCTTGGGTTTGGGCCACTCACCATGACAGACTGTCCCAAGCAATCACTTGCCAATGCAAAATAATGGTTTGCCTGGGATTCTCTACAATGTCCACTTTCATGGAAACTAACCACGTGATAAGAAGACATGCTTTCTATGTAGTAGAGGATGGCCTAGTTGACCATCAATGGGAGGAGAGACCCTTGGTATTGTGAAGATCATATGCCCCAGTACAGGGGAATGCCAGGGCCAGGAAGAGGGAGTGGGTGGGTTGGGGAGCAGGGCGAGGCGAGGGTATAGGGGGCTTTGGGATAGCATTTGAAATGTAAATGAAGAAAATATCTAATAAAAATAATTATCAGAAAAAAAGAAGACATGCTCTCTACAGTTTGTGTTATAGGATGAGACTGACTTCAAACGCCAAGGATTATAACCCAATCAGGATGAGCCAAGCAGAGACTGAGCCTTCAAACACACCTTTGTCTAAACAAAACAGAACACCACCACCACCACCACTACCACCACCACCAACAACAACAAACATGCTATTGTGAACCAGACCTCCTTTTCCCCCAACAGAATGTGTTGGCAAAAGCATACAAAATAAAAATGGAGTATCAATTTTCGTTTCTTCTTTATACGACTGATTTCCCTAGGATAAAACAAAACCGTATTAGGAGCGTGTTCTATAGTCCTCCCTATCGAGATGAACCCAAGCCCCCCACCCCCATCACCACGCAGCATCTACACCTAAGCCCCACCCCCACCCACCATCTCAGGGAAGGCTTCACTCCCACTCTTTGCTCTAGTAATCCTGAGGAAGAAGAGGAGCCAGCCAGGCAGTTGGTTCTGGCAAAAGAGCACGGCTTTGGGGGCAGGAAATCAACATTTCATCTCAAAATATATAATCTACAGCTTCGTCACTTAGTGTCTAGGAATCTTCATGTGTGGAACAATGTGTCAGACTCCTTAGCGAGCAGGTGGACCTCTTAAGCCAGACAGAAGGTGCTGGGAGTTGGTCTTGGTGGGGTTTCCAGCAGGGCTGGCCTGCTGTTTCTCCCTGTGGAGCCTCTCCTTGCCAGAGCTGGGCTTCTTTACCTATTCTTTCACAGATGGCCATCTGATCCTTCATCCTGATCCTTCATCCGCCCCCCTGAAGGCTTTACCTTCCAGGTGCAGGCAGGCAAATCACAAGCTACAACCTGAGCTTAGAGGACAGCAGAATGGCAGGCTGAGGGCCACACCGCAGCCTTTGCGGGGGTGGGGGTGGGGGGGGTGAGTTCTGGAAGGTTCTACAGGAACACCCTGAAGACAGCTTTCTTGTTGTCCCGGGTTTACAGAGACTATTTCAGCATGGCAGAGAGATCCAAAAGGCCCTGAGTGGAGTAGGGAGGTTCAGCCTGGCTGGGGCCAAACGACCTGAGCTGCATGGTGGAGACATGGCACTGACATAAGAAAGTCATTGGAAGGTTATCAGGAGGAGTGATAAGGCTCTTACTGCGCAGAAAGCCTGTACTGGATTCCAGTATTGCTCCACAGAATAGCTAATATGGATGGGTTTGAAGCATCACCCTGCTGGGCGACAGTCCAACATCCATGTGAGAACATTCGTAGACCTTCTGAACCTTCAGGCTGAGGATCAGATGTTGTGGCCCAAGTCAATGGCTTGCTACAGAATCTCTCTCTCTCTCTTTCTCTCTTCCTCCCTCCCTCTCTCCCTTCCTCCCTCTCTCCCACTATCCCTCCATTCCTGCCCCTCTCCAGGCCTTTTGTGTGTCTGTGTTTTACAAAATCTATGTAGAGAAAGTTTTATATTATATGTGGACATGGCTATAGATAAACTATAGACCAGTATGTGGATCTGTGCAGATAATTTTAATAGGCTAAATTTCTCCCCGGCCAAGTAGACAGGGTCATGTGCCTGACAAAGCTTACAATGTAGGAAGGAAGAACAGACATGCCAGAGATGTCAGCGATGGCTTCAGACATCATCCTGGGCAGCCTCAGGGTTAATCTAGAGATAATAATGTCCTCCTTCTATATGATGGAAGGTTCCCTGGCCAAGTCTAGATGCCTGCGTGGATCAGGTTGCTCCAAGCTGCTGGTCCATCCTCCCCAAAGTCAGACGTAAGCCAGGAACTTAGAAATGTTCCTATCGACTAAAGTCAAGCAAAAGGCACAACGTGCCACAGACACATGAGCATTCCTGTTCCTGCCAGATGGAAGCCAGCAGTGACTTCTGCTGTTTCTGTTGCCTGCTGGGGAAAAGCCTCAGATCACTCCAGAGCCACACACTACAGATTAGATCAGGGAGAGCTAAGGCTAAGTAAGGTTGCCTGATGGAACATGAGGTGCTTGCAGACATCCCTGGGAACAGTCTGTCCTTACACTGACCAAAGAGGCACACGCATAGGAAGATGGTATCCACCATCCCCACATTTCTGATCATGCTGGAGTCCTGCAAATCTCCAGGAACAAACACAGTGCTTTATTTGTGTTATTATCTGCGTGAGTGAGCACCTGATGTGCAGGCATACATACGCCTCAGCACACGCAGAGGTCAGAGGTCAACTTCCTCTGAAGTTGGTCCTTTCCGCCATGATGTCCAGGAATCAGAACTCAGCTTGAGTGGCAAGCGCTTCTACCTGCTGAGCCATCTTGCTGCCCCTCTAGTGCTGCTTTAGGCGCATGAGCTGGAGACAGAAGGGAGGCTGCAACCCTCTATCTCAGCTACGAGAGCCGTCTCAGCCTGCCTTTCATTTGTGGGTAAGGGGATACATATGCTTCCTGTAAGTTCATTAAGTCATTCTGATTTATGAATGAAGGATGTAAAATCTCTTCTTTGTTTTGGCTCTTGGGGGAATCCCTTGCCATTTCCAAATAAAACTTATGAATATATTTTCAGAAACTAAACATCTAACAGGCCACATGCACAAAACCTCAGCTTCAGACCCTAGCACCAGCAAGGAATGGGGTGTGTACGAGGACGGTATTGAATCCGCAGTTCTCTTTACTATTCTGCCTTCTTGAAAGTATTAGGTCTTTGAATCCATGAGCACTGGTGCCTGCTCATTTAGTTAGATTTTATTTAGTTGCTCTTAACAGTATTTTATAGGGTCCTGTGTACGTGTAGGTATTTGTTAAATGTATTCCTAACTATATTTTAATGTCATTATAAACTAAATAGTGGCTGGAGAGATGGCTCAGAGGTTAAGGGCACTTGCTGCTCTTGCAGAGGACCTGGGTTTGGTTCTCTGCAAGCATATCAATTAGCTACACACACACCTGTAATTCTGTCTTCCTATGCATGTACCTCTTTGGTTAGTGCAAGGACAGACTGTTCCCAGGGACTGCCTTCTCCAGTAACAAATGGCAGCTCTGGGATTTTCCAGAGAGACTCATGAAATTGAGAAAGCTGCTCCTTTATCCAGCTCTGATGGATGTTTTCATGGTGGAAAGGTATTGGTTTTATGACACAGTATTTATTTTACATCTATGTAGATGATTGTGGGGTGTTTTATTTTCTATTCTGTTAATATGGTCCACGATAGTGTTTGCTTTTCAAAAATGTTGATGCAACATAGAATTTGGATAGACCTGCTTAGACACGGTGAATTATTCTTTTAACCCAATGCCAGATTCGTTTTGCTGATATTTGGATGAGGAATTGTATGTCTACATCCACAAGATACACTGGCTGGCCACTTTGTTTCCCTGTACCTCATCTGGGTTTGCTAATGCTGGCCTCAGAGAAGATGCTGAGAAACCTTCATCCTCAGCTGCAAACCTGCCAATCTCCAGTGGTGACCTTTCTGCATGATACGCTGGTGTAAAGGTGGTGTAAAAGCAGTGGGAATAGCCAACCCCTCTCTGATTGGCTTTCAGGTCCCCTCTATGAGATGGGACTTGTGGGGTCCGTGCTTGACACTGCTTCACTAGAATGCCCCCTCTTCTGTTGCTGCTCTCTGACCCTGGTGTGCTGCGGACACCAGTGGGATGGCTCAGCACGTACCGCCAAGCCTGATGACCCGAATTGAGTCACCTGGACCCACATGGGGAAGGAGAGGACTGACTTCTGAAATCTGTCCTCTGACCTCCACACATGTGCTCTGGCATGCACATAGGAATACACACACACATACACACACACACACACACACACACACACACACACACACGATAAATAAATTTAATTAGAGATCAAAGTATCATAATAAGGGCCAGTGGTATGGCTCAATGACTAAAGAACCATGTCTCTGCCAGTCTTGATGACCCGAGTTCAATTCCCAAGACCCTCCAAGTGGAAGGAGATAACAGACTGCAGAAAGTTGTCCATACAGACCCTGTGACATGTACATTTGGAGAGTAAATACAGCTACTCCCGGTTTTGTTTCCATTCTGTTCTTCTCTCCTGGTGAGGGTGTCCAGCTAGCCTATGCCTAGCTCCCGATGTGATTCTCCATCCCTCCTGAATTTAGCTATAGGGATGGGGGGGCTCAGTATAAAAGCCAGATATGCACTGTCTTTAGAAATACAATGTTCAAATGGGGCAACCATTTGCAAGCCTGTTCCTTGCCCTAGATTTAAAATGCCTTAAAAACAAGATACCCTTGAATCCCACATCTTTCTCTGCATTTCGCAGTGAGAGCCATTTTCTTCCAAAGAAAGAACCATGTCTCTCATTTATGTTTTTCTGTACCGCAGAGAAAGTCCATGGAAAGGAAAATAATAGCACGGCCCATGTAGGTGGACAGGAGCAGGCCAGTCCCTGGATTCTCGGAGGACCGGGCCGGGGTGGGACTTAGTTCAGGACTCAGATGCAAGCTCTGTGCTCCTGGGACATCATTGACTAGAACACTCTGGGGTGTGCGGATGCCCCTAGAGTTTCTGTGAGGTTCTGAGAGCCACCTAATAAATAGTCACAGTGAGAGAAAAAAAATACAACCGCAATCAGGCTGCGTGTTTGCTGCTTCCTGAAGCTACGGTCATGCTTGGCAGCCATTGGCTGATAGAAACATCACTCCAATCTCCGCCCGGGTCTCACACAGAGGTTTCCTTGTGAGTCTTGAGTCTCTTCACTCTTCTCACAAGGATTACCAGTCACTGGATGTCAGGCCCACCCTATGTGCATGACCTCATCTTAACCAAATAGATCTTGAAATGCTTTCTTTCCAAATGTGCTGGCATTATGGGTTTCTGGCTGAGCACGGCTTTCAGGGTACACAGCAAAGTCCAGTATTGACTCAGACAGACCTGAAGTGAGGTCCTGGTGTCCTAGAAGACCTCATAATCCTCTTTCCTGACAGCGGCGATGTTTTTCGTTAGGGTGGCAGTACACTCTAACTTGCCACAGACTGTGTCAGACCTCACTTTAATGTCGTGCTCACTGACTTCCAAAAGTCTTTCAGCGTGGTCAACAGGCAACAAAACATGGGCATGTGTGTTGCCTATCTATCCTCCAGGAGGTCTTCCTAGGTGGTAATACTGCGAAGGAGAGCGGCAGCAGCAGCCAGCGCTGGGCAGTGTTTGGAGCAGGGGCTGGTAACTTAAAAGGGAAGCTGGAGCGGGAAGCCAGAGGCCACACTCAAGGGGTGGGGTGTGGGAAGGACAGCAAGAAAGAGACTGATTGATGGGAACATGGCCGTCGCTGGGTGGATCCTACATCCTCGGAGGGCGCCTGCCAATGTTTATTAACCCGGCGTTGGCAGCTTCCACGTACTCGCTCTCCTCCTCAGCACAGCCTAGAGAGGCGCACAGCATCAGAAGTGAATTGAATTCACAGAAGGATTATTCTCAAGGCAGGTTTTATTTTATTCAAGCGTGCTGATTGCAGCTTTCCCACATAGAGAATCACCTCGAGCTCACCTTTCTCTCCTAATTTGTAAAATGACACATTTTTCAACAAGCTTTAAAGTCTTCTTTTGTGGCTTTGGCATTAGAATTCACAGGGTGTTTGCCAGACTAGAAGTTCCCAGGGCCTGGGTTCAGACCTGTTGCATGTGGACACTGGAATCTGGCTTTTAAATAATTTGTCTCGTAAATCCTTTGTAGAGCCCTGGCTGGGTTGTATGTTCTTGAAGGGGCGTGGGCTTTCTGTGATGTGTGTGTGTGTATGTGTATGTGTGTGTTTCTGCTTAGACAGAAAAGAATCGGCTAGAATTTCCAGGGCCACCATACTGTTCCTGTCGGTCAACAAAATCTCACTTAAAAGTCTCCTTCAAGATTGTTGAAGAGTTTTTTCCCTCTATTTAGCGGTATGAAGTCATGGTGTTTTAACATCAATTCTCAGGTGATGCTCTCTCTCTACACATGCTCTGGTACAAACAACCACTGCAAATGAAGCCATATTCACATTTAAATCGGCTAACTCATTTACTGCCACGTGTCATGGACTCAATGGTCACCTGGGTGGCCCCGAATTTGCAGGGCAAGTCCAAGACCCTCCCATCATATAGACAGTTTCATAAATCCGGAAACTATCATATATACACAAAGGACCTATACAATTTTAAAAAGTACCCTGATTTAACGTTACGAGACAAAGATGCTGTTGGGTTTGTCTTGTGTTTGCCACCTACTGCAGAACCTGGAGCCTACCCTTCAGAGAGGTTGGATTCCCACGTGAGACTTCTTGGAGAAAAATAATTTTTTGTCTGCAAGTGGCTATCATTTGGAGACAGCTTCTTCAGTTTCTTCAGCCTGCTTTCTCCCAGCACCCAATCTC
The DNA here is from genome assembly GCA_902729485.2 of Mus minutoides. Classification (NCBI taxonomy): domain Eukaryota; kingdom Metazoa; phylum Chordata; class Mammalia; order Rodentia; family Muridae; genus Mus; species Mus minutoides. The sequence goes on along the minus strand of LR749890.1, from coordinate 1,366,174 downwards.
ACAGGCCCACGGTGCTGCTGCCTCCAGGGATCTGGGCCTCTCACTCCAACATTTACCAAGAAAAACGCCCTGTAACAGAGGTTTGCAAGTTATGGGTCGTGACCCCTTGACAAAACCCTATCTCAAAAAGTATTTACATTAGGATTCATAACAGTAACAGAGTTACCGTTGGGAAGTAGCAATGGAAATGATTTTATGGGTGGGAGGGGTCACTGTAACATGCGGCACTGTATTAAAGGGTCACAGCATTAGGGAGGCTGAGAACCACTGCTCTAGAGCCTTGCCTACAGGCAACTTGATAGAGACATTTTCTTAACTGAAGTTCCCTATTCCCAAATGACTCTAACTTGCATCAAATTGACAAAAAAACAAACAACAACAACAACAAAAAAACAGACAAGGACCTGAGTTGGTTCTCAGCACCAGTGTCTGGCTCTTTACAACAGACTATAACTCCAGCTCCAGCTGCAGGCACCAGCACTCACACTCAGAGATGCGAACACACACACACACATGCATGCATACACTACATACCACACACATATACACACACTTGCACATGTGCACATATATCACATACCAAACACACACCCACACCCTACCACTTCTGGCCTCCATGGTCACCAGGTATGGATGTGATGCACAGACACACATGCAAGTAAAACACACACACACACACACACACACACACACACACACACACACACATACTATACACCACACACACATATATACAGTTGCACATGTGCACATACATCACACCACCCACCCACCCACCCACCCACATACACACAAACCCTACCTCTTCTGGTCTCTATGGTTACCAGTTATGGATGTGGTACACAGACACACATGCAAGTAAAAACATACACACACACACAAACACACACACACACACATCCCTTTAAAAATTAAACAAAAAAGACAAATATATCTAATTCTACCTTATATCAGGAAAAAGGTTTTATCAAGTTGTTGGGAATAGCACTCACAGATGAAGAGTGACCAGTACCTGAAGCCCTGTCCAGCAACAGCAAATTCCTTCCGTCCCCAGTGATGTTCATAACAGTTATTAAAACCCAGACACATAAAAGTGCACAGGTATTGGCCTCTCTCAGACATGCTGTTCTGAGAATTCTTCCAAGGATTCTGTTCTACGATGAGCTGAAGGTGGGGCCCAGGAGTGCCTCCCCTGGTGGAGTGTGTTCTGCGTGTTCTGGATAGATCTCAGTCTCCAGCATCTATGTACAACTCTCAGGCTCGGGACACATGCCTATAATCTCCACACTAGGGAGGCAGAGACTGCTGGATCCCTGGGATTCACTGGCCAACCCACATATCATAATTTGAGAGTTCTAGGCCAATGAGAGACCTTGCCTTAAAATAAGGTGGGTTGTGTTCCTAAGGAATGACACCTGGGGTCGTGCTGGCGAGTTTTATGTCAACTTGACAAAGCTGAAGTCATTTGGGAAAAGGAAGCCTCAACTGAGAAAAGACCCCCAACAGATTGGTATGTGGGCAAGCCTGTGGTACATCTTCCTGACTGAAGATTGATGGGGGGCAGCTACTATGGACGATGCCACCCCTGGGCTGGTGTCACTGAGGGGTCTAAGAAAGGCTGAGCCAAACCATTATGAGAGAACCAGTAAGAAATATTCCCCCGTGGCCTGACTTCCATTGGTGGCAGTGTGTAATATGAAAGTTAGATGAAATAAACACTTTCCTTCCTGAATTGCTTTGGTCATGGTGTCTCATCACAGCAATAGAAATCTTAACCAAAACTGTTATCCACTAGCCTCTGAATGCACACTCGTGAGCAGTACACACACACACACACTCACACACACACAGATGGGAGGTACTGAGATAGAAAGTATTCACAAAGTGTCTCCCACATCTCTCTGGACTAAGTTTCAGGTCAGATGTGTTTGGACGGGCAGAGAGTCCTTCTGTACACACGAGGATTTCGTTGCCTGGACCCTATTTTGATTCATTTTTCATTCAGAAGCAGTTCTTAGTCATAAACTTAATCCCCTAGTTTTCCAAATCATAAGGGTTAGGAGTCAGGGTAAACATGACTGCTTCGATCTTAACAATGAATGCCCGGACTTTAACTTCCGGCTGACTCTTCACATTCGGCAGCCCCTTCCCCTAAGCGTCATCATTTCAATTAGGAAACAGGAGAGAAAAGGGAAATACAGTGGAGGCGGAGCCACACTCTGCCCTGTTAAAACAGATCTCTGCCTTCCAAATTTCAGACTCTTGGGTGATGGTTGTGCTTGATTCTACAGAGAAAACCACAAGCTAGCAGCACCCGAGGGCAGCCTTCCACCTGACCCCCATGTCTTGGTGGTGGGGGAGCTATTGTTTACTTGGACAAAGAGTAGCCCAGTCACAGCCATTAGCCATTGCATTGCAGGGCCTGGCACAGATGGGAAGAGGAGGGACTCTTGGATAATGAGCTGAAGGTGCTTCTCCGGCCTGCCACTAGGGCAGACAGCAGCCTCCTGCTTCTTGTACCTCCGTGTGGCCTCCATACAGAGAGACACTTTGCCTGTCACTTCCAGAATATCAGGAATGGGATGCAGGTGGCTCTTGGTCTCTGTGAAACTTCTCAGGTACTTGGAGTCTGATTTTTTTTTCTTTTTTCTTTTCTATTTTGTTTGTTTCTGTATAGACCAGGCTGGCCTCAAACTCACAGACATCCACCTGCCTCTACCTCCTGAAGGCTGGGATTAAAGGTGTGTACTGACTTCTGACAACCAGAATACTAGAACTCTGGGGTTAGGCACCCTCAGGATTTTATATCAACCAAGAGCCTTTGCTAATATCCAAGGCCCTCGGGTATGTTTGCCACGTAGCCTCTCTTGTGCCAGCTCACCCTTGAATTGTGGCCTCGGAGAAGGCCACAGTTTCCTATACAACCCAAGTCCAGGAAATACTGAGAGAGCGAGAGAGCAATTGGACAAAAGCACGGGGCTTGAGTCACCAAGGATTCGTGTGTGCTGAGCCCATTTTTATCTCGCTGATTCTGAGGCTCTGCCAGAGTCCTTCTGAAACCTCAGGGCAGGCATTTCCTAGGCTTCTCCACCCCAGGAGGCACCTTTACCTTGAGTCAGTCTCCTAACTAAGCTACTCGGTCTGATGGGTTTGTTTACTAAAGGAAAACAGCTGTCTGTGGGAATAGAAAATGTTGCTATTATAGGGCAGGCAGGTTCTCCTGCAGCAGCCTTCTGTCGCTACATCTGATTGGACAGGAACGTGTTGCAAAAAGACACTCACGGGTCAGGGTGTTGTTGTCAAGTCATTACATCTTTGTGTGAACAACCTCCTCAGAAGAGAGAGTAGTAGCAGTTGGCTGGGAGGCGGGACCCAAGCTTCTAATCACAAAACAGAGGCAGAAGCCAGAGGTCTAGCTGCTGCTCCCAGCCAGGCGGCCGGAGGCCAGTCTAACTTGGTTCCTAAGGGGAGTCAGTGTTTACTCTCTTAATTCCTAATGGAAAGTACCTGCCTTTGAGCTTCAAATACATCTTGGCCATCAGCTCTATCCGCCATATTTCCCTCTTGAAGAGAAAAAGCTACATTTTAAAGGGTCGTTTCCTTCCCCGTGAGGTTATTTATTCCCTCTCTTGGAGAGCTGCTGGGGAACACTAAAACATCTCAGACTCCGAGTTTCAGAAGCAAATTGCTTCTGCACACATTGTCTTGAGCCTGTGGGTTGTTTTGTTCCTGCCTGAACGTCACGATTTCATTAATCTTCTGGTTTTTAATAGAGGAGCCTTTCATTTATTGCCTCTCGAAAGCTCAGTGCGTTGCCGAGGATCTCATAGGCAGAATCATTTCTCTTGAATATTTATTGTTTAATTACTGAAGATCTCCAACATGCTATGGCAGGGGTCATCTCCAGGCCCAGAAACTCAGAGTCCACTCTCCTGAAGAAGTCCCGAGCCTCAGGATCCCATCTTTGTGCCACCTTGAGCTAAAAGGAGTCTGGTTTTCCATGAGACACACAATCCAATCTCCAGCGATTTAAAACTCTGAGAGGCCACATCGCTCTTTGCCAGCAAGGAAGAGAAAGCTCTCAGCTCCCAAGATCTTCCATTCTTGAAACTCTGGGCAAACATCCCTTACACAAAGGCCACAGAGGGTGGGGATGGGGGAGGGCTCTCAAGGCGCCCGTTTTGCATCCGTTTGCAAATGTGCTAACGTTGCATTTATTCAGAATCCGTGTTTTTAAATGAAATTTTGGCATTCATCATTTAATCCCAACAAAAGCCCTTTGGTATATTGACCTAAAATGTCTTTCAGCTGCCAAGACTTGGATAAAGATCTTTGGAAAGGTTAAATGAGCCGGTTTTCGGAAGCTCTTGTCCCGCACAGACGCAAGAATCTCTCGGTTGAAAAAGAATGGTTGTATGCCGACCCTTTTATGTGTCTTCCTCCCGCGAGCCGACCTCAGTTCAGAAGAAAACCTGCTACAATGGGGCAAAACGCACTCCCACTTCCGTTTAAGCTTTTGGTTTCATCAGAGGAAAGCTGGACGACCTCTGTTGGTGTGGCCACAGCCCTGCAAGAAAATTCGGCAAACTCTCTTAAGCACAAGCTCGATGCAGTGGCAGGGGCTGCCAGCAGGGGGCGCACTCAAGCTCACAGCAAAGACAAAGGCCAGAAGCAAACGGTGGTCAGCAGATGGAGGCAGCTTGGAAAGGCAGGGAGCAGGATCTGAGGGGTCAAACAGCACCCTGGAAGAAAGCCTCGAACCTTTCACCCCCAAAACGAACCCTGAAAGCACAGAAAGACAGGATTGCACGTTTCATGTCTAGAGGTGAGAATCGTTTTTAAGATGGTTTCTGTGCTCGGGTCTTAGATGTTGGGAGTGCACATGCACGCCCTTGCACCAGTATGGCTCCAAGCATGGTGGCAGCCCTGAGCCCCAAGCCTCGCGCACTGCAGGCCTTGGGAAAGCCTGCTCATTCCTGCTGCTTCGGGAGCTGGCCTGGCCTCAGCCCTGGATCCAGGCCTTTTCTTTTCAGCTCACTTCCTGTCCCTCCCCACCCCTGCCAAGCACATTCAGTGACCTCATTCCCACTGCTGAGAGAGCTTTGGGTGAAACCTTAGCCAGAGGCCCACAGACAACCCTGGCTTCCACCCTGGGAACACACACAGCGACTGGCCAGCACTGACAGTTTGGTTTTGCTTTTCAGAAATGCCATGTATATCTTCAGAAGCACAGAAACTCCTATCATACTGTGTTAAAAAGCCTCAGGCTACGACTCCTTCCACAGTCGGGCGTTCCCCTGCTCTAGTGCAGCTTGTGGCAGAGCATAGGAAGGCTGGCAGGAAAGATGAGATTTTTAAAGAGACACTTGCAGCATCAAACGAAGACAATGGATTCCAAAGAATTGGAACTTGCAGTTGTTCTCTCTAACCAGGAGAATGAGAAGTCCAGAGTCCTCTTGCCAGCCAGAAAGAAGGCATGTCTCTCAGGAAGAGATCTCACACTGTTCTGACATCTGTCATTACACCTAGCAAGACAGCGACAGGGGTCAGTGACAGGCAGGACCACCTAGCAAGACAGCGACAGGGGTCAGTGACAGGCAGGACCACACCTTAACCAAAGCTGCTTGCTTTTATCTGCCTCTTGTCCCTGTTTAAATCTAAAGCTCATGTCAGATCCCCAAGATAGAGTTAGAGGAAAGTGTCACTCAGCCTGTTTATTTGTCCCTCTTGTCAATGCGACCACCTTGAACAAACCTTTCAGGTGACCCACTGAGGGTAGATGGCTGAGCAGGGTTCATTCAGGCTTCCAGGCCTCCCTCGCCCAGACGCTGGCCCTCACAACTCCAGTAACAAACACAGAAGGCTAGTACGATTAGACTCACCGCTAGCCTGCTGCTATCATTTATAAGCCTGGCGTGTGTGGTGTCCCAAGGAGTAGAGGTAAGAACTGGAAGCCAGCCAGGCAGTGGTGGCACACGCCTTTAATCCCAGCACTCGGGAGGCAGAGGCAGGTGGATTTTTGAGTTCGAGGCCAGCCTGGTCTACAGAGTGAGTTCCAGGACAGCCAGGGCTACACAGAGAAACCCTGTCTCCAAAAACCAAAAACAAACAAACAAACAAACAAACAAAAAACAAACCAGAAGCCACCCATGGGTGAGCTGGCTTTACTTCCAGGTCACCTGGAGGCTAGCTTTTCACTACAGACTGGAAACCTGTAGCCAGGGTTTCCACACAAGCCTGATTGCCCCAGAGGACACATGGCCTCAGAATTCGTCCTTTTTAATCCCCCTGCCGCTTGGAATGTCAAGGTCTCTACTCCGAGTTCATCTTTCCCTAGCTACACACCCTGGCTCTTCTAAATGTCCACAAAGTTATGTGGCCCTTTGTTGTGGCTGCCATTTCCTGTGTGTCTTCACCACACAGAAAACAGAGAAGCCGAGGAGAGGGGAAGCTGAGGGCCAGTTTGCTCTCCTTTGCTGCCCCAGTGAACCCACAACTCCCCCGCCCCTCAGACTGGGAGAGCTCCAACTTGCTGCTGTGGTCAGAACACTCTGTGTTGGATGCCTTTTCTTCTTTTAAGATAAAAGTTTTATTTTAGAGAAAAGCACAAAGCTCTGGGTGTTGTAGCCCTGGGTGTTGTGGACTATCCAGGATTGACCAGGGCTCCAGAACTTTTAAGCTGTGCAAGACAAATTGTATCGCCCCCTCTCCCCCATAGCCGACTGGACACAGTAGCTACCTCCCAACCAGGGTCCCCACCCAGGCTGCAGGGAGCCTTGAAGCTTTCTTCTGTCACTTAACACTCAGGAGTAACTGCTTTCCCCTTCCCCGTGTGAGGGTTAATACCTACTGCCAGCCTCTCAAGTCCTTCAGTCACCTAGGAGACAAAGCTCTGGGCACCTGTGTGATGACAGCTCCAGATTGGGTTAGGTGAGGTGGGAAAACTCATCCTAATTATGATGACACCCTCCACCAACCAGCGTCCCAGCTGAATGGGAAGGAAAAAGTCAGCCGGAACCTCTCTCTGCTTCTTGCCTTGGAGTGCTAAATAGCCAGCCCTCTTCATACTCTGACTTTCCTGGGGTGACTTCCACCTGTGTGCACCAAAAAAATAAGCCCACCCGCCCTCCTCTCTCTCTCCCTCCCTCCCTCCTGTCCTCTTTCCCCCCTTCCCTCCCTCCCACCATCCCTCCTGTCCTTTCTCCTCCCTCCCNGTCACCAGCCTCAGGGGTTCTGCTATAGAAACAGGAAATCAAGGAGTTTCTCTTCTGTGTTCAGCCATGTACCCCATGACCAACTCTCACTGGCCCATATTGTCCTCCCAGGTAGCCCTCACTCTGTTCTATTATTTCTCTGTCACAGCACAGTTCCCTCTCAGTGTCCTTTTTTTGAAGAAGCCAGTCCTTTCACTAGCCCTGCAGGTGTGCCAGCACCCAGCCCTGCAGGTGTGTCTCTACCCAGCCCTGCAGGTGTGCCAGCACCCAGCCCTGCAGGTGTGTCTCTACCCAGCCCTGCAGGTGTGCCTCCACCCAGCCCTGCAGGTGTGCCTCCACCCAGTCCTGCAGGTGTGCTAGCACCCAGCCCTGCAGGTATGCCTCTACCCAGCCCTGCAGGTGTGCCTCCACCCAGCCCTGCAGGTGTGCCAGCACCCAGCCCTGCAGGTGTGTACCTGGTCTCTCTGTTCCCCTGACACTGACCTAACTGGGTGTTCCTCCTTGATTCATTTTTCTTTTCACTAACGGTGGTCCCAGCCAAAAGTAGTATGTATCATTTGGATACTTGGACTGTGCCAGAAATTCCTGACCTCCTGGTGACCCACTAACACACACACACACACACACACACACACACACACACTCACGCACATCATTGTTTTGGATGCCAATACAATGAGACAGGAATCACTATGTAAAGCACAATGGGTAATGGAGGCTGAGGTCATAGCACATAAGAAACTCCTTCCTTCCCCCCCCCCAACCCACCCCCCAGCACCCAGAGGGCAGAAGAAGGGCATTTCCCCTGACCTAGTCATTTTCTTACAGCCCTTGCCCTTCTGGGTTATGCTACTGCTGCTGCTGATCCAGTCTGCAGGAAGGGTGTGGAAAAAAAAGGAAGAAGGGGGAGGGGGAGCAGGCAGAGGAGGGGGAGCCATTGTGCCCAGAAGGGACTGGGTTTTCACTGGCTTTCTGCCTTCCCTTGGTGACAACCTCATCACTGAGTTGAGCTCTACCCATTTAGCCATCCAGTCCTTCAGTCACTGTATTCCTGGGCCACGCTTGAGGGCATGGAGAGAGGGTCCCCTCACCTTGGTCAGCCCCAACACACCTGCACCAAAGGCTCTGCCCTGTGACTTGAAGACTACTTGGTGGAAGGTTCTTCCCCAGAATAACCATTTCTACTCTGTGTTCCTACATCAATCACAGAACATCACCTTCTTAATGTTGGGCTCCCAGAGGCTGACCTGATAGTCACCAAACAAAAGTAATCTGAAACAAGTCTGATGCCGTTTATATGCAGAGAAATGCGTCATTAAGTCACAAAACCTGGGAAGCATGCGCACAGGGTCTGACTCATCCTGATGCCCGTTTTGTATAACTTAGTAGAAAATGTTCTAGTGGGAATGGGAAGGAGGGGGGAGTCTGAGTGACTGCAAGGGACAGACTGCTAGATGTGCCTCCTACTCATCCAGCCAGAAGGGCCCGGTTCCATGCACTAGTAAGTACTTGGCTTTTATTTTTAAGGCTTGTGCACACACACGTTCAAGGACAAAGATAGCTGTGTACAACTCATTCCCAAAACCAGAGTGTAACGCCTCCCTTGGGCTTCTCTGTAGTCACATGAGAAACCTGAAACTGTGGTTGGGTATTTCAATATCAAACTAATTGGGCTGCAGAGGTGGCTCAGCCGTTAAGAGCCCTCGAGTGGACCCATGTTCTAATCCCAGCACCCAAGTTGTGTTTTAAAATCAGCTGTAACTGCAGTTCCAAAGCACCCAAGGCTGTCTTCTGCAAGCGCTGGAGCACTGAGGTGCAGGCAAAACACTCACACGTATAAAATAAAAATAAGATGCATCTTTTAAAACTCAAATTAATTGTGGATTGTTTGGTTCATTCCCCTGTTTTATCTTTCGACAAGGGGCATGGAGAACTCCCGTCAAGGGATCCACAGTCCACTGTTTGTTTCTTTGTTTATTCTGAGATCAACCCCAGTCCTGACAGCAGTTTAGGCAAGAGCTCTTCTCTTGGTCTAGACCTCAGCCCTCCTGTTGCTTCTTAATTTTGAGACAAGATCTCACTAAGTTGCCCAGGCTGCCCTTGAATTTCCAACCCTATTGCCCCAGCCTCTGAGCAGGTAGGCTGGGGGGGAAGGAGGCACCTGGTTCAGGCCAATTATTGGTCCTTCAAAGTGTACCCACTGCTGTGAATTCAGATACCACTCTTTTAAAATATATATATTTAAAATTTTTATTTTATATGTGCATATATATATATGTATATATGCATAAACACATGTACACATATGCACATACATATATGCACCGCTAGTGTGCAAGCACTCTTAGGTCAGAAGAGGGCATCTGACTCTTTACCATGTGAGATATAGGCACTTCTGTGTGGGTGCTGGGAACTGAACCCCAGCCTCTGCAAGAACAGTGAGTACCCTTAACCAGCGAGCCGCCTCTCCAGTCCCTCGCTGCCACTCACAACTCAGCATGGCAAGGTTTCTGCTTCTACCATGTGGCTTGGGGAGGTTAGACCCAGGTCATCAGGTATGGCAGGAATACCGAGTCCTTTGGACAGCCCGAATACACATATTTTTAAATGTAGATATTGTGTGTGATTAAAAAAAAATAAGACGTTTGGCAAAGAGACACCTTGTTGGTGGTGGGGTTCTTATTTCAGTCATGGGCAGAGCAGATGGCAGTCCTTTGTGCATCCTAGCCTGATGCCTAGCTTGGTGGCCAAAGCTCTTTCATGGGTACAACTCATAAAAATCCAATCCAGGGAGCTGGTGAGATGGCTCAGCGGGTAAGAGCGCCCGACTGCTCTTCCGAAGGTGATAAGTTCAAATCCCAGCATCCACATGGTGGCTCACAACCATCCGTAACGAGATCTGGCGCCCTCTTCTGGGGTGTCTGAAGACAGCTACAGTGTACTTACATATAATAAATAAAAAATAAATCTTTAAAAAAAAAAAAATCCAATCCAATCCAATCCAATCAATGATTTGACAATCCAGGTAGCACATAAAGGCATAAGATGTCTGTCTCTCTGATTCTGTTGCAGGTTGTGTGTTTGGATATCTGAGTATCACTCCCTCTCAGCGATTCCACATCAATCATTAAAGAAAATGTCCTGAGGACATGTTTACAGGCCAGTCTGATGAAGTCATTTTTTGAATTGGGGTTCCCTCTTCCAAAATGACAGTGTCAAGTTGACATAAAAACTATGCAGCACAGACTATCAAAACTAAATAAAAGAAAACACAAATTAAACTTTCTCTCATCTTGCTTTAGGCAGTCCTATGGAAGGGGCAGGGTTCAGACTGTATTCTAGGCAGTTTGGCTGTGTGGGACAGTAGCCCTCACTTGAAGATCCAGCTTGTCACTGTGCCCAACACAGACTTGGGTCTCTCAGAGGTATTTGTGTGTCTGCTGCTCTGGTCTCAATATCTTTGTTTACCTGGGTAGATTGTCTCAGTGGCTTTTCTCAGGATGACTTGGAAGCTTGGTAAATTTGGCCAGAATAGGGTGGAGACAGGGCTGTACTGTACAGTCAGAACAAAGAGAACCCCTCCTTCTTCCATCTGGTTGTACCTAAATGCTCCACCCCAGATGATAGACTTCTGAGCCCCGTCACAGGCTGGCCAACCCTCCTCCTCTACCCTTGAAAAGTCTTCATGCTTCCTAGAGGCCTGCCTGCCTGCCTTCCTCCCTCCTTCCCTCCCTCCCTCCCTCCCTCCTTTCCTTCCTTCCTTTCTTCCTTCCTTCCTTCCTTCCTTCCTTCCTTCCTTCCTTCCTTCCTTCCTTCCTTCCTTCCTTCCCTCCCTCTCTCCCTCTTTCTTCCTTCCTTTCTTTCTTCTTTCTTTCTTTCTTTCTTTCTTTCTTTCTTTCTTTCTTTCTTGTTTAAAGATTTATTTACTTTATGTATGTGAGTACACTGTAGGTGCACAGATGGTTGTGAGCCACCATGTTGTTGGGAATTGAATTTTTAGGATTGGCCCCACTCGCTCAGTCCCTGCTTGCTCCGGCCCAAAGATTTATTTATTATTATACATAACTCCACTGTAGCTGACATCAGACACACCAGAAGAGGGCGTCAGATCTCATTACAGGTGGTTGTGAGCCACTATGTGGTTGCTGGGATTTGAACTCAGGTTCTTCGGAAGAGAGGTCAGGGCTCTTACCTGCTGAGCCATCTCGCCAGCCCCAGAGACCATTTTCTTAGACGAGCTTGCAAGCAGGACACACTGGATTGAGATCCACCTTGTTCCTAGTGTGCTCATTGCTGGGTCTCCAGCTCAGAGGCTGGAGCCAGATGTGGTACCTGAGTCAGAGGGGCCAACTACATCCTTCTATGTAAGCCCTTTGGCCTTCCCGTGACTTAACGTCACCCAAACCTAGAGTCTGTGACATAACACTTGGCTCAGACACTCACAGCTCACGTAAGTCTCCTCACCCTGGACTGAAGAAAGAATTCTAGAGGAAATCCCTGCTCTTTGTCTGGGAGAACCAGCCTGACAGAAGCAACCAGAAGGCAAGTGTGGGGAGCCCCTGTCCTTCACAACCACACTGCAGGCCCAAACCCACTCACTTTGAGAGTTTCATAGGCAGTGAATTCCCACATGCTTCAGGCTAACGGCATTCCCACCCTGCGATAATCTGAGCACTAGTGGCAATGGCTGCTTTAGTATCCCTCCACACACATACACGCACGCACGCACGCACGCATGCGCACAGACACATCCAGATAAAAACACACATCCACACACACATGCATACACTATAATGACTATAATCACACGTGTACACATATACACCCATGCACACACACACACACACACACACACACACACACATATATATACACACACACACGTACATTCACATGTACATGCACATACTACATGCACATTCTACACACACCCATGCACGCACACACACATAAATACACATACACCCCCCCCCACACACACACTCTTTGCATTATTGCTTCTTCCTCTGATTCACAACGTCTTCCCCTGATGCATAAATGATACCGTGCACTCCTCCCACCATACACCCTGGGGACGCAGCTCCTAAAGAGAGTGCTGGATGTTTACACGGGGAAATATGTATTCATTAAAAATACTGTTTGAAGCCAGAAATAACTTGTGCATTGACAGTTTCGAAGGAAAGAGTGGGAAGCCTTTTCCCCCTACTTATTCACAAAAAATGTCTCACTGTTGCCATAGATACAGATCTACCCAAGGACAGAGCCCTCCTGGAGGATGTAGTCTCTGGCCCTGGATTGGATGTAGCCCAGGATTAGGTAGGTGCACAGCAGCAGCAAGGGGGATCGATGCAGAGAAATTTGGGAGTGCAGCTTGAAGACACCTGTTGGGGTGTCAGTGGGTATCTGAGAACTTGCAAACACAGACTCAAAGGAGGCACTGGCACCATCAAGCCTCAGAGGGAGTAGCCCCAGCATCAAACCTGTTCTGACTGCCACCTGTGACAGGGAATCCAGAGCCCTCATCCAGTCCTCCCAAAGTAGTAATGAAAGTCTAATTCATAAGTAAATATGTTCCTCAACCCAAAACTGAGAATGGGTTTAGGTTTCTGCATTCGAGATGTATTTTACAGCAGCGACACTGTGTGAAGTCTTTGTTTTAAGTTCAGTGTGACAAACTGTCTATGACAAACTAACAATAAATACAGAGCCGTGTCCAGTGAGAGCCAGCTGGCTGAACACTGGGGTCAGGGGGCTCAGATGATGCACAGAGAGAAGGCTTTAGGAGGATGGGGACTGGTGGGCCCAAACTCTTCACCTGGATTTGAACTTGAGCCCTAAATCTGCATTCCCCTGGGCTCCGGGCTTAATCTCTTAGCTCAAAACTTGAAGACCTTGGGGGTGGAGATGGCTCAGCAGTTGAGCATGCTCACTACTCTTCCAGAGGACTTGGGTTTGATTCCCAGCACACACACAGAAGTGCCTAAGGGTCTGTAACTCCAGTTCCCAGGGGATCCAACACGCTCTTCTGGCCTCCTCCAGCACTGAGTATCATGTGGTACTAGGTATACATAGGCATAAATGCAGTCAAAGCACCCATACACAAAATACTATTTTTTTTTAAAAAGAAAGAAAAACAAGACCTTCATGTTCATAATAAATTCTCCGCCATGGTCATCCACTATAGCTCACCCCTTTCCTCTCTTATCTGCTTGCTTACGTCTAGAGCAGTGCTTCTCAACCTTCCTCATGCAGTGATCCTGTAAAATAGTTCCTCACGTGGTGACCCCTAACCACCACATTTTACAGTGCTACGTCATGACTGTAATTTTGATAATGTTATGAATTATAATGTAAATGTCTAGTATGTGACCCCAAAAGGGTCTAGAGGCACAGGCCAAGAACTGCTGGTCTGGCGCTATTAGTGTGGGTCAGATTTGCCCTGGGAACTGATGAAAAGGTTTTGGAAGTAGCTGGAAGTGATGGTTACCCAACACTGAGCAGAAGCCGTGCTGGTGGATTCCGGAAGAAACGAAGACTGGTTGCAGAATACTTATCTTGCCTATTTCAAGCTCTGATCTTGACACCATCAAGGAGAGAAAGAATGAAACAACACATTTAATGTTATGTGTAATTCACCAAAAAAATTTTTAATTACTTTTTAATATAGTAACCTGCACCAGTAAAGAAAATAAAAATGAGTTAACTAAAAACATGCACAGGAAAGGAACACAAATCACGTGGTTAGCGCACATCTTGCTAAATGCTCCTGGCAGGGTGTCATTTTTTTTCTATAGGGCTATTCATGAAGTAAATGTTGCTTTACGTTTATTTATTTTATACTTTTGAACCGGGGTCTTCTAAGACGATCCTCCTGCCTCCACCTCCTCAGTCAGTACTTCCTTTGCAGACATCCAGCACCACACCCAGCTTATTGTATGCTAGGGATCAAGTGCGTGGACTGGGGCTTGCTCAGCAAGCACTATCCTGAGCTATGTCCCCAGTCCTGTTACTTCACTTTAAAAACAAGACCCGAGTTGCCTGCAGTGGGCACAATTCCAGGGAAATACAATGGTCTGAGGTCTGAGCTTATCAACAAGAGGAACCGGGTAGGGGATGTAAGATCTCAGGTGATTGGCTGAAGTCCCAGGCGACACCAATAGCTCCTGTACCTTGGCAACTGCTGTAGATTGAACAGCGCTCTCTCTCTCTCTCTCTCTCTCTCTCTCTCTCTTACACACACACACACACACACACACACACACACACACTGAAGGAGGCAGTCCAAGTCACCTTTGTGTTGGCAAAGGCAGTGTTGTCTGAGAATGGTTAATGACGTTTGGACGGCTTTTTTTTTTTTTTTTTTTGTAATAAGGGAGGAGCCAGTAATAGGGAGGCGGAGCCTAAGACGCAAGGGAAGAGGAAAGCCTGTGACCACCGCGCAGGTCCCTTTGAGCCCTGGGTTGAGTGTCACGGATCTGTTATCATTCTTTCCACCACATGCCTGCCAAAAAGGGGAGAGAGGGGAGGGATGTAGCTGGAAGTTTAAACTTACATGATTTAAATATTTAAGTAGCCCACATAGAGACCACAGTGTTCTAGATGGATACTGGCTAAGTCTGGATGTCTAGCAAAGAAGAAAGTGAGATAATATCAGAGTGAGCAGAGATGGCGGGGTAGCCCTCACAGCACCCCTGGGCTGTTTACAGACTCACCTGTTTCTTCTTGGTGCTTGCATTCACGCCCCTCTGAGCCCCAGTGTGTGGACGGCTTAGAAGGAAGCAGAGCTTGGGAAACATTCCTTCCTTCCACTGTGAGCCGAGGACTTGCAGGAGAAACAGCATTTGGAGAACAGAGTCGACTTGGTGCTTCTTCTCTGTGTGCTTGTCTTGCTGTCACCGTCATTCAGGACAGTGGCCAGCGAAGCCACCTCTGCCTTTCAAAGGGCAGTTTCGGAGCTGGAGACATAGTTCAGTTGGTAAAACTCATGCTTTGCCAACATGGGGACCCCAGATACTGTATAAAAAACTGGGTGTGGTGGCTCTCATCCTGGATGAGAAGACTGCAGGGACTGCCTGGCCAGCAGCCTAGCCTACTAGGTGAACTCTATCTCAAGAGATCCTGTCTTAAAAGAAAACAAAACAAAACAAAACAAACAAAGAAACAAACAAACTAACTAAACTAAACTAAAAAAAAACCCCAAAACAAACAGGACCTGAGAATTCTGAGAAATGACACCCAAAATTAAATTCTGACCTGCACACACACATATGCACTATCCCCCATGCCCACACACGCCCAAGCATGCATGCACAAGCCTCCCCCCCCCCACATACAAATAAAAGAGAAACTTAACACTAACAAAGACCAGGACTAAGAAGGGGCCTCCATACTTAGAGGGTGTCAGTTTCTCTGCCGTCATATTGAACACTTTAAAGAGATGTGAGTTACTTTATTAATTGCAGTTTTCAAAACAGACTTTTCATCTGGACTTACTGCTCAGTCACCACTGGATGCTTGGGTGACAGTGGAAAACACTACCCCCATGGGAACAGAGGGCTCCCGAGATTAAGTTCTTACAGCCCGTGGCCCCAGAGGCCTGAGGGAAGACAGTTATAAGAAGGTGGAAATCTCTGAAATTTCGATTAGCATTTGATCTCATGATTTTGAAGGGAAGGAGTATTTTAGTCCTCTTCAGAAATGGCATGTCCAATTCAGCATGTGTTAACTCTGCAGGCATACTGACAGCAGTGTAACGTAACACAATTAACACAAGTGAAAACTTGTGTGTGTGTGAGTTCAGGTAGTTCTGCCTTTCAGAGGGTTAAGGAGTCCAGGCTTAATACGTGTGAAAGATGCCTTTCTTTAAGACTTTGTTTTTCTGTAATGAAAAAGGTATGCTCTCATGTTGGTTTATGAGACAGCGTACACTCTATATTGGCATTGAACTTGATGCTTCCTCCAATTCATTTGCAAAATGTCTTGTCACGCTGAGTCGGCTTGTGAGTGAGAAGGTGAGACAGAATACAAGCACGGAGCTGCTGCAGGAGGCACTCACGGATACTTGACCTTCCCAGTCTAAAAGAAGGGTTTGACTCTCTGGTTTCCCCCAGATGGCTTCTTGATTCTCAATGGAGACAGTCTAGAAGCTGGTGATTTTTATGGGTTGGTATATCCATAACTGTACAAGTGGGTGAGGTCCAGGAGGTCTGGAAATGCTATTTATTTGAGGATCTGTAATAGAGTATTTGGGGGTCGCGTTCAAACACAGATTAATTGCTTAGAGTCTGAAGGCTGAGACATTCAAGGCAATGTGCCATCCTCTCTGGTGTCTGTCGTCTTGCTGTCATAGGCCTAAGCTCTGTGTCCTCATGTGAAGCCCCCCAGGGCTTCTTTGTAAACACCCTAATCCCATCTTGAGGGCAGAGTCCCCCTGACCTAATCACACCACAGCGCACTGTCGCTGAAAGCTACTGCAGTTTTCAACACGAATGTTCAGTAGCCCAAAGTCTTAGAATCTCCTCCACTTCAGTCATTATTAACAACACCGTGCAACAGTAACAGGAAATAACTCAAACGAGGCTGACAAGAACTCATGACTTGCTATTGAGTTTTGTTGTTGCTATTTAAATCAGAGTTCGCTTATGAGTTTCAGTCAGTCAGGAAGAGAAGTTGAGGATGCTGTGAATTCTTTCTAAATTTTCAGTCCGGTCCAGACCCGGATGGTGTCAGTCCGGTCCAGACCCGGATGGTGACTGCCGACTCAGACCCCATGGTAGTTTGGATCACCTCCTCAAACGTGTTTAAATATGAGGTGAGGTCTGATGGTGACCCAACTTCCTTCCCTGAAGCCCCTCTACAGAGTTAGATAATGTGCCTCTGTAATCCCAGGACTTCTGTGGCAAGACAGGAAGCAGGGAGGGGAGAGCCACCCAGAAGCGCACCCCCCAATTATCCTAGAGTGAAAGATTAACCCTGCCTCAACTAGGTGCTAAGTGAGTCAACTCTCGAAATCTCCACACACTCACTGTGCGTGTGAATGCCTGCATTCAGCGCTCACACGCGTGTGCGTGCACACACAGAGAGTAAACAAATAAAGTAATTTTAAAAATAAAATTATTTTAAAATTATCATTTTAAAAATAAAATAATTATTATTATATGGTTATATGATCCAGGAATTGTGGTACATGCCTACAACCCTGGCCCGGGGGGACCATGGCAAGAAAGAGAAATTGAGGGCATCCTGGACTGTACAGTAAGACTAGCTCAGGGCTGGAGAGATGGCTCAGTGGTTAAGAGCACTGACTGCTCTTCCAGAGGTCCCGAGTTCAATTCCCAGCAACCACATGATGGCTCACAACCATCTGTAATGGGATCCGATGCCCTCTCCTGGTGTGTCTGAAGACAGTGACAGTGTACTCATATACATAAAATAAGTAAATAAATAACTCTTTTAAAAAAAAACAGCTTTCAAAAAATCATGCACAGAAAACAAAGATGGAGGGAGGAAGAAAGGGTGGTGGAAATAAAGTTGAGTGGATGAGAGGAGTTTGGATAATGAGAGAGATGAATAGATAAAAAGAAAGAAGGGTGAACGGGCGGGGATATATGGGAGGAGGGAAGGGCGGGGAGGGCCTGAGGGAGAAGAAGGCCTGAGATTGACCAGTTGCAAGAATCAATTCCTCAGTGTGACCTTCCCAAACAAATGGGGGGCGGGGTATTGACATTAAATACATGAAAGCCTATCAAATTAAGAAATTGGGGGCTCTTAACACAACTATACACCATGGGGCCACATCCTGAGTTTTGCCTCTCTATGCATGCTGACAGAGAAAAGCTCTCACACCCTGTGAGAAAAATCAGAGAAGCAGTCGCGGTTCCTTGTTTTGTTGTTTATGCCTTTTGGTTTCTGTGAGTATGAAATGACTCAGAGGAGGGAGGAAAGGAAAGAAGAACCTCCAGCCGGGAGCGCAGCTCTGTGGTAAAAAGCACCCTCACCTTATACACAAGAGGCAGCTCTCTAGTCCATCAGCCCCTGAGCAGGGTGACGTCACACAGAAGCCAGCTTACCCCAGGACCGGCTGAGTGGACTGCTCAGGGCTGCAGCCCAAAGATGCTTCCTGCAATTATCTTTGAATTATATTAGCAACGCCTGACGTCTGTGTGGAAATGGGGAACAATCTGGTAAAATAATATGTCCTTTGACACACCACACCTACACACACACACACACACACACACACACACACACAAAGTGCTGAATGGGGATGACAGGAACACCAGTCTGTGACATCCATTGGGAGGTGGCTGAGTTGGGGGCTTCTGATTCTCATGTGGCAGGGTATACATGTCCTATAGCCTTAGTGTATTTTGTAGACTTAAAAAAAAAAAAGGAGAGGCAGGTGTTGAATATGAGTCACTGAATCTCCATGCGGCTGAGGGCTTCTGAGCCTTTCAGAAGTACATTCCCCAAAGGTACTGACTTTAATTTAATGCTACCATGACCAGTCCAATCTATCTTTTAAATATTTATTCTGGAAGAATACAGAGATGCACAGCACGGCTGAGGTACTGACTCTACGTGGGTCTCTATAAGAGGATCAAAGTGACAGGAATTCACCGAATGAACTCATCTGCAGATTGAACTCATCTGCATAGTCGTCATTTCCTCTCTCGCTGAAACGCTGAGTCGGTGGTGACAACGCACGGAGTCACAGGTCTCAGTGTGCGGTGTCGGAGATCTCAGGCGCACATCTATTCTGCAAAGACATTTCCCTCAGAGGCTTGTGAGACACCTACACACGAGGCTTCTGAAAGATCTAGAGAGACTACACTGGACTAGGGGTGTGGTTCATGGGCAGAGTACTTGCCTAGCCTGCAAGTCCCTGGGGTTGACCTCCTGGGTGTGTGCAACACACACACACACACACACACACACACACACACACACACACACACACACACTAAATAGAGAAGTGCCCTGGAAGTACCAGTTGTTCCACCTAAAACTCCAAACCAGAATCCAACACTGTAAGCAGCAAGCAGCCTCACATCTTTCTTGGACACACAAGCCTTCCTCACATCTCCAGTACACTGTGATTTGGGGGTGTAATGGTCTATAACCATTGGCTACTTGACAGAACCTAGAATCATCTAGAAGAAATGTTTCTGGGTGTGTCTATAAAGGATTTTGCAGATTAGGCTAATTGGGGTAACTAGACCACTCTAAAGCCAGTGTACCTGAATTAAAGAGAGAGAAATTGAACCGAATATCAGCACTCATCTCTCTTGTTCCGACTCTGGGCACTACGGGACGATGTGACCAGTTACCTCAAGCTCCCACAGGATGGACTGAGCCCTGGAGCCACAGACCCAGATAAACCTGTCTTTAGGCTTCTTTTGGCATGCATTTCATCACAGCAATGAGAAAGGGAGCTAAGACACGGGATCTGAAGGACTGGTCGTGATGAGGCTGGACAGGGATGACCTAAGATGGACCATCAGTGTAGGAGGCAAGTGGAGCACACTGACTTACCCGACAACCCTTGCCTGCGTCCTCCAGACTCTGGCAGGCGGAAGCGGGATCACAGCGAAACAGTTGAGTCACAGTACTTCAGATTTTCAACAGGAAACCGGGAAAGACTTTAAAACTGAAACACATCTTTTATGGCCTAGGGAGTTAATCGGCTCCAGCCCAGGCCAGGACTCCATAAGGAGCTTTGGATCTCTCAAGCTTTGATCTGTGTTTGGGTTACATGGCTCCTGGCTCCAGATCCAAAACTAGGCACCAGGGGCCAGGGAAGACCCTGGGTTTTATGACCGGGTGTCTTATCCTTCAGGCAGGCCCTCGGGGGAAGAGACCTGGACCCAGGCCCTGGGTGAGGGTGTCTGGGGCGCTTTTGGCACTGACCCTTTTACCACAGGAAGCAAAGCTGCTCCACTCAGCAGACGCCAAGATAGCAGAGGTCACTGGGCCCTATCTGTGAGCAACAATTTTTGAGGCCAGAGCCTGGGTGCAATAGCCAGACTCAGCCACCCATCCTTAAAGGCCAATTACATAGATAACGCAGGCAGGCAAGGGTTTGTTCAATGTGGCCACATCGGGAAGAACAAATAAAGAGATCCAATGGCCTTCAGACCTCTTCAGGGTCCTAACGTGAAATTTAGGTTTAGATGAAAGGCATAACTAATCGATCTTGGCTTAGGTGTGGTCTTGTCCATCACAGATCCATCTCTGTCTCAGCTTCTGTCTCTCCTGCAAGGTGTTCAGACAAGCTGCAGACCTGCGGGAGACAAACTCCCCACCTGGCTGGCACCAGTGCTGAGCCCTTTCCTTCTCTCAGCAGGAGGTTCTGGGGAAATTCCAGTTTCTTGAGGACTGTTATTTCCACAGGCTGACAAAGTATGAGTATGTCTCCTTAGAGCATCTTTCTTCCCACCTGAACCCTTTCACTTAAGGGGAATGGGGTGGGGGGTGTTAGGCCATGGTAGAGCAGGTAATTACATGGCTATCTAGAAGAGCGATGAGGGAAAAGATAAAAACAGAGCTCCGGATGAAGAGAGAAGGACAGGATGCACATAAGCTGTCGTGCAGGAAGTGTCCCCGTAGCTGTCACACCTCCGGTGCTCCACAGAACCCTTCATTTCAGGATTCTTTGTCTCTAGCCACAACTGGTGCCAGCAGAATGCAGGACTGGCAGGTGGGAATTACTTTGGCTGCTGATGGGTTATACTCTCATCCCTAGGAACCGGTCAGAGGTCAGCCCCTGCTCGGAAGATCCAAATTAGGAGACTAGTGGAAAAAGAAGGGAAAGGACTGGAAATGAATCACACTGCAAAGCTACACGGTGCCTGCCGGGCTGCCCCTCCAGCTATCCATGATCAGCGGTAACCGGAACCGGAAGAAGCCTAAAGGAAAGTGGCCCAGGCATCCACTGCCCAAACACTCAACCCTCTGACGGCTTTGTTTGAATATGTTACCCACATGTGGTATATTTGTATCATTATAAGGGGAATGTCTATTCATAAATAATTCAAACAGCATGGAAAGTTAAAATGTTTGTTCAGGGCTGGAGAGATGGTTCAGTGGTTAGGCGTGTTAACTGCTTTTCCAGAATACCTGGGTTTGGTTCCCAGCACCCACAAGGCTGATCACAATGATCTGTAACTCCAGTTTCAGGGGATCCAGCATCCACTTCTGACCTCCTCAGGCACTGCACACATGTGTGCAGACATACATGCAGGCAAAACACCCACAGACGTAAAATAACTATTTTGAGACTTGAGAGATGGGTCAGTCGGTGCTTAGTAACATTATGTATGCCCTCACAGAGAACCTGAGCTCGGTTCCCAGAACCTGGCTCGGCAGGTTCACAACTGCCTGTAACTCCACCTCCGGGGGATCTGACACCCTGTTGTGGCCTCTGTAGGGACCTGCACCTGTGTGCTCACCCCATACACACACACACACACACACACACACACACACTCACACACAACAATAAAGCTTTATTTATAAAAAGAGAGTGATTGTGATTCTCTCTCTCTCTCTCTCTCTCTCTCTCTCCCTCTCTCTCTCTCATTACCAACTTCCATAAACATCAAACACCACCCTTTGCTCCGTATCTGTCTGTCTAACAGTACACAACGCACATTGCTCAATGTTGCTCAAACGTGTGAGCAACACTCAGGTGTGTGACTGCTCTGAACACAGGAGTGTTCAGACATCTTTACAGCTGAGACTTAACTCTGCTGGGGTCATTTGCATCTCAGTACAGTAGCAATCAATTTCACTTTTGTTAGCCACAGCATAAAATGCTAGTGTCTAACAACAGCAGAATTCATTCATCTGACCTCTTTTAGGGGAAGCAATGAATTTTTCAAAGTTCTCGTGGTTAAAAAATTATGCAATATACGCCAGCGTATGTGTACATTGACAATAACGCTCTGCTTTGAGCATGAAAGCTTTTTTTTATCTGCTTGAAAGATAAATTCTTTCCGATGGACTCCTGGTGGAAGGACTGGTGTAGTTCAAGCTTCTGTGTGGGATTTGTCACAGGGTTTGCCTATACACTTAAATGGTCGCCCAGAAAACACTATCAATATTTCCTTGCCGATCTGACGGGTGAAAAGCCCCTGTGTCCCTTGTCTCCTCGTTTGGGTTTCTGTTACTGTTAAACCTCAATCAAAACCTTGCGCTTCCTTTCGCCCACCTAGGGGGTTTATTCGTGGGGACTAAGTGTTCCTCCATTTTGCTTACTTCTCTCTTGGGTGCCACGCCTTGCCAACACATTTGCCTGTGTATTGGTGGTTCACACTGTCTGTTGAAGAGTTGCACGGTGTCCTGACTCACTTATGATGTGTTTCAGGGCACTGACTTTTTGCTTGTATGTTCTTTTTGGTATTTTCCTTCATCTTGATCTTATGTAAAAACAACAGCAACAACTCCCTCCCTGTGCTACTCATGAAAATGTCTCTACACCTTCCCAGCAACACACAGACATATTCACAGTTAGACACCAGAGCCCTTCTGTTCCCTGAGAATGATCAATGTCTTTTACGGTTTGTGTATAGCGGAGTATTGCCCCTTAGTTACATTTGTAATGTAATCTTTGTCATCCAGATTTCATTGAACCCCATCCTTCTTGGTCTATGCTGCTCTTTGCACTACCACAAATCCTATCTCCGCCCTCTAGAATTCCGGGCATGGAACCAGGGCAGGACGTCTGGGGCCCTCACTCTTCCTCTGCAAACTTCCTCAGACTCGAGGACATTTCCAGTCTCACCCTAAGGAATGTCTTTCTGTATAAAATTGAGGTTTGAGTTAAACCTTCAGTGTGAGGAGACTCCTGTGGAATGTGGAGCTTCCTCCTGGGGGGGGGGGGCTGGGCACCCCTCTCAATGTCCTTGGGTTTTCTGTTAATGTTTCCATACAATTATTTAGTTTAAATCATACACATGTCATGTTATAAAGTAAGTGTTATGAGGAATACACTTGTCTCTGCTGCTGTGAAAGCAACCTAGAGTTGTGCATATCCTTAAGTGTAATGAAGATAGTAATTTTGAGTACTTTTACAACTTTCTTGAAAAATTGATCGCTTTTGCTCTTGCAATATTTTGGGAAGTTTTTAGTTTGATTTTTGTTTTTCAAGACAGGGTTTCTCTGTGTAATAGCCCTGGCTGTCCTAGAACTCACTCTGTAGCCCAGGCCTCGAACTATAAAGATCATCCTGTCTCTGCCCCTCCCAAGTGCTGGAGCTAAAGGCATGCGCCACCAACCCATCATTTGGGGAATATTTAAACCTTGAAATAATACCCTCTAATTACAAAAATAATCTTAGCTTTTGCATTTCCAGCATTTCGTGTTAATATTATTATTATTGGAAGTAAAGATCAAACTCCCTAGATACGCAAAAACAATACCGTAAGACTTGTTTATTGTCTCTCTTTTAAGTCTTATTTATTTCTAGAAACTTTCCAGGCAAGATTCTTCCTCAGGAATGGCTCCTGAATTTTAAATTGTGATTTTTTTAAAATATAATTTAGACCACTGCCACATTTGCCTTTGACCTACATGTTGTGAACTCCTCAGTTTCCTAAAACAAAACCTACATGCATGTTACACGCGTGTAACATGCAATCCACAATTCATTTGTCTAGTCTTTCAATTACAATTTTTTTGCATTAGTTTTCTAAACGATGTTGGTCCTCTTTCTCTCTGGCTTTTTTTTTTGTAATCGTTCATAGTTTCCACATGTAAAATGAAACACCATGTACTGAAAGTATGTAAGTAATGCAGGCATCATCTGTGTTTGGTTTTGTAGAATTTTGCAGCTATTGGCAGTTTGCTCCATCCATCCTTGAAAATATAGGGAAATGCACACAGCAAAGATGCTCACTGGAGCATGATTTATTTTTATTTTGAAGAATTGGGACAAGGTCAATATCAAACAACAGGGAGTAGCAAGGCAGATGTGAGCCGTGGATTAGAGGGAGTGAATCCATTATACTAAGGGAAGAGTGCTGCTGTCTCAGACACTGACTGAATGTGTTTTAGCATTGTACTCTGTAAGACCTTTAGATAAACAAACAGAGTGAGTCTGTGAAGTCACCCTACAGGGATGCACTTGCTCTCTTAAAAAAAAAAAGTCTCTTTATGAGACCAGGGAGAGCTAACGGATAAGACTTAGGGCCCATGGCTTCTTCCTATCTGACCTCTACCCTATCCCAAATTTCCCACTGCAGGTAGATCCTGAAATCCCTCTGTACTTCAGCCTGTTTCCCCATTTGTCTGCTGCGAAGATTAAAACACTCTTACATGCGGAGCAGTGGTGGCACACGCCTTTAATCCCAGCATTTTGGCTTTAATCCCAGCACTCGGGAGGCAGAGGCAGGCGGACTTCTGAGTTCGAGGCCAGCCTGGTCTACAGAGTGAGTTCCAGGACA
The DNA here is from genome assembly GCA_902729485.2 of Mus minutoides. NCBI lineage: Eukaryota > Metazoa > Chordata > Mammalia > Rodentia > Muridae > Mus > Mus minutoides. Next base: position 1,341,516 of record LR749890.1, on the reverse strand, counting down.
GCCGGGGCTATACAGAGAAACCCTGTCTCAGAAAACAAAAACCGAAAAAAAACCAAAGGGGGGAGCACCCTTATATACTGAGACAAGCACGCAAATGTGTTTCTAGGGCACAGCAAACACCACCTAAGTGTGTGCCCGTTTTACTGAAAACCCTGAGTGCGTGGGAGGTGGCCAGTGAGTAAAGGCTGGCTTAACTTAAGCACGAAGCCCTGAGTTTGGTTCCCCAGAACCACATAAATTCACAGGTAGTCGCTCAAGTCTAATTCCAGCTGTCTTACACTCAGGAGAAAAGCAAAGACAAGAGAATTCCTGGGAGCTTGTGTGCATTCTAGTCTGGAATTCACAACATCCAATAAAAGACCCTGCTTCAAACAAAGGTCCTCTAACCCCCACAAGCAGATCACATGAACGATAGTGCGAGTGTCCGCGCTCACTGATGATTTTGTGGGAAACATTTATTATTTCTTTGAGCAGGGGCTTCAATAGTAGAACTTTGCTATTCTTTTGCTAAAACGAGATGATTGCTGGCAGAGGGGTTAGGTTGGGATGCATGACCTGAGAAGAACTCAGCTAGGAAGCTGGGAAAACCCTTGTCTGACCCAGAAGCCTAGGTGACCTTCATTCAGTTGGTGAATGAGGAAAGAGGGCGGAGCCTGTCGGAGGCTCCAGAAGAGTCACGTGTGAAACAGGCTGCTTCCCAGAAGACTGACTCAGGGAAAATGATTTCCTGGGCTTCTCCACCTTAGTCTTCATCTTTCCTGTTTAGTTCCCAATCCAGACCATCTAGTCTTTGGGTTTATTTTTTCAGCAGGATGGGAGGTAGGACTGAGAGCTACTTCTGAGGCCGGTGCAAATAGCTGCATTGCATTTCCAACCATTACATCAGGAGGTGGGGCTCACATTTTAATTTGAGGACAGCCAGAACGTTCTTCAGGCCCCCCGTCAGACCTGGAGCTAGTGTCCGAATGTCTAACTCCGTGGTTTCATTCTTTTTTTTTTTCCTATTTAGATTAAATCTCAAAACACTGTGTGTCTGTGTGTCTCTGTGTGTGTGTCCCAGATTTTACTAACACACAGAGGCACTGATGAAATCATTTCTGCCTCTGTCCTATCTTCCCTGTGATGTAAGGTAACCTGCCATGGTTTCTGAAGAGGACACCTTGCTGCTCAGCGTTTGCATTTTAACCCCAAGTCCAGGGCAGCCTGGCTCTAAGCCTCTGGGCTTCCGTAGTGAGAATGAGAGCTTGCTTTGTCTTGTGACAAATTTCCCTTTTAAACTAAGTGGTTTTGCAGGAAGGAAGGTACAGCCCGGAGGAAAAATCCAAGTGGCACCTGACCCACCCTCCTCCCTACCCCATCAAGGCTCCCAAGAGTTCATCCACGGATCATGGAAGAAAAGACATAAGCCATTACATGGAAAAGACACAAATGTGAAGCGCCATGGAAGGCAGAGCGAAGCCGTACCCAGGTGTTGCCATGGTGAAGTGCCCACAATGATGACAGGCATAGTGGGTAAGGGTGAGGGTTAGGGTTGGGGTTAAGGTTAAGGTTATGGTTAAAGGGTTATATGGTTAGGGTAGGAGGGTTAGAGTTAGGGTTAGGCTGAGAGGGTTAGAATTAGGGTTAGAGAGGTCCTAGAAACTACAAAAGTGGAGAAAGAGGAAGATGGTTAAGAGATAGGGCTCACTCCCACTCCAGAGCCGCCTACAGTACAGACATAGCAACAAGTGGCAGCTCAGGCACCTGCCACCCTGCAATTCTTTCTCTGCAACAGTGTCTACATCTGTGCAACAATGGCTTCCAACCCAGTTCTCTGCAAAGTTTCACACACTCCCAAAATCTGGAAGGTGTTGAAAGGCACCATTAATTGCCTGGTGTAAGGGCAGGGGGCAGTTAGCTGTGTGTGGCAGCTTTCAGGGTTTCTGCAGAGCACTGAGGATCCCTTGCTGTGTACTGAGTAGGTGGATGAAGTAGACCCGAAGGTCAGCCCCAGAGCAGAGCAAGATGGCAGCGGATCAGTTACTTTTCTCGTGGCTGTGACTCAACATCTGACCAGCAGCAACTGAAGGGAGGAGGGCTCACTTGGGATTGAGGTTTGACAATATAATCCATCACACTGGAGAAGGCATGGAGGCAGGGAGCATGCGCAGTGGAGATGGCATGGAGGCAGGGAGCATGCGCAGTGGAGAAGGCATGGAGTCAGGGAGCATGCGCAGTGGAGAAGGCGTGGAGGCAGGGAGCATGCACCTAGGAGAAGGCATGGAGGCCGGGTAGCATACACAGAGGTAGACCTGCATGCATGTAGGGGAGGAAACAAGTCCTAGCTATAAAGGTCAAGGGCTGCCTACCAGAGGTCTATATCTTCCAAAGCTAGGCTCTCTTTCCCAAAGGCTCCTCAACCTCCCCAAAGAGTGACACCAACTGGGAAACACATATTTAAACGCAGGGGCCTGTAGGGAACATTTCACACTCACACCATAACTGCAGGAGAAACTGAGGCAGTACAGCCTTCCCCCATTGCAGTCAGTAGGGAGATGTATGACATCAAGAGGCATGGCCTTGATCATCCTGAAGGAAACACACAGATGCGGGTGCATGCACAGCAGCCACAGTGGCTGTGTCACAAAGATCTCAGGTTTGGACATCTATGTAGTGCAGTTCTCCCCACCATTGTCGCTTTCTGCATGTTCCCAGGCAGTCCATCTCCCTTGTGAAGACATTTATCAGACCGACGACTGCCACAGAGTGGGTCAGCACTACACCGTATGCTTTCATGGAAAGCTGCAAGCTCAGGCACACTGCCCCCCCCCCCCAAGCCCCATCCCCACCCCGGCTCCCTGCTGCCATTTGTAGAACTTGTCAGGTCTAACACTATGAAAGAATCAAATTCATGACCTCCTAACAAAGATATGGGAGTCTGCAATGATGACCCCAGGAGGGTACTCTTCACCCCTGTGTGAGCTCTCACCCCAGGAAAGGACATGCTGCCTGTAACTGACCTCCTGGGCTTCCTCACACATATGTAGAAATTCCCAGACAGACCATGGTGGTGTGGGTTGGGCACCCAGGATTCTGCCCCCCCCCTTCCTGTGCTGACCACTGGGGAGCTGTGGGCCCCTCCCACTGCTTCTCTCTTTCTGGTCAGGGACATGAGTGCCAGTCCCCTTCATGATCACCTCAGATGGTCTTTCTTCCCATTAGAGACTCCGGTTACACCCTGATTCAAACCAACTTATAAAGAATGGGGGTTAGAGAAAAAGGACATTGGTATATTAAGTAGTATGTATGTATGTTTGTATGTATGTATGTATGCATGTATGTATTAGAGTGGCTTACAGGTTGTAGTCTAGCTAGTCCAACAATGACTGTCAATGGCATTTATAATTGGAAGGTCCAAGAATTTAATAATTGTTCAGTCCATGATGATGGTTGTCTCAGCTGGTCTTCAGTATTCTCCAAAATCCTAAAGACGTCGGCTCTAATGACAGTGACAGAGCCAGAACAAGCACAAGAAGGCAAAGGGAGAGCAAGTTTCCTTCTTCTATGTCTTCTACATAGCTTTCCAAGAGAAGATGTGGCCCAGATTAAGGGTAGATCTTCCCATCTCAAAAGATCCAGGTTAAAAGTAGGTTGTCCTACCTCAAATTATTTAATTTAGCAAATGATCCCTCACTGTTTGGGTCTCAGTTAATTGTAGATGTATCTGAGGTGACAACCAAGAATTACCATCCCAGTTGGCAATTCATTTGTTCTCCTAAGAATCTGAGTTCAATTTCCCAGAATCCACAGGGGGTGGTTATTTTCACCGTCACCTTGACACAGTCCAGAATCACTTAGGAAGAGTCTCAGGGAGGAATTGCTTAGATGAGGTTGGCCTGTGCATATGTTTATGGGGCATTGTCTTGATTACACTAACTGGGGTTTGAAGACTCAACCACTGTGGGCATCATCATTCTCTAGGCAGTTGGATCCTAGGTTGTATAAGAGTGGAGGCATGCATCAATTCATGGCTCTGACCCCTGGACTGTAAATGCAAGGAGACAAGTTGCCTCAAGCTCCTGCCCCCGTGGTGCCACGATGCTCTTTAACCTGGGATTGTGAGCCAAAGAAACCTTTCTCCTTTAAGTTGATTTTATCACCGTAACTGGAATTGAGATTAATACACCACTTAAAAAAAAAAGTCAGGTGCTGTGGTACACGCTTTCAGTTCCAGAGCTGAGGGGTGAAGTCAGAATGATCTCCAAGGCTCGCTGAACCAACAAGGTCTGGGTTCAGTGAGATGCCCGGTCCCCAAAATATACGAGGTGGAAAGCAACTGAGATAAACACCTGACATCTGTCTTCTCTGTTTCTCTGTCTCTGTGTACCTGTGTGTCTGTCTGTGTCTATCTCAGTCTCTCTGTCTGTCTGTCTGTCTGTCTGTCTGTCTGTCTCTCTCTCTCTCTCTCTCTCTCTCTCTCTCTCACACACACACACACACACACACACAAACACTCCTGCAAGAATGGGCAATGAAGGGCCAGGCGTGGTGGCGTACGCCTTTAATCCCAGCACTCGGGAGGCAGAGGCAGGTGGATTTCTGAGTTCGAGGCCAGCCTGGTCTACAGAGTGAGTTCCAGGACAGCTGGGGCTATACAGAGAAACCCTGTCTCGAAAAACCAAAAAAAAAAAAAAAAAAAAAAAAAAAAAAAAAAAAAAAGAATGGGCAATGAAGTTAAGTATATACTTACTGAAACAATCTACACTTGAGTATCAACACAGACAAGTACCAAGAATTGGGTCCACCAAGGACAGGCTGTATCTAAGAAGCACACCTTGCCGTGGCCACCCTGTGCTGGTCCCAGGCCCTTGCCCCCAGAGCTGAGCATCTAAGCAGAGAGGCGGTGGCCTGGAGGCTCCTTGTTGCTGCTCCCTCTCCTCCTCTCCACAGTGATGTCCGTGCCTGGGTTGCCCTGGCTCTTTTTCCTCTGGCTCGGGGACTTCTGCAGAGCCAGTCCTGCCTGGGCGCCTGCCTGGACTTCTGAGCAGCACTGGGCTAGGAACTGCCTTGTGAGCTTGGGGAAGCTGGCCAGAAGTGCAGCTATTTTTAAGACGGGTTGCTGTGCAGCTTCCTAAGAGGCTCACCAGATTTCTTTTAATACCGTTAGAGAGGCATTAGTATGCTCAAAGAGCCAATGGGCGGGGGAAGCAGGCTGGGGCCCCCGAGACAGTGAAACACCTCCCCGAGATCACGCCAGTGCGGGGGCTTCAACTGCAGTGTGCAAATGCGTGCACTGACTGAAAGACAGTGTTTACTTTCCCCGGAGCTGGGATCTGATGCAAATTAACAGCGACTGTGCAGTAACTGCGCACAGTGCACTCTCCCTCAAAGAACGCCTTCTACCTCCGGACCCTTCAAGGAATGCTTCTTGCCCATTTACTGTTTGTCTTTAAAAAACAGATCTAAAGGTGATAATGAAGTTATCTCAAATTAAGTCAGCACTCCACCTTTTTTCTTAGCTCCTTAACTCACGTCTCACCATGCTACATGGTCTTGCATGTAATTAGTTATCTCCTTCTTTGTTCTGTAATGGCTCTGTGTTCTGTGTGGGGGTGGGGAGGTCCTCCCGTCTCCTGCTCTAAACCATGGTATCGCACACCTGTGAGATGATAAGCTTCTGTTCTCTTTCCCACTGCTCTCCAAAGCTCTGCACACTCTGCCTAAAGTCCATCCCCCATCAAACCACACCTGTGTTATCCAGTCGATGAGATTGATTAGTTGATGAATTGATTAGGATGTCAAGATAATAGAAAGTTGGACTATTGCAGATCCAGAGCTGAAGTAGCTCTGGTTATCTTTAGTCCCCTGGTAGCCTTTCATTGTCTACTTCTTGTCTGACCTAACATTCTTTTGACTATAAGGTTTAAAATACACACACACACACACACACACACACACACACACACACACACTTTGGAATGTATTAACCAACACTAGCTTCCACCAACACAAATGTCATCAGATAGTCCCTGAGCCCTCTAGCAGAGATTTCTGTGTTTCCCTGTGACATGTCTATCTGATGTTCTCACCAAAACATTTGTTAAAGGCTGTGATATATACTTATCTTTTGCTCTAAGAATATAAAAGCTCATGTAACCACTTCTGCAGTAGGACACACTATTCAGGGACTACTTGATCCTTTTTTTTCTGGGCAATGATCACTCATATTCGACTCAGAATAAACCAATGTTTACTTATTTTTTAATCCTAAGGTGGGAACAACGTTTTGTGTCCTCAAACTCAGAAATTATTGAAAACAAAATTATCTAGGATCTGGAACCTGGTAGGTTCAAAGGGAGGAAGCAGTTATAGGTGCACATGGGTAAAATGGAGAAACCTGCCCGGACCCTAATGACCACGGAGAAAAACCTGGGGGGAAGAAGCGTGCCCGGACCCTAATGGCCATGGAGATGAAGACCCTGATTCTCCACTCACAGTGTAGGTGAATACTACAGATTTCAAAGTTTCCTCAGCTGGTTTCCCCGCCAGAAAAGACTGCGTAGAGACGAGGAGGCTGGCCTTACTTCAAAGAACAGAGAGGGGAAATTGGGTGAGTTCTACAGAGCTCTGCCTCGCTGTCAATTAGTGACCTTTCCTGGCAGACACTGGAGCCTGCTGAGGAGCCCTGGTCTTGTAAATGTTCCAAGTGTAGGATGCTAACCCCCACCTGAGCTGAGCGCTGCATTCTTAATGCCTGATGGTTATTTTCCCACACCTCTGTAGAGCATCCACTGCTAATGGCTCTGCAGCTTCCAGAGAGTCCCCAGAGGAGCCAAGCTTGCTTGCAACTTTTTAATCAGGCATTGTTTGGGCCACCTTCTTTCTTATCTTGATGGGCAGAGCCACAGAGAAGGCAGTGGGGCCTTTTCTTTTAATCCAGTGTCCTTTCTAGACCTGGGTGAGGATATCTTCCTGTGGAGCTCTGTCTTAATGGGCAAAGCAATTTGGCAAACCAGGAATCTTCTCTGCAGACCACATGACACGCCCTAAAGCAGGGGTTCTCAACCTGTGGGTCATGACCTGTATAGTAACCTAAGACCATTGGAAAACACAGATATTTACATTCGGATTCACAGCAGTATAAAAATTATAGTTATGAAGTTGCAACGAAAACAACTTGATGGTTGGGTGTCACCACAGTATGAAGAACTGTATTAAAGGGTCACAGCATTAGAAAGACGGAAAACCATTGTCCCAAGGGGTCAGAGTCTAAGGGAACAGATTAAAATACCAGGAGGTATTTTAGAATTTGCTGGGATGCCGCTTTGGCACCATTTTAAAATTCAAGATTTGTGTTAAAGCTGGAAGATCCCCTGGATTTGGGTGTTTGAGGGTTTTAATAATTCTTTAAAAGCAGTCCCTTGGGGGGACAGTGAGTTAGCGCTGCTCTTTTCTTCTGTGCTGTGAATGGAACGCATGGCCTCCATCCAGCGAGGCAAGTGCTCTGACACATCCCTACCCTCGCTCTGATTTCTAAAAGTGTATATTATATGAGTATGGACACATGAATGTGTGTGTGTGTGTGTGTGTTCATGCACACGGGCCTCTGAGGATCATGTCAAAGGTCCTGTTCTGTAACTCTCCACCATATTCCTTTTGAAACAGGGTCTCTCACTGAACCTGAACCTGGTAATGCTCTGTCTCTTTCTTTCTCTCTCCCTTTCTCTCTCCCTCCCTCTCTCCTTCTTTCTCTCTCTTTCTACCCCTCCCTTCCCTCCTCCTCTCTTCTCCTGCCCTGCTCTCTCTCTTTTGCTCTCTCTCTCCCTCTCCCTTTCCCTCTCCCCCTCTCTTTCTCCCTTCTCTCTCCCCCTTCTCTCTCACCTCCCCCTCCTCCTCCCCCTTTTCCTCTGGCTGGGCAGGTTTTCCAGCAAGTTCCTTGTGATAGCCTGACTTGCATCTGCAGCCCTGGAGTTACTGACCCATGTGACCATGCCTGACTGTTTATGTGGATTCTGGGAATAGGAACTCAGGTCTTCTTGTTTGTGCCGGAAGTAATTTTATCCACTAGGTCATCTCCCTAGCCCCAGGCTCTGGTTTTGAGGGGAACCCCAGACTAGGGCAGTGGACCAGAGTGGCACTACCCATTGCTCAGCTTCTCTCTGTGTAAAAAGCTGTGTCAGACACAGTTAAGACAGAACAGCGGCATGTGTTTTAGTGCCAGGACATGCTGGAATGTTGCAAGGTTAGGATGGACCAGGTTAAACCACTGTCTGCACAGAGTTACATGTGTGTACTTGTTCGCTGTTCGTGATTCTCAAGGCTCGGCTGCCTTGTGAGGAGGCTGCCCCTTTAAATCCACTGAGACTCTGGAAGCGTGGCCAAGTGTTTCAAAAGCTGCTTGTAGACTCAGTGGTGACTTTTCACTTGCTGGGTGTGGGGGCATGTACCTGTAATCTCACATTTGGGAGGCAGAGGCAGGAGAATGGAGAATTCAGGTCATCACCAGATACACAGCAATGTCCTGTCTCAACAAAACTGTTTTTTGTTTTGTTTTTATTTATCATTTAGGCATCCATGTGGCTGGGTGGGGGTGGCTAACATACCAAGGCTTCCATTAAACACGATACATTCTGCTGTAGAAGATTGTGTTTTCTTTTTAATTGAAATTGGTATTTAGACCAGTGGACTTTGACAGTTAAATAGATTGTCCACTGGAATGAGGGTGGGTCCTGTCCAATCAACTGAGGGCCAGAAAAGTAGAGACCTTCAGGGAAAGTGGAATCCTGGAAACTTATCTTGAGACCATGCTTCACCTTCCCATCTGCCCTGTGAGGTGCAGATTCTCCACTGGAAATCCAGTTGTTCTGACTTATGTCTCCAGCCTGTGGGCATGCCCTAGGCACTGCTGACTGTCCAGTAAGACTGACTGATTTCCAGTAAGACCATCAGATAGGACAGTTTCCTGACTCTCTCTCTCTCTCTCTTTCTCTCTCTCTCTCTCTCTGTGTGTGTGTGTGTGTGTGTGTGTGTGTGTGTGTGTGTGTGTCCTCTCTATATACATCTGCATAGCAGGGAACTCTCCAGTACAATATATCTCCTGTTGGCACAGTTTCTTGACAGAACCTTAATATAAACACCACATGCTCAGAAGCCCTTAAATGGCAGCATTCTGCTTCAAACCAGCAGTTCTTTTTCTTCCAGAGTAGCTTCAGTTTGGTTAGAGAAAATGTTTCTTGATAAAGGCATCTCCCGTTGATTGAACTTTATATGATTGAAGTTCATGTATGAATTTAAGAAAAACAGGCTGTGAAATAAGCTATTTAGGGAAGCCAAAGATAAGGGAATGCCATTTAAAAATTCTATCTATCTATCTATCTATCTATCTATCTATCTATCTATCTATATCTCTCTATTTAATGTATGGGAGTGTTTTGCATGCATGTATGTCTGTGTATCACATGCATGCCTGGTACCTCAGAGGCTAGTAGAAGGTGTCAGATCCTCTAGGACTGGAATTACAGACTCCAGTCAACTGTAGAGTTACAACTCCAGTTCCAGACAACTGTGAACTTCCACTTGGGTGCTGGAAACAGAACACTGGCCCTTCAGAACAGTCAGCGCTTGTAACCACCGAGCTATATTTCCATGTCCCAGTGAATGCCACTTTAAACAACAAAATCTTCAATTAAACCCATGAGGAGATATAGGCCCTATCTGTGGTCTAAGTCAACACACTTAGTTCTAACTTGCAAGGATAGACCTTCCTTAGAACAAAATCATGTAGTTGGTGAGAAATAAAACACGGTGTTTCTTGCTAAAAGCAATGAGAAAAATAATTTCAGTAAAAATAAATGTCTTTTGGGAGGGAGCCCTTGTGTTTCATGCCATTGTTGTGTGTTGTGCTTTGGACAAAAGAGGAGTGTGTTGAGTACTCATTCTTCCCCTCACGGTGGCAAAAGCAATTTAAGGAATGAATAAATGGTTGACTTTGGCTCCTGCTCTGAGAGCATCATCCCCATCCTGGTGGAAAAGGCATGGCAGCTAGAGACAGCTGGTCACGGCCACACCCACAGTTGGGAGGGAGAGTGATGCATAGCTAGTGCTGAGCTCCCTTCTCCTTTTTCTGCAGTCTGGGACACAAGTCCATGGAGCGATGCTTTCCTTTTGTGTCAGTTTCTTTCTAGATTGAAACCTTGCATCCTGTAGGGAAGCTTTTTAAACAGGAAGGTAAACAACTCAAAAAGCTTCAGGAAGTCCCTGAAACTGACCAGATTCACTAGGCCCTTCCTTACAAGAGTAAGCAGTTAAAGCTGAGCTCCCTTGCAGAGGAAGTAAAGTTCATGCAAAGATGGGGCTGGAGCCAGGCCTGATGCCTGAAAGAAACAGAAACTGACCAAGATGCCTGGAAAAGGTTTAGCCCAACCGAGGTACCTGGAAAGGACACTCTTCCAGCCTGTTGAGACTTCTGCAGGCTGTGCAGTGTATTCCAGGCTCCCAGCTTTGTGGGCTTTGGTGATGCAGCTGTATTTGAGTCATTTCTGGTCCTATAATTAACCCCTCACATATTCTTGTAGGCTACCCCAGTAAAATTCATTGGTTTGCCAAGTTGAACCTGACAGCATCCATAATTTGGTCTGTTGTGAGATGACTATCTGAGGGATGTGTGTGTATGTGTGTGTGTGTGTGTGTGTGTGTGTGTGTGTGTGTGTATTACATCTCCTCAGGAAGAGTTTTGTCACATAACACATCCACACTCAGGTGGGTTTGTCACTTGATGAATCCTATCTAGATATTCCCTCACAAACATGCCCAGAGGTTTGCCTCCTGGGTGATTCTAGGTGCTGTCGAGTTGATAGTGTTAACCTCAAAGCTTCCTTCAGATGGGAAACAGGAGCAGGAAGTCACCCACGATCCTCTGCTTTGACAACAGACTCCAGTGTATGCCATCATATGACACGCGGAGCCACAGAAAGGACAAATGATATTTATGGGTTTCAAAGCAGGGACACCTTCTACATACTAGAACAGGAAGAGCATGCGTGCTGGGCTGCTGGGGGCGCATGTGCCAGCAAAGCAGTCTCACACTGTGAGGAGCCTTAGTGTCATGTTACCTGTGGCAAAAACAAGCCAACTTCTAACCTCATAAGGCCAATCTGTGGCTTCACGTAATTAGTGTGAAATCAGCTTTGGAAACAAGCTGTGGTGGCTCACACCTTTCACCAGCATTAAGGAGGCTGAGGCAGGAGGATGGATGAAAGTTTGAGGCTTGGACAGCATAATGAGTTCTAGGACAACACGGGCTACCCAGGGATTGTCAAGATGGATTGCCTGGGTTCAGTCTCTGGACACACAACAAAATAGAGATAACTGAAGGGCCCCTGGCCAACTCAGGAATGATGACCATGGTTCTGGCAGGCCTTGCCCTCTGCCATGCTAAAAATCTTTTTTTTTTCCCCGAGACCGGCCTCAAACTCAGAAATTCGCCTGTCTCTGCCTCCTGAGTGCTGGGATTAAAGGTGTGCGCCACCACGCCCGGCCATGCTAAAAATCTTAAGATCACATCTCTAAAACTCACCAAGTCTACTTCCTTATTTGACCACTTCTTCCTCCTGAGGCTGATTTTCAAGGTCCAGCTATCAAAGTATTTAAGTCTAGAAATCAAAACCTATCTTTGGTCCACCTAATTAACATGCCCAGTTAAAATCAAACACCCCATCCTAACACAGGGATGTTCCCCCCATACCTTTATAAACTACCATTTTCCTATGGGCCACATCTGTCTCCTCTCTATCCAGAGGCAGGCCTTTGTCCTGTTCCCCACTAGGACAAACATCCCATCCCCTGTGTTCAGTGCTACTTCTCCCTCACCCCTCTATCTCTTGTTTGTCTCTCATTCCCTGCCCTCTGTTCATCTGGGGCAAATAAATCTCCCTTTTGCTGAGAACTTGGTCTTGGGATATCCTGGGCTGATACTTTATTTTTTTTTACAGAACCAACTTCACAAAATAGCCCTCTGACTTCCATACATGCACCATAGCACAAGCTTACTCTGACATCATGCACATGCATACATACAATAGTAATAAATAATTTTAAAACCCAATACTTACATATCTTAGTTAGGGTTCCCATTACTGTGGTAAAACACTATGACCAAAAAGCAAGTTGGAGAGGGAAAGGTTTATTCGTCTTACACTTCTACACTGCTGTTCATCACCAAAGGAAGTCAGGACAGGAACTCAAACAGGACTGGATCCTAGAGGCAAGAGCTGAAGCAGAGGCCATGGAGGGTGCTGCTTACTGCTTTACTCCCCATAGCCTTCTCAGTCTACTTTCTTATAGAATCCAAGACACCAGCCTAGGATGCCCCACCCATGATGGGCTGGGCCCTCCCCATCAATCACTAAGAAAATGGCCTGTAGCTGGATCTTATGGAAGTATTTTCTTAACTGAAATTCCCTCCTTTCAGGTGACTCTAGCTTGTGCCAAGTTGACAAAACTATGCCACACAATACACGTACACATAAGCATCAGTCTCTCAAGCTTTGTAGTCTGGGCTTTAGAAGTGAAGCTGTTAGGCTGAGGAGGAAGCTTAACAGGTAAAAGCTTGCACCTCGCAGTGCTGACAACCCGAGTTTGCTCCCTGAAACCCGCAGCAGACGGAAAGAACTGTCTGACCCTGTGGTACTTGTGTGCACAGAGGACATGCTGTGTACATGCATGCATGATAATAAACAGAAGTGGATGTGTCTGTTCCAGCTGATGTGAGCAGGTAATGCATCCATCTTCATGGATGGTGAAGTCCGCAGGGGCCACCTTCATTTCTGTCCTGTTCTTCCCAGTGTCCCCAGTGGGTATAAGGAGAGGCATTGCAATCACCCATGAAGGACGAAGAAATGGAGATCAGAGAGTGTGAAGAGTCTTAGGTGAGAGGACAGGGCTTCTTCCCAGCGCTGGGAGTGGGTTCCTCCTCTCTGCTTCCCAAGTACAGTTTCAATGACCAGGCTCAACAGGTGCTTTGTTCCTCTGACTAGAAGGTGACCTTTGATGTCAGAGTACTCCAGGAAAGGGTAAGGAGTGACCCAGTTTCTGCTGGCAAAAGGGCATTAGTCACACTCTGAATAGACTTTAGTGACTTAGAGGGCACTCATGTGACAACGTAGCAGGTCTGACTGCCCCTGAAGCTGGCAAGGGCTGTATTTGGGGCATTTTGATTGGTCACCCAGGCAAGACTCTAGGCTCTTCTGGAGCCACAACCTCCGTGCTTTTGTCATCTGTGACCTGCCACCCTGCTGCCCGCTGCAAATCTTCAGCTTTGTGCTAATCATGGCAGAAGGAGTTCCCCCAGCCTCAGCCCCTGTGGCAGCAAATGAGAGCTGTGTTTTTCTGCACTCTAGGGGCTGTGTGGAGTTCAGGCCTTGCTCTTCCGGGTCCCTGGGAATTACAGCAGCAAGGCTGATTAGAGCTGGCTGGTTAGCAAAATTTGTTACCAATAAAAACACTGAAATATATGTATTAGCTTAAGCGAAAACTTCAAATACAGATCAGGGCACAGTGAAGTTCAACAGGTGCGTCAGAATGGGAGAGAAAGGACCAAGAGCCTAGTTGTAGATTGCTTAGGAACACAGTCAGCCACAAGAATAAAGCCCTATAGCTGAGTGCCTCAATCATCACAGGAGAGGGCTCCTGGAACTGGAGTGAGATTCTCTAGATCTTGTGACTTTCCTTTCCCAGAGGACAGATTTTTATCACCAGGTAGCAAGCAGATTTTGTACAAAGTTTAAGAGTCTAGTGGCATGGCTTTGCATGCCTGCCTCAGGAGGCAGAGGCAGGAGGATTGCCACAAGATCCAGGCCACCCCTTACTACCCCTCACCATCCCTCTCTGCCCCTCATCAGCCCTCACTACCTTTTACCATGCCGCAGCACCACAGTGGCAAACAGAATTTCACCTGAGTTTCTGGAAGGGCAAGTCTTACTCAAACTGCAACAGGGAGGTGGATCTAGCACCTCAGAGTCACCGTCACAGAAGATGTGAGGCAGAGAATCTGACACTGATCTGGAGATTAAGTATCCTCATCCTTGAGGTAGAAGGGTGTCAAGAGCCTCTCAGGTGGCACTAGAGACTTTCTAGCATGAGCCTGTCTACTCCAAGGATTGAATTTGGAGTTGGTGGGCTGCTGCCATCTCCAGCATCCTCCAGCCTCCAACAGCCATGCTGCAGGGACCCACTGAGAGCCAGTGTCCCTAACCTATCAGTAGACAGAATCCTCATTTGGCTATGATTATACACAGTTAGCAGACACTGGCATTCTTGGGAAATTAAGCAGCTTGCTTCCCACTGTTGGCAAATGGGAAGCTAGGAGAGGGGACTTGGACCAAAACCATTCACCTATCCAGCATATACTGACAGCTCTCAGTGCCTCTAGATCAGTGGTTCTCAACCTCTGGGCTGAGACCCCTTTTAGGGCTTGAACAACCCTTTTGTGGGGTTGCATATCAGATATTTACATCAGAAATAGAATTACATTAGAATCATAGTAGGAAAACTGCAGTTATGAAGTAGCAACAAAAATGATTTTAGGGTTGGGTCACCACAATGTGAGGAGATGTAGTAAAGGGTCTCAGCATGAGGAAGGCTGAGAACCGCTGGTCTAGACGGAACATTTGCTTCATCACCCCAAGATCTCTACTCCAGCTCCCTTCTTTGAGCAATGAGAAAGCTGAAGGCTAGGACAGAACTGACTGGATCAGCCAACAGGCCAGTTATGGGCAAAGTCAAAATTGGACTCTGGGGAACTACCTGCAGTTATCATTGCTTGATGGGCTTGTGCGGGTGTTTAATATAAAAAGAGCTCGTTCACTCACAGGCACCCTCAGTAACTCCTCTTATCTTAACAGGAATCTAAAATCCCCTCTGCAGGCTGACGAGGAAGTCCCTGGTGTGTCACTAAAGAGACCCTGGCTGTTGATCCTCAGCAGGAAGCACTGCACAGACAGCTTGGCTGCGGGCTCTGTGATGCTGAGATGAGAGAACTGCACATCCACTGCCCTTTGGAAAATCACAGAAACACAGTAGCTTCTGGGGAGTGCTTTTGACAGCATTAAAAAGTCTCTTCAGTCCTTAGATTTCATCTCCATTTAAGAAAGGCTTGTGAAGCCGGGCGTGGTGGCGCACGCCTTTAATCCCAGCACTCGGGAGGCAGAGGCAGGCGGATTTCTGAGTTCGATCGAGGCCAGCCTAGTCTACAAAATGAGTTCCAGGACAGCCAGGGCTATACAGAGAAACCCTGTCTCAAAAAACCACAAAAAAAGGGAAAGGCTTGTTAAACTTTGGTTTTGGTACCTAGGATATCAAATTGAGTTTCCATTGGTAACAACTACTTGGTCCGTGTGTGTGTGTGTGTGTGTGTGTGTGTGTGTGTGTGTGTGCGCGCGCACCACTGTGTTACAGTGACATCACCTGGATAACTTCTAAAGGAAAGAAATGTATTATTCAAAGCTCTAGAGCCTAAGGAACTCTAAAGCTAAAGTCCCCAGATCTGGTGAGGACATTTGCTGTATCATCATCCCATGGGCGAGAAGGGACCACTGTCTCTTTAAACCAGAGGTTCTCAACCTTCCCAACACTGTGGCCCTTTAATACAGTTCCTCATGTTATTGTGGCCCCCAGCCATAAGATTATTTTCAACACTACATCATAACTGTAACTTTGCTACTGCTTTGAATTGTAATGTAAATACTTTTGGAGGTAGAGGTTTGCCAAGGCGTCAAGAAACAAAGGTTGAGAAACACTGCTTTAAAACATGCCTCCTTTAAGATAATGGCAGTAATCCATTCTTGAGGGTAGCGACATTGTGAACTAATCAAGGAAACCCCGCCTCCCAACATTGTCTAACTGAAAATAAAATTTTCATCATATGAACTCCTGAGGTTATGTTTTCAACCTCAGTAGGTGCCAGATACACAAAATGGGATCCCACTGTGAAAGGGCAGACAAGAGAGCACAGATGATAGATGATCAATCACGGGAGGCTCCCTGTAGGCGGTGTCTCATCTTGTGCTCTGGGGGGAGGGTTGGTAAGAATGCAGACCTGCTTTGGCTGATGTTCAACAGACAGAATCTTTGCTGTTCTGATTTGATCCTGTTTCTGCAGGTGCACATAAAGAAGGAAGGAGGGAAGGTGCCCATCGGAAACAGAAGGAGGAAAGGAAGTAGCTGTAGAGAAAGGGAGGGCCACTGTAGGAGGCCCTGAGTGAGGAGAGAAAACACAGGAGTTGGGGGATGCAAAGGGTGAGGGTGGAGAGGCCAGAATACTGGAGAGTATTGCACTGTCTTCAGCTCCTGCCCAAGGCTAAGGTGATACCCATGGCTATTACTATACTAGGAGACAAGTTTGTTTCTCCAGAGAGCATTGCAAGTGGCCTGGCTTTGAAGGGCGGATTCTTCATTGAGTCCTGTGAGCTCTGGTTCTCAGGGACACATCTGTCCTCGGAAGCTTCCTAAAAGTGCACTTTTCTTTCAGAGTGTGGAACTCCTTATCCCCAGCAGCTCGTTAACAAGTAGGAATGACCAGATAATCAAGTGAGTGATATACCAAGGCGCGCCATGCACTGTAGACACAGAATCGGGACGCTTCATCGCGTCTGCAGAAGAGGCACTCGACGCTAAGTGAAAGAAAAATCGAGTGGAGAACTATCTTCCATTGATCTCTAATTGTTGGATAGTTTCAGAGAAGAGGCGAGACTAAACCTTTCAGCGTGTAAACGTGGAGCTGGAAATTGCTTTGCACAGAGTCATTAAGCAGAGGTGTGGGCGGTTTTACTCAGTACCGGCTTTTGGTCTGCAGAAGTGTGGAACCATCAGCCCATAGAAGGCGGCTCTGAGCTGCTGTGGCCCTGTGCCACGAGCCCTCTGCACAGCCCGTGGTTGGGACTGGCAACCCTCCACAGCCATGCAGGACCGCTGCCCGCAGAGCCTGGTGGCGAGAGAGAATTTTTGCTAAGTGTTCAGGCTGAGGCGCCCGGCTTGGCCCTGAGTCTGCTCTCCCTGCTTGCTGTGTCAGTCGGGGTAAGGCACCAGTCAGAACTTTGATATAAACCCAAGACAACCCTTTCCGTTTACCTCCATGTGTTCCACCTCCACGTGTTCAATACCATATGGGCACATCTTGGAATGTCATGTGGACAAAACAAGGTCTCAATTTAAGCACACGAGAACTGAGGTCGTAGGCCACGGATCCACTCATATCTTCTGAGCACTTTTCTCGCCCTGCCTATCCATGAATTCTGGGCAGTGGGGAGGCAGGGTACTACTCAGCTCCATGCCTGCTCCTACATTTGAAGCCATAAGGAATGCAGGCAGAGGGTGGAACTGGGCAGAGGGCAGGGCCAGGCAGAGGGAGGAGCCAGGAGAGGGTGGAGCCAGTCAGAGGGTGGAACCAGGCAGCATTAGCTGCAAGAAGGTGCAAAGTAGATACTCTTGGGTCATAGCCACAGAGCAAGCGGGGTGCCCCCTTACAGCTCCTCAAAAACTTGGTGGAGAAGGCTAGGGAGAGGGTAGGCTGCTGATAGGCCCACTATTTCCCCTGCTACTTCATGTGGAGGGGTCCTGGGTGCGTTGACAGAGGCTTTAATGGCTGTCAGGTTTAAAAGGCTACTGACTGATTGTTCCTTTGGTATGCCCTGTTCTCCCCGTTGGGAGTAAGAAGGCTTCCTCTGTGTTATAATATGCTGGAAATACGTAACTTGTTTTTTGTTTTATAGGAATCATGTTTAGGAGACCGTGTTTTTAAAGATTTGATAAACATTTAAAAGCTAGGCTATATTTTACATTATGAGATGAACATGAGACTTCGGGGACTGTGGAGGTTTGAATGACAAATGTCCCCCATAGACGCATGTATTTGAACAGTTAGTCCCCATTTAGTGGCTCTCTTTGGGGAGGTTATGGATCCTTGAGGAGGTGCTTCACAGGGGAGGGCTTTAAGCTGCTCTCTGCTTCCTGTACACTGACAAGAATATAAGCAGTCAGCTGTTTGCTCCTGCCGCTGGGCTTGTCCCACATTCTTGGACTCTCAAACCTTGGAAGTGTAAATCTAAATCTACTTTAAGTTGCTTTCAGTGGTGATATTTTATCAGAGCAACAGAAAAGGAACTAATACAAGGATAAGAGGTGGAAAAAAGTGATATTATTATTATTATTATTATTATTATCATTATGCTTTTAAAGTGATGTGTTTGTACATCAAGTTCACGGGGGGGGGGGGGCGTAGATTGAGATTGTTAGCTCTATATGTCAACTTGATGCAACCTAGAATCAAGAGTCTAATTAAGGGCTTGTTTACTTTGGGTTAACCTTGGCAGGTTCTGGGTGATTGTCTTAATTAAGTTCATTGATACAGAAAGACTTAGCTCAGTATGGGCAGCATCATTCCCTAGGTAGTGTGGGAGCATCATTCCCTAGGCAGTGTGGGCAGGATCATCCCCTAGCCATGAATCCTTTCTCCCCTAAGTTGCTTTTGTGTCCGGATAATTTTATCACAGTAACAAAAGTGAAACTAGAGCAGAAACTCCTAAGCCCCACTACCTCCAGCATTCTGGACAGCACAGTGAAAACATGCCCCTCCTGGAAAAGGCAGATAAGGAATCCTCATGCCTAGGTGAAGTGGCATTTCACTGTAATTGCTGCACTCGAGGCTGAGGCAGGAGGGTCAAGAGTTCTAGGCCAGCCTAGGATGCATAGCACATTCTGAACCAGCCTGGGGTATAGAGAGAGACCATATCAAACAAATGAAAAAAACAAAACATACATGCAAAAGACCTTGTGGATTCCATGTTGTCTAAATAGAAAACTCTCTCTCTCTCTCGCTCTCTCTCTCTCTCTCTCTCTCTCTCTCTCTCTCACACACACACACACACACACACACACACACACACACAAGCACCAATCAGAGACATGCTTACAAATAAATACAACCTATTCTCAATAGTCCGAGAAAAGTAAAGTGCCTGGGCCTTTAACTAAGCAAGGAAGGGAAAGACTTCCACATGAAACATTTAAAACACAGAGGAAAGAAGTTGAAAGAGAAGATAGAAAAATACAGACAGAAGATAGAAACACACACACACAACACAGGTGGGCAGAGTCACTATGAAAATGGTTACTGCAACCCCAATCAGCCACAGATTCCACGCCATCACCATCTTCAATGGCGTTCTCTACGGAAACTCAACAAACCAATCCTAACGTTTATACAGAACGAAAGGCTCCACACAGCATAAGCAATCTGGAGCAGAGGCAAGCCCAGAAGTCTGACAGCACCTGCCCTCAAATTGAACCATAAACCCTAGTGCCCCAGACACGACGATCCTGTTACAAAGACAGACAAGTAGGTCAGCGGGGTAGAGTGGGAGACCCGGAAACAATCCCACACAGCCACAGACACTTGATCTGTGACAAAGATGTCAAACCCATATGGGGGCAGTGGTGGGGGGGGTTACTTTTCAATAAATAATGCCGGCAAACCTAGATATCCACAGGTAGAAGAATGAAACTAGATCCTCATCTCTAGCCCTGTTAATATCAATTTAAAATGATCAAATGCGCTAATGTAAGATCAGAAACTCAAAGTATTAAAGGAATAAATCAGGTAAACACTTCAAGGTACAGGCGCAGGCCAGGGCGCGGTACAGAAGATTGATTCTGTTAGCCCAGCAAACAGCACCTGCAGCTGACAGTCCGTGTTTCGCAGAGTTACATGCTTATGCACAGCATAGGAAATAATTCATGGGTTGCAAGAAAACACGGAGTGAGCCAGGCGTGGTGGCGCACGCCTTTAATCCCAGCACCCGGGAGGCAGAGGCAGGCGGATTTCTGAGTTCGAGGCCAGCCTAGTCTACAAAGTGAGTTCCAGGAGTGGAGGAAAAATCTGTCTATACATCGGACCGAAGAACAGTATCTTTTTATATCTTAATATCGATGTAAAGAATCCCAAAACTACCAAAAAAACCCCCAAAAACCCAAACCACCAAGCAAACAAACCAGAACCCCCTCAAACAGACATAATCAATAAGAAGGCTAATGAATAGAATGTTCTCAAAAGACAAAGAAAAAATGGCCAAAAACAAATGATGAACATGGTCAACATTTTACCTATCAAGAAAAAGGAAATGAAAACTTCCCCGCAGGTCCACGTCACCCAAGTGAGGATGGTTGACCTTAAGAAAACATGAAGGGGCTGGAGAGATGGCCCAAAGGTAAAGAGCATGGGCTGCTCTTCAAAAGGACCTGGCTTTAATCCCCAGCACCCACATGGCAGCTCACAACTGTGATCCTACACTCTCACACAAACAAAACCCACAAAAACAAGAACTCCTTTGAGCACGTGTGTAGAAAGGTCTGCACTGCTAGTGGGTCTGTAAATGCATCCAGCCACTCACCATGGGAAGCTGCCATCTCCTCCAACAACTAACCTAGAATGGACACGTGACTCGGGTTCTACGTCTACAGAGACATTTGCATGTCCACGTTTATTGCAGCACTCTTCACAAAAGTTGGGATATGGAATCAGCCTGGGGGTCCATCCATGAGGCAAAAAGTGTAGTATAGATTCATGGAGGAACTTTATTCAAACAAAAATGAATTGTGTCCTTCCAGGATATAACTGGAGATCATCATACTTAGTAAAGTAAGCCAGGCACAGGAATGACAGCTTATCATATGTTTTCTCTCATTTGTGAACACTAAATTTTATCACATGTCATAGTTAGCTTCAGTTAGAAACAGGACACACAGGGTAGGGCCTCTCGATTGGGGGATTTGCACCCATCGGATTGGCCTGTTGATATGTCTGTGAGACATTTTCTTGTGAGATGGCGAACTAATGTAGGAGGGCTCAACCAACTGTGAGTGGTATCATTTCTAGACAGGTGGCTCTGAGCTGTTTAAGAAGGGATGCTGAAGCCGGGCGTGGTGGCGCACGCCTTTAATCCCAGCACTTGGGAGGCAGAGGCAGGCGGATTTCTGAGTTTGAGGCCAGCCTGGTCTACAGAGTGAGTTCCAGGACAGCCAGGGCTACTCAGAGAAACCCTGTCTCGAAAAACAAAAACAAAAACAAAAACAAAAACAAACAAACAAAAAGAAGGGATGCTGAACAGCAACCCAGAAACAAGCCAATCAAAGGTGCTCCTCCATGGTCTTTGCTTCAGTCCCAGCCTCTGGGTTTCTGCTTGGAGCTCCAGCTTACATATTACTATGTACAGTAAACATACTCCAAAACATATACTATAGATAGATAGATATATGTATTAGAGTACACACACACACACACACACACACACACACACACACACACACACACATATATATATATATATATATATATATATATATATATATATATATACAGTATACAATATATATTGGGGTATATATATGTATATATGTGTATATACATATAGACATTCAACAGAATAGCTGCAACATATACATGTGTGTGTATATATCTATGAGTATGTATATATAAGTAAGTATATACACACTCAAAAGAATAGCTGCAACATACATATATATATATATATATGTGTATATATGCACACACTCAACAGAATAGCTGCAACATATATATATGTGTGTGTGTATATATATATATATATATATATATATATATATATATATATGTATAGGAATATGTACACACACACTCAACAGAATAGTTGCAACATCTTAGAACAACATGGAAAAAGAAGGAAAGTTTCTAGAGTCTTCTCTGGACTTTGCCTTGAATTTGAGCACAAGGAAGACTCAGTTTCTAGGGCTTGCAGAGGGTAACTACTTCCCTACCGGGGGCGAGGACTCCAACCGCACAGCCATCTGTGTAATGACACTGAGATGCTGAAGAGCCTGGGAGAAAGAACTCTGAAAGCAGCTTACCAGTGAGTGTCCCACATCAGCGTCACTCCTCACAGCCAGCCAGTCCTCAACACACCACCCAGAGACCAGGACTGGAACACAGCACCCTGGCGACTTCAGTGCTGATGACAGACCACATCAACCATGTAGACACAGTGTTTCCCACATTCAGACATTGCAAAGGGACTTCGGCACTAGGGTCTTTCTACTCGACGTTCTTTACAGACCAACTTATCACGGACCAAGCACGACTCTTTGTCAGTTTGGGTAACAGATAAAATTAGAAGTCTTCCAGATATGTCTCACCCTAATTTTTACTAGTAGCATCTTGATGCTAACACCATGGCCCTACCATCCGCCAACCCAGTTGGCTACCCTGTCATGCCAGGGATGCGGAAACCCCCAAATGTCTGTCAGCCACTTAGTTATCCTTAGCTTTGTACCTCACTCTAGGGGACAGTATTAAGAACGATGAATTTGGAGCAAGCCTGCGGTAACCCAGCTTCTCACTCTCTCGCTGTGGTTTTGGTCATTATCTCTATGAGCCAAAAATTCAATATAAAATTTTAATAGTTTATTCCAACAGATTTTAGAGGGGAGGGGATCTCTAAGCGTTATGCAGACCTTAATGCTTTTTCCCTATTCACTTCTTTGCCACAAACACTTTAAAGTACAGCGTCATTTCCATGTCTGAAGCAAATGGGGACAGGGCTGGATCTCCTGGGGAGACAGGACTACAAAGAGAGTGGGAGAGCCAGGCAGCTTTCCAGATGAGAAAGGTTGAAGGCCTTCAGAGAAACCCTCTCTGGAAGGCAGCGTGCTGGTTGACAGCAGGCTACTTTCTTCCTCTCCTCCCCCTCCTTCTGCTGGTTCCTAAATGCGCATTCCTCCCACCTTTGGCCCGGGTGTGTCTGGCACAAATCACGTTTGTATCTGAGCTTTCCTTTCCACTTTTATTTTCTCCTTAAATGGCTTCATGTAAACAAATATTAACACGGCATTTTGAAAGCTTAATCCCTCCCTCCCCCCACCCCCTCTAGAATTACTCCTGGACCGCCACAGTGCCCCAGCCCAGAGGGCGTTTAGGAAGGTTCCTGTCTCTTTTTCTGGCATTCATTATGGGCTTTGGTGCAGATCCTCACATAAGATCTGTTTTCAACTGTGGGCCTATTGGCAAGCCAGCATCTGGAGGTGACCAGAGAGCATTGCAAAGCTGGAAACATGAAGTATTAGAACTTCTGAGCGAGCAATATGATTAAGGGACCCAGCTAACAGCACAGTCAAGAAACTCTTTACAGAAAATGTAGGAAGAATGAATACAGTTAATTAAAGGTTTATTTAATGCCTTTTTTGTTTTGGTTTGGATTTTGGCCCTAGTTACACATTTCCCAATTCTAGAACAACAACAACAACAAAATATTGTAAAACAGAGGGATGGGCTTTTGTATTAAAAGCCTTTTCGTATGTGCTTGGCTTGTTGCAGGTCCTGATGTCACACTGCACCAAAGAGAAATAGCAAGCTATCAATCAGCGTGTTTGAGTGCAATGATACCAGGGAGCAAAAGGCTCATTGCCATTTGTGTCTTGTCAGGTGCGATCACATGATGGGCGCGACTCTACCGTCGCCAGACAGCTCTGCCGGCCTAAGCGTCTCATGCACTCCAGAAACATCGATCATCGAACGACCCTGGCAGGACCCTGGTGGCGGGGAAACCGTAGCTAAGCTGAGACGTCGCCCCAACTATAATTCTCTCGGAGTCGCTGCGCTGCTGCAAAGTGGGCTGTGAGATGCAAATGAGCTGAGCCAGAGCGCCTTCTGATTGGCCGGAGCTCTTCTCCTTTCACCCCTCCCCCTCCCCGAAACCTGAGTCTGTGTCCATAAATATCCTCAAGTCAAAAAACTCAAAGTCTAAAAGCATGAAAGAAATGGTGCCTGCACACAGGCACTTCCCCTCAAAAGAAGCAGTCTGCAGAGCAGGGGGAGACAAAGGGACAATTCGGAACAAACGAGCTCTCTATAAACAGATACTCTCCAATTAAACGATAAGATAGTGAATGGATCTCCTTTAACAGAAAAATACTAAAAGTCCTGTGCTTGGCAGATTCAATGAATCAGCGAATTGTTTCTGCAACCATCTGAGGTTAGTTAAATTGACCCGTCATTCCAGCTAACATTTCTTTGGCTTGTTACTTTTAAAACCTCTCGAAAATTAGGAAAGCACTATGCTAGCTCTGGAAAGGTCAGTGGGAGCCTGGTGCCCAACAGCTTTGAAAAGCAGGCTGAGAAACCTGCCCATAAATTATCTCAGTCTCTCCCTCACAGGAATCTGGGTGTGAAGGTGAAAAAAATGTCCACTTCAAAGTTGTGGAAGCAGAGGCTTGCAAAAGCCCTGATAACAGAAGTCTAACCAGTCAGCTGAACGCCTGTGGTTCCATCCGGCAATCTTCTTTCAAACCAGTATCAACTTCAAGTTGTTGTAGTATTTGTGAAATAATCTCACAGCGTCGTTTCTACATTTACAAAGACCGGAGGACAACAGTCACATTATTGTTTGAATGTGGAATGCTTCCCCACCCCCACCCCACCCCATCGACCCCCACCCCCATCCCACCCCACCCCACCCCACCCCCACCCCTGCTCATGTTTTTGAACTTTTGGTCCCCAGATGGTGGCGCTGTATCAGGAGGTTGTGACACCGAAGGCAATTGAGCCACATTGGAGGAAGTGGATTACCGGGAGGCAGGCCTTGAGGTTCACAGCCTGACCTTGTTTCCTTCTGTGTCCTTCTCTTCTGTTCACCGCAAAGATGTGAGCAGCCCTCCTGACAAGTTCCCAAGCCACATCCAGGAACTACTCTGGTCACGTTGGATCATATTCAACAAAGCATGAGCCAGAGTAAATCCTTCCTTCTCCAAGTTGCTTCTCTTAGGGTCTTACTTAATAGAAAATGGTAAGCCCAAGGCACAAACAGACTAAAACCTCTGACAACCTGGAGGGAGGACATCATAGGGAGAAAAGCTAGGAACTTTCGTACCTCACCCAAGCTGTACTGTTCCATGACAGTGTCTGCCTCCAGGCACGTCTGAAGGTTGTGTGGGTCTTCCCAGGTCACACCCAGCTGTAGAAGTCACTGTCATGTTGCAAACGGGGAACCTGAGTCTGAAGGAGTCAAATGATTCACCTCGTATCACACAGATACCATCTATTCCCAGACTTAGAAATTCCATGACTTTGAAGAAATTGTCAGATTTTTCGGGAGGAGGCTATACCCAAACTCTTTTTTCCATGGTGTCTGTCTACCTATAAACTCACATTATCTAAGACTTGTTGGAAACTTTTTATGCAACAGCTCAGCTCCTTAAAGGATTACTTCTATGTGGCCATCGATTATGGGGGGGAAACAAAAGTGGTATCATCAGGTAGACTGTCGGTATAAAAGTATAAAGACTGATAATGTCAGTCAACAGAAAGGGGGGTCCTTCCAGCAGGTCAGCACTGGCTCCCTGGAGTTCTGTTATGCCCATCATAGCTTGGCAGGATCCTTGCTTCAAAATATGAAGCTCTCCCGCCAATGCAGAGAGATTGGGTAAAGATTAGTGTACATGCTCACGTTAGGTATTCCTGGGGTCTTACACATATACAGCTATAAACAGAAACCAGAGACAAAAGAAACAGGGCCAAGCTATAAACCTCAAGGCCCAAGGGGAGGGCACTTGCTCTCCTGTGTGGGTGGAACTGGGTGACAAGCCTAGCAGGCTTATCTATCAGTCCTATGAGATGGAGGTAGGTCACGTGACCCATTCCTCTGTGTCTTCAGAGTTTCCCAGGAGACCCTGGGAAAGAAAGTACATATATAGTACTCTCTGCAAGGTAAGGTACTAGGAAAAAGGTTAAGAAATTTATATCTGTGCTAGTTCTTTTTGTTTATTTTTAAATTTTATTGTTTAATGTATATGTTTACCTACATGAGTGTCAGTGTACCATGTACTTGCCTGGTACAGGCAGAGACCAAAAAAGATGCCAGATCTCCTGGAACTGGTGTTATATATAGTTGTGAGCTGCCATGTGGATGCTGGCAGTCTAACCTCTGGGGGAGCTGACATTGCTTTTAACCGTTGAGCCATTTCTCCAGCCTCTAGTGTTGTTATTTGAGATAAAGTCTTGTGATGTAGCCTGGGCTGGCCTAGAACTTGTGGCCTCAGCCTCCCAATGCCATCATATTGATAGACACACATGTCATGCCTGATTTTTAAAATTGATATTTAAACAGTGGCAATCTTCTCCCCTCCATTGCAAAACCATTTTATTTCTTTATCACTCCCGTTACTGTTAGAGGAAAATGATGGTGCTATTTTATTTCTGTTTTGAGATCCAGTCTCATTCGCTAAAGTAACCCTCAACTGGACTGTAGGCGCATGGCTCCAGGATCAGGATTACTGGTGTTTTTTGAGTCCTACATCCCAACCTTGCAAAATAATCAAAACAACAGCAAGCTTTAGGACCTAACTGTGCCAACAAAAGTGTGCCCAGGCAGTGACGCTGGATGACACAGGGGCTCACAGAGAATGTTCCATGCCAGTTCTGCACCGGCACCACAGGTTGCTAGCCACCACACCACGACACACATCACAGTGCAACACTGTTATTGAAATGGAAGGTGCTTTCTAGTGACAGCCAAGTTACTTTTCAATTCTGCTGACATGTTAATTGTGATGTGATTAGCAGTGTCCCTGCTTCCCAGGGCAGAAGCCATCTTGCTGGGATGGGAAGCTTCTTAGTCTCTGTAGCACTGCTCATGCTGTTAAGGTTCTTCTGCTGGTGGGTAACAGCAGTGCAGACATCACAGAGACACGCGCACATGTGTGCCCACACACATGTATAATCAGGCTACACAAGTGTATATGAACACACAGATGTACTCCCACATTCACAGTTACCTTGCACACACACACATAACACATGTACCCACACATGAATGCATACAGGAGCTGGCTGTGTGTTTTGCTTTCATCTGTAAATAATAATATATCAATGCCTCTACTAGACCAACTAGCTTAGATGAAACTCTTGTGAGACATGAAGAGTTTTAAAAAATTGTCTTTCCCCCCCCCCCCGCCCCCCTCAGGTCTATTTCCAACTATAAATCTGTTTGCATTTCTTTTCAGATAAGCCCTCTCAGTCTCTGTTCTTGGAAAGGTTGTACAGAGGCATGCATTGCTGTTGTGCTCATGTGCATACTACATACAGTTCTCTAACAGATCAGCGGTTCGACATGGCAGTGATTGTACTGGGGAAGCGGAAGCAAACAATTGGCCGTGAAGAGTGAGAGCCGTGCCCTGGCACAGCCAGTGTCTGCTGAGTGTCATCACTCTTGCTGTCTGCTTTCTCCTCATTTCATTCTGCAATGATTATGTACGAGGAACAGTTCCTCTGTTTACCCGGAGTCTTTCTCTGCTGTGGGCTCATTTTCCTTTGCCCCTGTACCGTCTGACAGACATTTGAGCTGCAAGCCCTTGTCTGGAGCCTCACGCCCTGGCCGATCCACTTATTCCCCTATTCTTGTGCTCAAACTTGATGACACCTTTGTCACTCTAATTTCCCCCGTCCCCCAAGGAAGCTTCTGGCCATCCACTGGGAAGTTTCCCACTGTGGAGCTTCTGGAAGGTGCCTCAATCACAGTGACAAGCCACCATCAGTACTCCAAAGGCTTCCAGAAAAGTCCTTGTCACTGAGAGGGTTGGCTTTGGAAAGGACTGGAGATGTGTCTAAAATATACAGTGTTCTTGGTTTGTGTATTGCACACACACACACACACACACACACACACACACACACACACCTATATTTCATGACATCTTATGTTTTTTAAATTTCTGACCCCAGAGCTTTTAAAATGCCAAATTAATTTAACATTAAGAAATCTACTTTTAGGCATTTATTCTTTTGATACATTTTTGTAATGTTGTTGCAAGTTCAAATTGTAACTATAGTGTTCCCCAAAAGTGAAAACAATAAGTATCCAACATAAACAAGAAACAGAAGAAACAGCCTAAGATGACTGAGCTGCAAGATTAGATTGAGGGATTTTCCCAGAAGACAATGGGAAAGGAGAAAAAAGAGAGAGTGAGGAAAGAGGTCACAAAGGTCATAGAAAGAGAGGGTCAGCAGGATTGGCAAGGGGAGAAAGTGGAGAGGATTGCCCCCTCTTTAAAAAAGGCTTCTAGACTTGAAAAACAAAATAAAACTAGGAAGGAAGGAAGGTTAGGAAATCACATGATGGCGGTGAAGTCCAGCCTGCCGTGTACATAGGAAATGCTTTAAGGCCTTCAGGAGCGAGGAGCAACTCGCTACAGGAGAGAAAGGGTCAGGCTGCACTTACATGTGGAAACATGACCTCTGGACGCATGGCAGCAGCGCAGGACTCTTAAACAAGGAGAGGAAATGTGCTAGTGCCTAGGGTGCTATTTCCAGACAAATGCCCTTAACTTTTGAAAAAATAGAGAGAGATGGGAGTGGAGCGGAGGGGGGAGAACGCTCAAATGAGCAAAATCAAAGGCACAATGGAAGCACTCTCACAGCTACCTCAGGCTGTCCACTAACCCCAAATCCACTTTTCATAAGAGAACAGTATGGGGGGAAAACATACTAAAAGTAAGAGAAATGTCCCCAGAAACTTTGCATACAAGACAGTAAAGGAAGGGCTGGTGGTGAACATTTTTCTGACTTTATTATCTTGGAAAATCTAGAATTTCAACTCTAATGAGCATGTCTATCAGGGAGGATGGAGGGAGGGTAAGGAGGGAGCTGAGGGCCGTGAGGACCTCTAACACTGCTTAGGGACAATCAGGACATACCCAGGAGACTCTGTCCTAAGAAAAAAGAAGCAACTAGAGAACCAACCGCATTGCTTCCAATCCAAGCAAGGAAAGTGTGACCAATGTGGCAGAAGGCGGGAGCAAACGACAGACAGGAAGGCCAGCATAGCAAACATTAGTGTACCAGAAGGTTTGGATAGAGCTAACCATAAGCCCAAATAGATTCCATCTATAGGCTGAACTCTCTACCTACAGTCAAACACAGCCCAGAACACACTGAGAGCCAAGGACAATGAAGTATTGAAAACACAAGGATTATAAATTAAAACTCAAATACAGAAGAAGGAGGCCTGGTGTGGTGCTCTTAAAAATCTGAGATAAAAGTCCTGAAGTCTGAGGGTATTTTAAGAGGCAAAAGATGATGTCACTCTCTAAGAAGTACAGGCCCACAGATGGGTGATACAGGACCATCCATTCCAAGATGGGTCAAGCGAGAAGACCAAAGCCAAGGACAGATACCACAGATCCAATGGAGCAATGTGGATGCACGGCGCACAGGACTCTGACCTGGAGAGAGCACACATGGCCTGGAACACATGTGTGAAGCTGATGTACACGTAGGCCAAGGACCAGGCTGCACACTTAGAGCTCGCCTCACACTACGCTCTCTCATCCCACTACAGCAAAAACAGAAATGGCTGTGGCTGGCAAGAAATATCATCTGGCAAAAGTGCTGCCCAAGAGCCATCCCCACCTCTGATCCAGCTCTGTAACCCACCTGCTGATGTTAGGGACACACTCCAAGCTCCATTTTCTACAGGTTTTATGAAAGATAAATTTGCATACTATGAAGTTCACCCGTTAGAGCGTATCTCTGTTTCAACATTTTCAGCATTTTCAGAGTTGTGCAATTATTGCCATAGCCTTCTCTTAGAACATTTTCACTGCCCTGAAAACCTGAAGCAGCCACTTTCCATATCCCTCCCCAACCTCACGCTGACACTACTTCTAGCCCCAGCAGCCCAGGGTTCACTGTCTGTCCCTATAGACATGCCTATTCCAGATTCCTGCCTAAAATGATGCGTAATGTTATCTTTTCTAACTAGTTTCTTCCATGTGGTAGAACGTCTTCAAATCACATCTATGTTATATCTCTTAGGAACAATTCATTCCTTATTATCATGTTTCAATAGCTAGACATGCCATGTTTCAATAGGTAGATATGCCATGTTTTGCTTTCTCGTCAGCTGGCTGATATCTGAGCTATTTCCACTCTGGGGCTATTATGCGCAATAGTGCTGTGAACTGTATTGTACACATTTGTGTGTGAATGCGGGTTTTAATTTCCTTGATTTTACTCCTATGAAGACAGCCACCTGGTCATGAGCAGGATAGGGTGAGGTACATCTGTAATCCAAGCACTCCAGAGGCAGAGGCAGAGGCAGGAGGATTTTGACATCCAGGTCAGCTTGGGATCCAGAGTGTGTTCCAGGCGTGTCCAGGCTCTGAGATCCTTCCTTGCTGGGTCATGAGGTAACCCTGCATTCATCTTTGCTCCCAGCATGTATGTACATGGTGTCTTGAACTTTTCAGCACCCTCCTCCCATCTGCTCCTCCTCCTTCCACTCCAGCCATCACGGGAGGTGTGGAGTGGCACGCCATTGTGGTTGTACTTGCATTTCTTGTAATGTAGTCATTAGCGTCTGTGCATGTTTGGTAGCCACTGGGGAAATGCCCACTCCAGACCCTGTACTTTCCTAATTGGGTTGTCATTTTACTACTGAGCTGTAAAGTTTCCCAAATACAATCCCCTTATGAAACGCACAGTTTAATAATGTATTTATCCAATCTCTGTGCCATCCTTATTTACAACATAGTATCACTGGAAGTCAAAACATTTTCCTTTAATTGATTAGTTAATTTTAAGGATTTATTTTATTTTTATTTATGTGCCCATGTATGTATGTATGTATGTATGTATGTATGTATGTATGTGTACATATTCCAGTTATCACAAATGCAAGAAGAGGGCATTGGATCCCCTAGAGTTACAGTTACTATTGTGAGCTGCCTGACGTGGGTGCTGAGAACCAAACTCAAGTCCTCTGGAAAGGCATCACATCCCTGCACTTAGCAACCCCTTCAGCCCCTATTTATGTGTGCAGTCATCTACTTATTTATTATCTATTTTACTTAATATATATAGTGATTTGCCTACATGCATGTCTATACTACTTGTATACCTGGTGCCATGAAAGACAAAAGAGACGATCAACCCCCCTAGAACTAGACTAGAGTTACAGATGGTTGTAAGCCATGATGTGGGTGCTCGGAATCAAATCCAGGTCCCATGGAAGAGCACAGAATGCTTTAACCCCTGATCCATCTCTCCAGCCCCCTATTTATTTATTTTGAGTCAGGGCTCATGTGGCCACAGCTGATGTCTCCCCCAATGTGTAGCTAAGACCGCTTTTAAGCTCCTAGCCCTCCCGCTTCCCCCTCCCAAGTGCTAGGGCTGTAGTGAGTGCCTCTACACCCCACAGAAGTTTTAAATTGGTCTTGACCAAGTTCTATTTATCAGTCTTTGATCACTTACGACTGTGGTGCCCTAGCCAAGAAGCTCTTGCTTAACCCAAAGCCACAAAGATGCATTTCTCCTTTTTTCTTTGAAGAGTTATATGGGTTTCCGTGCTTTACTTTTAGGGCCATTTCCTGCTCTGAGTTAATTTTTTGTATAATGTGGCACAGGGTCAAATTCCATTCTTTTCCATGTGGATATTCATTTATTTGTCTCAGCACTATTTCTTGAAAAAGCTTACCCCCCCCTGAATTATATTTCTTCTTTCTTCAAACGTTATGTGACCTCATGGCTGGGATGTAGCTTCATTAGTAGAATGTTTGCCTAACATACAGAAAGTCCTGAGTTCCATCCACTGCATGTTTAAGCACAGTCATACACACACACACACACACACACACACACACACTATACACACACACATAAAAATACATAATTTTCATTTTGGGTAAAAATTGTTAATGATTTCAAAATCAGACAAAGGCAGTATTAAAAAGAGAGCATTGTTTCCAGTAATCTATATATAGTTTCAGTTAAGACAATGAAAAAGAGCCGGGCGTGGTGACGCACGCCTTTAATCCCAGCACTCGGAGGCAGAGGCAGGCGGATTTCTGAGTTCAAGGCCAGCCTGGTCTACAAAGTGAGTTCTAGGACAACCAGGGCTATATAGAGCAACCCTGTCTCGAAAAACAAAACAAAACAAAACAAAACAAAACAAAACAAAACGACAATAAAAGAGGATCTGGGTGCAGCTCAACAAGAGGGTGCTAACACAAACACACATGCATACACACATACACACACATGCATACACACATACACACACATACATACACACACAGCATACACACACAGCATACACACACATGCATACACACACATGCATACACACATACATACACGCATACATACACATGCATACACAAACACACATGCATACACAAACACACATGCATACACAAACACATATGCATACACACACATGCATACACACATACACACATATGCATACATACACATACACACATGCATACACACATACACATATGTATACACACATGCATACACACATATGCATATACACACACACACACACACACATAGATGCTTCAGTCATCAGCACTGTAAATAGTAACACTATATTTCAAAATAAGTGAGTCTAGAAGAACAATACAATGAAGGCTGGAAAGATGGCTCAGTGGCTAGCAAAACTTGTTACATCTTCCAGAGGGCCCAAGTTTGGTTCCCAACACCCATGTCAGACAGCTCACAACTACTTATCACTCCACTTCCAGAGAATTCAACTCCTTCTCTTGACTTCCTGCAGCCATATGGAAATATACACCCTCAGACCCACACACATGCATAACTAAATTAGTTAAAAATTTTAAAATACAATATTGTAGCCAGACAGTGAGTTCGAGGACAGCCAAGGCTACAGAAAGAAACCCTGTCTTAAAAAAACAACACACACACAGACACACACACCAGATTATAGTTTTCAATAGTTGTGTCTGACGGGGACTGCGAAGGGGAGCAAACAGAAAAGAAGCCACGTCTTTCGCCCATTCATTCATGAAATAAAAAGGTTAAGCCAAGGGTATAGTTCAGAGGTAGTTTCCCTAGTATGTACAAGGCCTAGATTTGATCTTCATCATTGCAGTGATGATAATAAAAGAGTAGTAAATAATAATGTAACATATATGATTTATATGACTGTGTCCAAACATTAGAAGGCAAACACAAACATCTATGACTAAATCAAGTCTCCCAGCATCCTAGATCATTGGAGAAAATATCTTTAATTTAGCAAAGATCTCAAGCCAAAAGTCTAAAGCAAATACCTTTTGACACCTTTGATGCACTCTCTTTGGGTTTGGAAGAAATCATGTCTACTTTCACATCTATATGTTTTCACTTTAACATTAACCCCGGCCAGTCTGATAAGAAAAGAAAAGGAGAGGGGAGAAGATAGGAGGGGAGAGGAGGGGAGGGGAAAGAAGGGGAAGGGAGGGGAGAAAATGGATGAGAACAGAAATGAAGCCAAAAAAGCTTATTCCTGGCATTTGGTCTGATCACATATTTTAAAAGAAATTATGTATTAGAACACACCAGAGGCTTTAAATTTGATGTTAAATGTAAGACAGTCTATGAAAAGGATTGTACACACACTGGGAGCCCACACCTTCACTCTCAGCACTTGGGAGGCAGAAGCAGGCAGATCTCTGTGAGTTCAAGGCCAGCCTTGTCTACAGAGAGGGTCCCAGGACAGTCAGGGCTACACAGAGAAAGAGAGAAAGAAAGAAAGAAAGAAAGAAAGAAAGAAAGAAAGAAAGAAAGAAAGAAAGAAAGAAAGAAGAAAGAAAGGAAAGAAAGAAAGAAAGAAAGAAAGAAAGAAAGAAAGAAAGAAAGAAAGAAAGAAAGAAGAAAAGAGAGGGGGAGGAGGGAGGGAGAGAGGGAGGGGGGGGGAGGGAGGGAGGAAGAAAGGAAAGAAGGAAGGAAGGAAGGAAGGAAGGAAGGAAGGAAGGAAATGACATTACTTCTCCAGACCAGCAATGGCTAATGAGAAATTTAAAAATAGCAAGCAGTTATAAAGGGAACAAAAAGAATAATAGGAACTGTGGCTCTGCTCCCAATCTCAGTTTCCATTTTCCTTCCTTTCTTTCTTTTCTCTCTCCCTCCCTCCATATTGTTCTTTCCCCTGCCTGCCTGCCTGCCTGCCTGCCTGTCTGCCTGCCTTCCATTTTCCCTTTCTAAGACCCTGTCTCAGGAGCCTTGGGCATTTGAAATGACTCAGTGAACTGATTCTTCTGCCTTCTCCTCCCTTTGGCTTCTTGATAAGTTTCTCAGGAAGCAGGTCAGGAGATCTCAAGAAGAGGCAACTTCCGTGATTAGAACAAGAAAGCAGGAGATGAGAAAGTCCTACCTTAGAAGGGTTTCTCAGAGGGCATAGCAGAGCTTCCCATGAGGCCAGGCACAGCAGACCTGCTGGGGTTGGGGCAGGGGGTGGAGCTCTTCCCTTCCTACAACTACATCTAAACAGTCCACAAGACAATACTTACCTGCAGCTAGTTGAATAAAGGGATCAACCAAGACTGGGTGTGGTGGTGTACACCTTGGGATTAAAGGCAAAATCAGGCAGATCTCTGAGTTTACGGCCAACCTGATCTACATAGAGTCCCAGGATAGCCAGCGAGAAACCCTGTCTCAAAAAACTCAAAAGAAAGAAAGAAATGAAGGAGCTCTCACAGCTCTTTCACAGAGTAGAATCCCAGATAAATAGGAAAGGAGTAATAGATATGTAGAGCCTCCACTTTGCAAATGCTACTGAAACAATCACCGGGTCTGAATTCATCCATGGAGTTTTAACTTGGGAAATGGGATATCATATAGATTCAGAATATCTCCACAACAGACTTACTAATTAAAAAAGCAGGGGTGGGGGACCACAACATTTCAATGGGGAAACTTGTGCAAGGTATCTTAGCCAACCTCTTAGTCAATGAGTAGTGGCTAAATCCAGTCTGCATGTGCACACAGAGTCACACATGCTTAGACATTTCACAGTTCTCAAAACACAGAATGCACTGGAAACCTGTAATTTCAGAATAACTTTCACACACACACACACACACACACACACACACACACACACATAATATAAAAGCATGTTTCACAGATACAGATACCGTGTATTTTGTCTCGTGACAAGAGTTATACAGTTTATACAGTATTCTTGGGGGAAGAAATACAACCTGAACTCTGAGGAGGCATCAGAAAACCCCCAAAAGGAGCAGCCTACAGAATGTCAGGTCACTAATTCCTTCTTCGGCTACCTCTATCAGTGAGGAACACGTCTGACAGGCGGAGAAACCCAGAGATTATGTGCCAGAAGGCTGGAGGCTTGGAGACCAGAGAAAGGTCCCTTGCTAAGCTTGGAGAAGGCCTGTGGTCAGAGAGCCATAGGACAGGAAATCCAAATTAACTGTGGAAGTGGGACACTTGTGACCCTGGTCTGCAGGTTAGCAGGTTGCAGCACATCGTCACTAAATACCCTTTCTGACGCGTGAACTGCAGGTGGGGAGATCGGGCAAGGGAAATATTGTGAACATTTTTGTTCTGTTGGCGAAACCTTTTCACAAGGCTGGAAATGATTGCACAATGAAGAGCTTTAAAAAGTAAAACAAAGAATCTAGAGACAAAACACCAGAACGCATCCTATCTTGTGTGGAATCGCTTAATATTTTAAATATGTTCCATTACAGTCAAATTGATCTACAAACCGAATTCCATACCATTCAGAGTTCAAGTATTCTTTTTAAAGGTTTTTCCTGTTGTTTGTTTGTTTGTTTGTTTGTTTATTGGTTTTTTGAGACAGGGTTTCTCTGTATAGCCCTGGCTGTCCTGGAACTCACTTTGCAGACCAGGCAGGCTGGCCTCGAACTCAGAAATCCGCCTGCCTCTGCCTCCCGAGTGCTGGGATTAAAGGTGTGAGCCACCACACCCAGCTCTTATTTTTATTCTTAAGATTTTATTGTTTCAAATATTTTTGTTTCTTTTTCATATTTTTGGACCCATTTACCCCACCCCACCCACCTCCCACAAATCCTTTCTCACTCCCCGATGAGATTATTTCTGTTTTCTTTTCTCCTCTCCCCCCAAAATCTAGTTTGTGTTGCCTAGCTATTTGGGGAAGCCTCTCTTGGTATGTGGTCAATCCACCAACGTCACAATATTAAAGGAAAGAGGCACACTCTCTCAGCAGCTAGCAAATGTCCATAGCACCACAGCTACTGGTGGGATTTTTGTGCCCACCTTCCCAAATTGAATTATTTAAAGAAATTTACAAAAGAATACAGTACCAGGAGAATGTATGTAAATCAACCTGAAATAATAATGTGGAGATTTTCTCTGTCAGTTGTGAAAACGAAAATCCTGAGTTCCTCTTGTACTGGCCTTGTCGCTCTCTGTATCAGAACAAAGAATGGGAAGCACAGAGCACGGAATGATGATCCTCGGTACACTGGGGCTACATGAGTGTGCTCCTGTCCTGGTGGAAGCACAGAAGCGTATGCATGCCCAGTGCTCAGATTTATTTTAGGAAGATACCTGCTCTTTCCACCAGGGAGCAAAACAGGCGATGCTCACTGTGGATCCGGGGTCTGGGTGTTTCTTTTATGAGAACTAGAAGCTACGTGGGGGTAGCCACCTGTGATTCTTAATCATCGTCACAGCTGGTGGACCCCAAAAGCATAATCTAGAGTGAAAAAAAAACCCCACAAGAAACAAAAACCAAGAGGCAAATCAAAATGCCATATACGACATCCACGCGCATTTAAAACAGTGCGGCGCAAAATAATACATTTGTCGAGTAAACAGATGAAACAAGGCACGCATTAAACACAGCACGGTGGCTGCCTGCTGGTGGTGGGCGGGGCTGGGAGTTCCGAGGAGAAAGGAGAGGGACGCATGCTCATTAATCAGTTAATTGCACCAGGAA
Organism: Mus minutoides; assembly: GCA_902729485.2. Lineage (NCBI taxonomy): Eukaryota > Metazoa > Chordata > Mammalia > Rodentia > Muridae > Mus > Mus minutoides. Next base: position 1,304,731 of record LR749890.1, on the reverse strand, counting down.
GAGGCCAGAGCTGGAGGAAGATGCATGCTCTAACCGAAGAGCAAAGTGTAATTAGCTCGGGCAGTAGGGAAGGGAAATGCATGAGGTCTGGGTCCTCACCTTAGGGCTTTTGGGTGTGTTTGGAGTCCAGATCATCTTTTTAACCGGCTTTTACATTCCGAACATGCTTCAGTTTCCCACTACGTGTATTTTCCTCACGTGTGAGGCTCAATTGCCCATGAAGGTGGAAATTTGAGGAAAGGTTCTTACTTCTGTGTTTAGGAGCCCCAGCCAGCGGCGACACCCCTAGGATCTGTTCTTCCTTACTAAGCTGCTTATCCAGGATATCTGCTTGCAAAGCCCAGGGCTCTCCCGTGGCACCGGCTGCCTCTCTAGAGTCTCCTAACTATCCAGCTTTACAATTTACAATTGATGGGGAGCTCTGCCTGAGGAAAACCTATGGGTGGGATTTTTCATCTCTAGCTTATGAAACCTCGAGTGTGTAATTAATGGGGTTGAAAGGTTTAGATGACACAGAGCTGAAGTTGGTGGATTTCAGGCAAACGCTGGGATTTTTAACTTATTTTATTTTATAATTTATTTATTTATTTATTTATCTGTTTATTTTTGAGAATGTTGTCCCAAAGGAAAGGGATTTTTCAGATAGATGCAAGAATGTGTCTCCCAGTACAGAGGGTGTTGTGTCTTTGAGTGAACTGCCCAATAGACAGTGAAGTGCATTCTTGGAAGAGCCTTAAAACAGAGCGAGAAAATAAAGAAATAAAACCACCCCCCACCCCCCGTGCAGACCTTGTTCCCTGGAATCTTTCTCCCTCTACCCCATCAGCAGCATAAAACAGGGAAGACTGAGAACATGCATAAAGATGTGAGAAAATGGGGGGGGGGCGTGCTAGAATTGTGTTTAATAATTTACATCCCTTCTCCAGTTTCCTGCTTTGTATGTTAACGTCATGTAAGGTTTGGCTGAGGTGTGCTTTCCTAGGGTTTAGAATTCTGGCCAACCTTTTATATGTCAAGATTAATTGCCCAGTTATCTGTAGCGTACTTGAGACTCAAGAGGAGAGAGTCAGGAGAAAATACAATCCTGTGCCCCCAACCTCCTGATTGTGCAGCCACTCTATTTCCAGGGAAACATGTTCTTGTTTCCTCCCTGCCTGCCCCACTGGCCTATTGTTAATGGGTGTTTGTTAATGAATAATGGCAGAGCAGAAAAAAACCATAAAACAAGGCTCCCCCCAAAAGGAAAAAAAAACTGTTTCACAATCAAAGGCTTAAAAAACATAAACGTGGGATCTCCAGTCATCCACTCCACACAGGGTGACTGTCCCTCCCCTTTCCTCATCCTCGCACCCCAAATCAGAGCGAGTATCACAGCAGTTAGGCTAACCCACTTAAAGGTGCATTTATTCTGTTTTTACTCTGTACATTTACCTAGTGTGCCTTGTTTATTTTCAGGAAAGGAGATGTGAAGGAATTAGGCAAAGGATATTAGGGTTTTGTTTCGACGTGCAAGAGTTTGAAGCAGACCCCACATCCCTGTTACTAACATTCTTCAAGACAAAAGAAAACATGTCTGTCTCAAAGTCTGAGGATCAGAAGCAAAGCATTGATGCTTGGTGCTTGCCCTTCTACCCCTCAGCAGTGGTAACGGTGTTAACCTCACCCTTTCCTCCTCCTGTGTCCCAGATCGGGACTAAAGGAAAGCTTGGCTCTGGGATGGTGTGTGTGACCTCAGCCTCCAGCGCAGTCCTGGGCTGCATGCCAAGCCCCGTGCCACTCCGGGGATCTCACATAAGGGAACTCTTCAGGCTCTCCTGCGAGGTGGGCACCCACTACAAAGGGTGTTTCTCGCTGAGCCTAAGAAATGCCCACGCAGGTTCGCCTAACCTCATTGGCTCCGTCTTGTGCGGAGGAAGATGTGATTTGTGCTACATATAACCAAGTTAGGAAGACCCGCGGAGGAGAGGCTGCAGAAGAGCAGAGCGCATATGGGCAGGGCCCTCCTCCCACACTGCAGCTAGGGCCTCGGGAGCTGGCAGACAGATTCCAAGAGTCACTGGACACACGGCCACTGGACACACGAGTACAAGCTGAACCTGGGTACGTGGGGATGCGGGGCTGACTCTCTCCAGCCTCAGATTTTTCTAGTTTCTTTTGGAGAAAGGTATATGCATTGCCTCTTCACAGACATGGTTTCTTTAAATAAATCAGGGTTGTCATAACACTTTATTTCTTAAGATGGTTTTCCTTGAATCACATTAAACTCTGCAAAAACATTGTCTCGAGACCATCCTTTCCCCAGACATTAAATAGCTGGATACCAAACGGTTCCTCTGTCTGTATACTCACAAATACAAAAACACTCACTATAAAGACCCACACATGCAGAAATGCAAGCTCACGTGTGTACTCACACAAACAGGCAAATATGTACACATGAACCCATACTGGAGGTATAGTCTGACCAGGAGCTGGGGCTCCAGGGAGAGGCAGCTGTTGACATCACACCGTGCAGTGATCTGGGTGGCTTTGCAAAGCCAAGCTGTCCCATCTTGCGTTGATTGAGTGTTCTGCAGACCAGCCCCTGTTGGACAGTTTCTAAGCAATTCTTTTTAACAGGGTGGATGGAAAAGCAGATGCTCTCAGGGTAAATGAATAGCGCTGGCCTTGGGGGTGGGAGTGGAGGGGGGGTCTCAAGAACAGGCTCCTGATTAGAGAAGCCTTGAAAGCCAGTGGGGGGTTGTTAGAGCCCGCCTCTCCAAATTCTCTGGCTCTCTTCCGTGAAAGGTGTTTGTGAACCTAGGTGTGTCTGCTTCCCATCACTAACCAGACCCAGGCCTGCAGGCCACTCTCAAGGCCCAGAGCTGATGAACCAATTCACACCCAGCTGCTAATGGGTGGTAATGACTTCAGAGGCTGGTCCTGCTGCACCCTGTGGGGGGTGCTCCATTTCAAAAGCACGCCAACTAAGGGGACCCTTTCATCCAGCTAAGCGAATGTTTAATAATGTCATTTCACAAATTGGTGGCAGATGACAGCACTCATTTCCCATTACACAGGTCCACCTTGCCCGGTTACAAAGTCATGTCACAGTATACACATTCCTTCATCCATTGGCCCCATCCTGGCCGTCACCCTGTGTAGTAAGATGCTGTGGATGAGAAAGGGAGACTGGAGACTTACTCAAAGACTCTCCCATGAACAGAAATGCAGAGTAGTGCCACCGTGGATGCGGAAGACATGTAGCCCCCCGCCCCCCATGTGTCTGTGCATACCGAAGCTGAGCATTAATCTTTTATTTAAGAAACCTTTTGAGGGACACCTTTCTGTCCTGCCTGACCTACCGTGGAGGATTCTCCAGCCCTGGGATGTTATATTTGTCTAGCTTACCGGCTGCACCAGCCACCAAGAGGGGAGACCATTTGTGTTAAAATGTGAGGATGTCTGCCTCACCAGCCAGCACGAGCACAGGTTCAAGAGAAGGCCCAACCATTTAGTGCTTGCCTGGGGATGAGGAAAGTGGTTACAGTTAGACATGTTCCCCCTCACTCAGGAATAAGATGGACGTACTCAGATTCCAATTCGACAAGCGAGACGCTTCCTAAGCAGGAGTTTGGGGCACCCACAAGTTTCTAACAGATTCTTGTGGGCAAGCTTAGCTGTCACCTGGCCCACAGCCACTGCTGGGCTGTCTTGGAGGTAGAAAGGGGCCCAGTGCAATGAGCCTGAAGCTCTTTTCTCCCATCTGTATGGTGTGGGTGGGTGTGGCTTCACTGTTTCAGGAACAAGGAAGGCAGAATACAGCAAAAACATACTGGCCTTTCAGAGTACAGCCTGCCTAAAGCCGTCACAAAACACGTATGTCCTAAGGAGTGACGAACTGAGTGGCGCTACCAAGCGAATGTTTAATATTTTAGCAACTAGCCGTTCCATTTAGGTGTTATTTGCTCTGCAGTACAACTGCAGCTTCTTTGCCTCTTTTTTCATGCAAATCCGACAGTCACCCGGGCTCTCTGCAATCAAGCTGTTCTGTGTGCACACTGCCATAGGACGCTGCACAAAACCAGTGAACGCTGAATTGGAAATCAAAAACATAGGAGTTCCAGTCCGGGATGTGTGATTAACCTCATTGAGATGCTATTTCCATATCTTAAAAATGACGTTAGATTAACGATCTCTTAGGTACTGTTCAGCTCTAGTATGCATAGACACAGAGCATAATTTGACTATTCAAAATTAGTGCTGGCACTGATAATTACTGCAGTCTACACTGATGGCATAATGCAGATCGTGGACCCGTCATTCATGGGGTGCTTTTTATTTTATTTTTTTCTTGGAATACAACTAAAAACATTGCTTGAGGGGAATATTAAGCAAAACCAATGGAGTTGCCTACATTTGGCCATTTTTTTAAACCTAAAAATTGACAATTTTATGTTGCCCAACTCAACATTATCACTTTTACAAGGACCTAGTTTAAGGTAAGATTTCTACTGCGTTTAAAATTCTACAATGAAGAAATAGATAAGAAGAATATATTTTATGCCTTACAAAATAAATGCACTTTCCCCACACGTTCTGCCCTGGCTTTGCTCTCGAGTGCACACAAACGTTCTCTTGAGCATTCATGTATGCAGTGTCTCCAGGGTCTTTTTGTGTATGTTTGGACTGGCCTCAGACTGGAGATCTGCATCTGTGCCCCTCAGTGTTAAAGTCATACTCCGTTCACTGAGTACTTTTTTGTACTGTGTTTTTCTTATTCTGTTTTGTTTTTGAGACAGGCTATAGTCCAGGCTGACCTCAAGTTCAATATGTAGCTGAGGATAACTTTGACCTCTACCTCAGAAGTGTTTGGATTACAGGCACTACCAAAATGAATTTATGTGGTGCTGGGGACTGAAAACTGAGACTTTGAGCATGCTAAGCATATGAACTCTATGTATCAGCCCACACTACTTAAAGCTTCTTCATTTAAAGGGGCCCTTCTGAGCACATCTCTTCATATTTCTCTCAAGAAATGAGCAACTAAATCGTTCTAAAGTTACAACGAGGCTTGGGGATATTGAATCATCTTTTGGAGACACGAGGTAGAGTTGGGATTCAAACCAGGACAACTCTGCATGCAGCCTGTGCTCTCCCCATTCAGCAGATGTGAACAAATGAATATCAGCAATCAGGAAAGAGCCATATGCACATCTCAGGACTGAACAAGCGGAACCGAGCGTGCCGGTGCACAGGGGGTGAATGCCCATTCAGATGCCAGCAGCCCCACACAGTGACACATTGTCTCACTTACAGACTTTGGAGCCAACAGAGCTGACACTTGTGCAGTCTAGACCTTGTGGCCCCCTGGGGGGCCTGGGGCATTCCTGTGGAGGTGATATTCTTCAACCCCCCAAAACTCGGTGCTTTACAAGACTGGCTCATGATAGAAGCAAGATTCAGCCACCAGTGAGGTGTCTCCTGAAAGCCCTCAGTAACACCAGCTGCTGTTGCCCAGAAGACAACTTCTCATGAGAAAAACAGGGTGGATGTGACCCAAGACTGACTTCAATAACATGGGGTCTGGGGGCTGGAGAGATATCTCGTCAGTCAAGAGCACTGGGTAATCAATCTTTCAGAACATTCTAGTTCGATTCCCAACAACTCCACAACTGCTCATTACCACTGTAAGTCCAGTTCTGGGGAATATGATGCCTTCTTTTGGCCTCCAAGGATATTTGCATACATAGAGCTTACATAAAACACTGATGCACACATCATGTACACATCAAATAAATGATCTTTAAGGGGCTGGAGAGACAGGTCAGCAGATAGGAGCACTGGCTGCTCTCCCAGGGGATTCCATTTAAGTTCCCTGCACCCACATGGATGCTCACAAGCACCTGTGACTCCAGTTCCAGGGTCCTAGTGGTCTCTTTTGGCTTCCTCAGGCACTGCACATGCATGGGGCATAGATATATAAGAGGCAAGACAGGCAAACACGTAAGCTGAAAATGCATGAATCTGTTTTTTTGTTTGTTTGGTTTGACATTGTGCTTCTCTGTATAGTCCAAGTTACTCTGGAACTCTCTCTGAAGACCAGGCTGGCCTCAAACTCAAAGATCTGCCTACCTTTGCCTCTTTAGTGCTGAGATTAAAGGCATGTACCACCACTGCCCAGCTTTTTAAAAGTAAACAATCTTTAAAGAACATACCAGCACTAGGAAGGACAGTGGCCCGAGGAGACACACAGTAACTGGTTCTTATCCAGCCTGTCAGATGAGATTATGGGTCCTAAACCAATGAATTAGGGCCTGCAAGCAGGTTTCCACGAGCCTCTGCAGGACTGCATGAGATCTGGGGTGAGTACTGGGAACAAGGGCCGGGAAGAAAGACTCGGAATGCAGAGATCTAAGCAACAGCACATTGGATGGACCAGAGCCTACACATGCAGGGTACCACAGCAAGAGTCTGTGATAAACTTGTACAAGTAAATATTGGAATGTCTTCCAAAGGCCCACAACTCCAGGCTAAAGTCCCCACCTTGGCTCTACTGGGAGGTGGTAAAGTCTTCAAGAGGTGGAGGTCTTCTCATCACTTGGGATGGGACATTAGACTTTAGACCTCAGGATCACCATCTTTGTCTGCTTTTTCTTGTGCTTTAGCAAAACGGTCTCTTCCTCTGCCGTGTTGCTCCTGGCACATTGTCCTACGTGCCACAGGCCCACAGTGATGGTACCATCCACTCTACACAAAGTAGAATCTTCCATAACTGTTAGCCTAAGAAAGCCCTTTCTCTTTATAGGCTGAGTATCTTCAGTATTTGTTTCAGTAGCAGAGATAGTCAGGCGCAGCGAGAGACACGGGGCGGGGCAGGTGACACAGACATTACATTTAAACAACTGGCTCATGAACTAGCTGGCTGCATGAGGCTGGGTCCAGAGCCCAGAACTGGAAAGTTCCAGGCCCCTGACAAGAAGGCTAATCTTAGTCTTTCTCTTCTGACTGATCAGGTGAGGCCTGGCCACCCTGTGGAGGTTAATCTACTTTACCCAATGCCCATTGTAGATATAAATGTTAATCTCATTATATATATATATATATATATATATATATATATATATATATATATACACACACACACACACACATATACACACACATCACACACACACATTATATATATATATATATATATATATATATATATATATATATATACTTTTACAGAAAATTTACAAAATGTTCAGAAATATTTTGACTTCCTATCTGGGTTCTGCAACTCAACCAAATTGAGGCATAGCATTAGCTGTTCTCTATGTAGGTGAACTATCTAGAACAGACAAGTTTGCAGAGCCAGTAAGTAGACCAGAGGTCACTGGGTGTGGGGAGAGAGGGAGAGCTGGGATGTGTGGGTTTTATAGCACAATTCAAGCTTAAGTGAGGACCGAGATAAGCCTGGAGTCAGGGCTGGAGCAGCTCTGCAGCAAAGTCCTTGCCTTGTATGGATAAAACCCAAAGCTCAATCTCCAGAGGAAACTTCCAGAAGTAAGGACAGGAATGTGCTAACTGCCCCTCCCCCCAAAGGTGTTTTCCAGCAGAAAATCTCGAATTAATTCTACACTTAAAGGAATGATTCTGTCGGGAACACATGATGACATCCTTGGCAGGCCTCCTCTTTTCTAGGAACAGTAGAAGAAACCAGCCTTACAGATGCCTCAGCAGGTAAGAGGGCCTGCATTCACTTCCCAGAACCCACAAGAGAGCTCACAACTATTTGTAACTCCACTTTCAAGGGATCTGATGCCTTTTTCTGACCTCTGAGAGTACCAGGGATTCATGTGGTCCATCCATCCATCCATCCATCCATCCACCCATCCATTCATCCATTCATCCATATATCTGTCTGTCCATCCATCCTATCTCTCTCTCTCTCTCTCTCTCTCTCTCCAGACAGAACACTTATGCACATAAAATAAATAAACCTTAAAAACAGAAAGGAGAAAAGGAAGCCAGTCTCACCTCGTGGCATCCGGAAAATAGACATGCCTTTTGGTCATTCCTCCTAGGCTCAGCAAGGACCTAGAAATTTCTGTAACAGTTTCAATAGGAAGCTGGGTGTAGTGGCTCAGATCCAATCAGGAGATTGGGATAGGAGGATTGTCACAAGGTCATAATCAAACCTTGACTCAAAAAATCCAAAGGACAAACACAAACACATTCAAATATATATCTGCACACATGCACATTCATGATCACAACTGAGATCAGACACTGTGGCAGAGCTTGAAGCTACATCTCAGAGCCCACCAGCATATCCAAGGGGTCTCCTGGGATAGTTAATGCAAGGGGGCTGCTTACCTCCCTCGGCTGTCAATACAGGCAGAAGAGCAGAGTTGAGCAGGCGGGAGGAAGCGACATCACTGAAGGAATTTCAAAAATCAAGGGAAGGGATGGGTGTATAGCTCCAGGGAGGATACTTGCCTAACATGAATGAGGTCCTGAGTTCCAATCCAAACTCCAACAGAAAGAAAAAAAGGTTTTAAATTAAATATAGGTGTAAAATAGTCAGCAGAAGATTATGGAGCTCCACGGCACTTTAAAATCTTGTGTGGGTCATAGTATGACAGGTGAATCTCGAAGTCATAATGAGAATTTTCAAAATGTATTTTCTAGTACAAAAGGGAGGAGGGTTGGCAGAAATAAACAATAAGAACATCCCACAGTGAGCTCTGAGCCAAGCTATAGCAAAGCGATGACCAGTGAAAAGCTTTGACCCTTCTGTCTGTCCAGATGGTGATTCTGAGAACCTGCCCACTCCAGACCCCAAGGGCAGGGGTGACTGTGCACAAGAGTCCTGGGTGACTCCGGGCTGTGTTTCAGAGGTAAGCAGCCTGAGGCCCATTGGCAGGATCCAATCTGGGCTGAGAGGATGTGGACTGGGGAGGGGGAGGGGGCCACACACTGCTGAGTCCCCCAAAACCAATCATCTGAGGAGGCATCTGAAATGGGCCACTTTTAAGTCCTGGTCGTTACACAGACATGGTCCTGAGAGCCTATTTAGAGGTTTGAATAGGAAAAGGCGCTGCTTGGATGCACTGGACCCACGGAAGGATCGGCAGGGAAAGAGGAAGAGTGTTCTAGTGGACTGCGCATGCTTGCGGTGATCAGCGGAGTGATAGACAGTGAACCGGGCTACCCTCTTATCAAGATAGGCATTAGAGCATTGGCCTTCAAAATAGACTACAGGATATGAAGACTTGAGTTCGGATCCCCAACACCCACACAACAAAATAAGCACAGTGAAGGGCAGCTGTAACAACAGCATTGAGGGTACAAAGACAGGAGATGGCCCAGAGCCTTCTGGCAGTCTACCAGAGCTCCAGCTTCGGTGAAAGACCCTATCTCAAAATAAAAGGGAAAGCTGGATGAAGTGATGTGTGTGTGCCTTTAGAGAGGCAGAGGCAGGGGGATCTCTGTGATTTTGAGTTCAGCCTGGTCTGCATAAAGAATTCCAGGCTAGCCTGGAGATCTTGCCTCAAAAGAGAAAGCAAATGAAACCATTTTAATAAAATAAAAAGATGAAGAACAATTTTTAAAAATAGTATTTGACCTCTGACCTCCAGATGGAAGAGCATAAAGGTCCAAGCACATGTGGGCAAACACATACACTCACTCACACACACACACTCACTCACACATACACTCTCTCACACACACATACACACACACACACCCTCCCACACACACTTACACTCACACTTATACTCACACACACACACACACACACACACACTCACACACATACACACATACACTCAATGGGGACAGACCCAGCATGTTCTAGCCTCCCTTCCCATTACTCAGATAAAGAAACTGACTAACACTGTGGAAGGAGAGCAGCCACCCACCTTCCTGAAACACTCCAGGAGGCTGCAGTCTTTAAAGGGAGAAAACACCAAGGGGTCCAGGAAATATAGATGTCCCCCCAAACTACATTTTGATTTCCTTTCTGGCCTCACTTTCAGAAACACCAATGTGAAGAAAAATATTCCCAAAGGGAGGAGAAGCTATTGCAGAGAGTAGAGGACATAGGCAGGCACATTCAACTGCTGGGAGATCATGTGGCCATCTGACCATAAGATACAGACCACAATCGAAGCCACACCCCTCCCTCATCACCATCCAACCACATTCACCTGGTGCACAGGGATCCAGTGTGCTGACTTCATCCTGATCTAGGCTCTCAGGCTTCCCTGAACACGGGACATTTTACCTCAACAAGAGTGCAGATGAATTGCACAGAACATACACAGAGGCTTCCAGAAAGCACCCTCATGTACACCTTATAATTAAAAGCAAGAACTTTAGGATAGAAATTCCATTGGGATCATAGAAATGTCAGGTGGCAAGTACTTTACAATGAAATGAACCAAGTTTAAAACTTTACTGTCAAGATGCCCTGTCCCCCTATGGACCCTGGAGAAGTGTTCACTCCTGATGTCCACTCACAGAAAATAAAAGGGTTCCTGCTTGCCTCTGAGAGTCTGCGATCCCGTGTGAGAGGCAGAGAAAACAGAGGCTCAGTTGGAAAACACCCAGAAGCAAAGGAGGCCCTCTAGTCTTGGGTAGAAGCTTGACAGGCAAAGACTAAAGACAGGGAGGGGATGTGGAGTCTGTCTTGAAGATGTTACTCTCCACCTGAAGCACAAAGAGGAGAAAGACAACCTTGTCCTAAGCTTGAAATGGAATGTGGGGAAACAGCCAGGAGGAGAAAACAAAATTATCTCTCTGTTAACATGCAAGGCGAAGTGCCAGCCAGGGAAGAGGAGGAGAGCTGAAAGTGCCCTGGGTTTGGGGCCACAGTGGACCCTTCAGACCCAGGAACCATCTGGGTCAGCGTGGAATGGAAGGACAGGGAATTCCTGCTGAGCAGGAAGGAAACTGAAGGGCTGATGGGTAGGCAGAGACAGGGAGGAACCCAGCCTCCTAGCAGGGTGCAGGTAGGCCCATGGCTACCACACCCCCATGTGGTTCAGCTTTGGTGCTCTCCCCACCCCTAACCGCTTCCACCTCCCCCTTTGCAAAAGCTTTTGTTGTGTTGAAGCTGAGCGTTTGTTGAGTTGTGGAGTAGTGACACTAAATTAAGCCGTGTCCAGCCTGTTCCTCAGGAAAGGTCAAGTTGAATTGTTCTTGGATCCCCGACTTTAAAGGCTTTCTTGGGGAAATAGAGTGTAGCTGATCAAAGCCATCTTGATCAATCTTCAGTGTCTCAGGACACACTCTGAACACTACGTGGGTAAGGAAGGCTGACCCTGGCATTGTCCTTCCCCAGCATGCGTGAGTCCCCACGGTCCATCCCCAGAACAGCAAAACCTAGACAGTGTAAGAGAGGTGAACTGCTTGTGGACTCCAGGGTGTGAGGTAGGCCTGGGCATCCTCTCTAAGTGAGACTGCGCGCATGCATCCACAGATGTGCACTGAAGGATTTGTTTAGTGGACATTTAACATCACTGGAATTCCCATACTGACTCTCGATGTGATGGTGCACCGGGTAAGGGCCAGCAGCAGGACTTTCTTCCTGATAGGAAGCACATAGCATGAATGGTAAGACAGAAAAGCCAGACAGTTCAGATGTGTCCAGCTCCTTGCATTTAGTACCTGTGTCACCCATTGTCTTCCCTGACTTGGCCACTGTTGGAGTGGTGATTTCTTCCTCTATAAATGGAGAGTGATGACATTATTTACATTTGGTTATTGGGAAGATTAGACAGACGGTCTGTCACCAGGGACCCAGAGCAGGACCTGGTCCTGGGAAGGAAACCAGTTCTGCATTCTGTCTTCATCCTCTTCTTGGGAGAAACCTTGGTCGGTCTTCAGTAGGGAGTGCTGGTACATGGGCGTGGCTCCTGAGTTGGTTTTTTTTTGGGGGGGGGGGATCAGTGGAAGATGAGGATGAAGGACTACACTGCTTACATGGGTGGCAACTCTACTGAGTACTGAAGCACTCTGAGGTATAGAAAGAGAGAACACCCTCGGGGAAAGCGGTTTGGACTGCACAAAGCGGTGGGCAGCGCCCCTTAGCTTGCTTGCCTTATTTGCTGGTTCGAAAACATCCCACTGACAAGAACAAAGCAGTGCAGACAAGCCCTGTCCAGCCTGCTGTGCTTTGATTCCTGAAGACCAATCCCAGTTTATGTCTGATCCTGTCTTAGGATTCCCTAAATATGCAGCATCTTCCATGATATGCTGGTTTCTTTCTTGTCAACTTGACACAAGACGGAGTCATCTGGGAAGAGGGAACCTCAGCTGAGAAAACATCTCCATCCGTCCTGTAAACAGCCCCCCCGCACCCCCCCCCAACATTTTCTTGATTAATGATTGACATGGAAGGGTCCAGCCCCTGGTGGGTGGCTCCGCCCATGGTGGGTGGCTCCGCCCCTAGGCAGGAGGTCTTCGGGCCTATGAAAGGCAATCCAGTGAGCAACACTTCCCTGTGGGCCCTGCCTTGGTTCCCCTCCAAGTTCTCGCTCGAGTTCCTGGTCTGATTTTCCTCAGGTGTGGATGTGATCTGTGCAAGCCAAATCAACCCTTTCCTTCCCATGTTGCGTTAGGCCACGGTGCCTGCCACGGCAAAAGAAAGCCATCTAGGACACTGGGCTATGAAACAAAACCTCTCTCAGAGCCCGTGGAGAATTTGTTTGCTTGTTTTTTTTTGTTTTGTTTTGTTTTTTGTTTTTTTTCTAAATGATGTATTTGTTTTTATTTTATGTGTACTGGTGTTTTGCCTACATGCATATCTGTGTGAGGGTGTCAGATCCTGTGGAACTGGAGCTACAGACAGTGCAGTTGTGAGATGCCATGTGAGTGCTGGAAATTGAACCTGGGCCCTTTGAAAGAGCGGCAGTGCTCTCAACCATGTGGACATCCATGTCAGGGTTACAGAACTCCCCACGGAACCTGGCTCTGTATTGTTCTCCCACAACTCGTTTCTGGGCATCTAATTTCAGACTAGGAAGTAGCCCTGGTTCTCCCTGACCTGTCCCTTGTGTTCTGGGGACTGGGATTATCTCTACTGCTGGGACCCTGAAGTGATCTTCATTGATGCCCCAGCCCCAGGGTGTAAAAGAGCCTCCCATGCCACAGAGGAATTCTGCTTCCCAAATTCATGTCCACATTCCATGCCACGCCATTCTCGGTTTGCACAGAAATCAGAGAAGATTCGAGTGAAAAAAATCTTATTTTAATTGGCAGCACAACTCACAGTCACAGGTAGGCACCCTTCGTGTGCCCACCAACTAATGAATTAGTAAATAGCAGTAGTTATCCTCACAACGGAATATCACTCAGCCATGAAGATGAATGAATGAAGCATTTGTCCTCACAATGGAATATCACTCAGCCAGGAAGATGAATGAATGAAGCATTTGTCCTCACAATGGAATATCACTCAGCCAGGAAGATGAATGAATGAAGCATTAACATGGAGAAGGGCTTTGGGCATGTCTTCTAAGCAAGAGAAGCCAGGCACAGAGCGCTGCCCAGGACACTAGCCCATTTGTGTGATACATCCAGGTAAGCAAATCCATGGAGATAGGAAGCAGGCAGGTGGTTACTAGGGACTGGAGGTAGGAGAATGAGATGGCCATTGGTCAGCCCAAAAGGGATCTCCTTCACAAACTATGAAAACATTTTGAAATTAGGAAGAAGTCACCCTTGTACAGATCTGAGACACTACATTTTGCAGTTAAAAAGTATATGTATAGTCAGGTGCTGGTGGCAGACGCCTTTAACCCCAGCACTTAGGAAGAAAGCAGAAGCAGGCAGATCTCTGAGTTCGAGGCCGGCCTGGTCTACAGAGTTCCATGACAGCCAATGGTACATGGAGAAACCCTGCTCGGAAAACCAAACCAAAACCAAACCAAACCAAACCAAAAAGTATATTTATGATTACTCTATGTATATGAGCGCTTCGCCTGCATGTATGAGAATGCATTGAATGGGTGTCTGGCACCTAACCATGGGAGTTAGAAGAGGGTGCAGAATTTGTGGAGCTTCTGTTACCTATGGATGGCTGTAAACCTCCTGTGCATGCTGGGAACCGAACCTGGGGCCTCTGTAAGAGTAGCAAACACTCACAACCACTAAGTCTTCTGTTTATCCTGGAGCCACACACTTAAAAAAGGTTCATTTGGGGGAACTCGGACCTGAGATCACTTCTCCAGAATCCACCTAATAGCCACAAGTGGACGTGTAAGCCTCAGCTATGTGGGATAGAAACAGGTGGGTCCCACACCCCATGCTGGCTAGTGTGGCTAGAAGGGAGAAGTTTAGTAAGAGAGCCTGCCAAAGAGAGTCAGGTGGAAAAGAAACTGAGGAAAACATCTGGCTTCCAACCTCCAGTCTTTCCAAGTACTTGCATATGTCACGCACACACACACATACTCATACATAATGGGTCCATTTGAAACTTAAGGTGTAGTCCTGAGGTATATCACTTGTATAGCCTACTCTCTCATCCACAAAGGGGGGGGTATTTGGAGCTATGCTAATTTTACTTCAATTAAAAAAAACCTCAGTCTTATGGATGAGAAAGACTTACAGTGTGGAGGATAAGAGTTTAGGTTCAAAGTGACAGGCTAAGACCTGAGAACCTTATGCACAAAGACCTTCTGAAGGTGACCTTGGGCCCCAAACACAGGGAACAACTTAGTTTTGTGAGGAGAAGCCATCCTGTGCCACAAACAGCCTGCTTGTAAGCTACCCTTTAGAAAGCCATCCTTTCCGTTTTAATTGTTGGGGGGAATCCCTGTAACTTAGTCTCTGGAATGTAGTCGATCTTTGGCTCCCGTTCTGAGTTAATCGATGAAAAATGTCACAGCAGTACTCTTTAGGGAAGCAGGATTCAATGTAATCCATTTGTCCCATTTGTTAACTCCTGTGGTAATTGGTTAGATGAGGAAGAAGTTTGAAGTTATTGGCTAAATAGAGATTTCTGGACTATCTGTGAAGTTCAATTATCTATGTTTCACCTGGCCTCAATTAGTACTAATAACAGGTAACTAAGTAAAAGTTGTTTTCCATTGTATTTGTTTAATGATAGGCTTATTAATTGTCTTCACTAATAGAGTCCCCAGGCAGGAAGCTCCTGCCTTCCTCCATAAGCCCTCCACTCTAATTGGTCAGATCAGTGCTACATAAGAACTTAGGGTAAGTGGGTAGTTCTTAGCATGAAACAAATCATTTTCTTTTTCTTTTTCTCCCTCCCCACCTCGTTTTCAAGACAGGGTTTCTCTGTGTAGCCTTGGCTGTCCTGGAATTCTCTCTGTAGACCAAGCTGGCCTCCAACTCACAGAGATTCCCCTGCCTTTACCTCCCAAGTGCTGGGATTAAAGGCGAGCACCACAGTCACCACCACCACCACCACCACCACCACCACCACCACCACCACGCCCGGCTGAAACAAATGTTCTTAATAATGAAACGTGTATAGCCAAGAAGCAAAACTAGAAATTTCCAGTATGCGTTTGGTAATCTCCACATGCACAGCCAGGAGGCATGACAGAATGACTCAGACATGCACTCGGAAGTCGGCAGCGGCGCTTCCCAGTGAGCTGTGTTCTCCATGCAGGCCGAGGCTTCGGCTTGCTCCATTTAGATTAAGTGAGCTTTTTAAAAGTGCTTGTTAATTTTAGCCATGCGCCTTGTTTTGGCTGTGTTATTTCTGTTTACTAACCACAGTCCACATGCCTTTTAAGGTTTCCACCTCTTTCCTTGGGCACATGCGTATTTATATTAAACACAATAAATATCTCCCATTGCAAGAGCACCCTATGACCCCCTTTGATCTGAAGTCCCCTACATCTCTTCGCTTGACATATAAATTAGCCAGCCCCTCCCTCCCGAGAGGCCCAAGGAGGGTAGGGTTTCATCCTCCCTGGCCCCTCTTGAGTCTCCAGCATCCTGTTTTCCCATTGCCATGGGGATGCAGCTATGCACACACTGCAGCAAACGCCTGGAACGGGAAAAGTCTAGGCCGAGATAGAATTACTAACCAAACAAATGCTGTTGGTAACAGGGTGCTTGGGAGTGGGGGGATCCAAGACACCCCCTCTTTCCCCCACAATCAAATTACATGTAAAAAGTGCAGACAGCAAGACAGAAGGCAGACGTGGCCATTCTTTTAAAGATACTGCACGTATTTGATACACAGGAATATAGCGCCTAGTGCAGACCAAACTAGCATGTAAACTCTCCTTAATGGAAATGTTCAGGGGCCCTTCTGTGAAAATATCCTTCTCCTGAACCCTACTGAGTAGTTTTATGGTTATAAAAGGAAGCACTGGAGCCAAACCAGAAGCCAACTAGCGGAGACACTCTGTGGAAAGCTGGAGCTACCTCCAGGTGTGGGCATCAGCCTGTTTGAGTAACATCAGCCTGTTTGCTAATGTTGTCAGAGGCACTGGCCTGTTCAATTCTCCGAGAACTGGTAGATTGATTAATAACACACAGGGCTTGACTATGGTGTCCCCGCTAAGATGGCTGCCTGTCCACGCATCTGAGTCCCTCGGTCTGAGCTAGGCTTTGCGGTTACCTCCATTCTGTTTTCTGCTTCTAATGGTGTGCTGCTTGGTTTTGGTTAGAGAGCTTTGACCAGTCTCCAAGGGAGATTAGCAAAAATATTTGATAAAGAAATAAATGGTTTTCATTTAAAGATGACAGTGAGATTTTTTTTTAAATAGGGAAACTAAAAATATTTCCTATGTATAATTATATGGCAACAGAGTATTAATAACTTTATCATTGTGGCAAAGGCCAATGCTCACAGACTGATGTTTGAACTCTGGCATCAATTAGAAAATTGTGTTTATCCTTCTCAAGCCCAATGCTTGTGACACATCAAAGTTTTCTTTTAAAAGTCACATGTCATGATCCTGTCACGTGAGCGGATTGCTGCATTCATATTAACTTTTCAGTGGATTTAAAGGCTCTCTGGAACAGCCTGCTGTTCATAGGAACACAGCCCTAGCAAGCCTGGGTGCTTCACACCAGACCTCCTGTGACTCTGAAAAATATCAGTTTTAGTTTTCACAGTTGCTATTTTTTATATATTTATTCAGAATTACAACCAGCAATGACTGCAGCAGGCAGCTGTCTCTGACCATGGAAGATCATTCTCTACCTCCACCATCCACGGGAGTTTAAATCAACCAAGCAGCTTAGCTTCCCTCAGAAGTTGTTTCCTGGCAACAGAAAGCACAGGGAAAAGGCTGCTCAGTCAGTGGAGTGCTCGCCAAGCAGGCACAAAGCTCTGGGTTCAATCCCAGCACAGTATATGCTGGGTGTGTTAATACATACCTGTAATTCTAGCACTCAGGAGCCGGAGGAGGCAGGAAGATTAGAAGTCCAAGATCGTCATCCTTTGCTACAGGAGAGTTTAAGGCCAGCCTAGGATATAAGAAACACTGTCTCAGAGAGAGAGAGAGAGAGAGAGAGAGAGAGAGAGAGAGAGACTTAAGGAGAGACAGAGATAGAGACACCTCAAGGAAGACAAACTCAACACTCATTTCATTCCTCTCCTAAGTTAGTTACACTTAAGGCAGCTTCTCAACACAGACCTTTCCCTTTTCGGTAGAGGATTTTGCAGGTCTGTCTAGACCGATCTTCAGCTAGGTAATTGTCTGAACTATTGCCAGTGTTGGTTATTGTTTTAGAGAAATGGCCTTTTAAAAATACAAGGCTCCCCTGGACAGGAGAGATGTCCCACTGGGCTAAGCTCTCCTATGGTAAGATGATGGGAGACAGAGAAGGGAGAATACACAGATGCTCAGGGGCCAGCTAGCCTGACGCATGTGCATACTCAGCAACGAACAACAAAGAGACCCTGTCCTCCTAGAGCAGGTGGGAGGTGAGGACCACACCCAAGACTGTCCTTGGTCTTCTATATGCCCCATAGCATCTCAGATGAAAACAGGCACATACCATGTACATATATGTATCACATACACATCAGAGCTATTATACACACACACATACACACAAAATCTGGGGGGATGGGGAGGTGGTGCTGAATCGGTGCACCTGGGGGTTCCAGCACCAAACAAAGGACTGCCCAAGGCAGAGCTCCCTGCAAAGCACTGACAGGTCATAGGGCCAGTGCCTGGTGGGAAAACCCAGTATGGATACGGAAGGGACTGTTGACAGATATTCATCTCGTCTATATAATATTACTCAACTGAAACACCTGTTTCCTAGCAACCTGGGAGACGGGGAAAAGCCTGCCCTTTCGTTAGTTTTCTTATCTGGGATTTCTTATGTATGCGTTACAGAAGACAAACATGTCACCTGAGGAAATACAGTCTCCTAACCCTGACTGTCTGTCATTGTGGCTGCTGTGGAATGATTGTTGGTTTTGGTACGAGCGGTTGTACGATTTTTAAACAGTCTCTGTCACGCTGACAAGGACGTCTGGTGAGGTGTTTGTCTATCATGGGGACTCTTGTAGTTGGCGTTTCATGTCCTTCCATAGGCTCCAGGAACAACAACTCACTTTGCTTCTAAAACCCTGGGATGCTGCAGAGCCTCCCTTGCTTGACTCCGCACATTTATGGCCTGTTAAGAGACACAGAACCTTGGTTATATGGCCATCAAGAAGAATTTAGTCTTGGGTCACCAGTTCCCTAAGCTGGTTAAAACCAGGGATGCCATCTGAAGGTTATAGAGTATGCCTTGGTGTTGACAGTTCTCCCTTACTCTTCCCAAACCTCTTTCATAAAATCTCAGCCTTCATCGTAAGCTATGGAAATACCCTAAAAAGAGGATCCATGTTGTTAAGTTTCAAAGGTTTTTAGACAATGCATCGCTTGGGATGCTTGAAAATCAATGGTGTTCCTTTATATAGTTGTGATTGAAATAATGAAGGGAAATTCTTGGGGATTATTTAGGAGCCGTTCCTTATTACCAGAGCTCCCTGGTAGACTGGGCTTGTCCTGTGCTCTGATGTAGAGAATGAGAGGAACAAAGAGCGTTGCCTCATACTGCAGAGCCAGAATGTCATCTCACCTCTTGGATGAAGAAAAGGAGTGCTTGCACCGTGGGATGAACTCACCCAGGCTCAGAACTCGTGTCTAGCAACCCGTATGACTCAGACCGAAGAATAATTTCAAAATGTATTTTATTTAAAAATAAAGCCTTCTAGATAGGCGGCCTTGGGGAAAACTAGTATGTGATCTTTAAGATCTGAGGGGCAGTGGCTGTAAGGGCGGCAGCAGCGTGGCTGTAGTTTCCATAGAAAGAGCTGCCTTCTCTTTGGTTCCACCCCTCCCGGGTTCACCAGGACTTCACGGACTGTTTCTTCTAAGCGCCTAAGCCTTCCATCGGACTGCTTTTTTTCTGAGCACCTAAGTCCTCCACTTGATTGTTTAGGGCCTAAGCCCGCCACTGTCCTCGCCTTGTCTCCATTTTCTGTGGCGCACACAGAATAGCACAAGGAGGCCGGGGTGGGGGTGGGGTGGGGGTGGGGGAGCCTTGATCCAGTTTCTTGGCTCACCTTGCTTTCTTTTCTAGGCTGAGATTCAGGCTTGCAGTATCAATTAATTAATTTATACGGATAGGTCGCATTCTTTCTCGCGTTCTCTGTTCTCTGCTAAAAGCTGAGGGGATGACCCGTGATCTGTTGGCTGGAGCCCAAACCCAGTCCGCGCTTACTTCAACCGATCATTTGTACTAAATAAGAAGAGTAAACATGAAAGCATTTACTTAGGGTGTTAATCTGCACGTTAAAAGCCAAGCTTAGAGGGCAGAGGAATATAATGTTCTGTGGTTAACAGCGCTTTTTGTTCTTACAGAGGGCCCGAGTTTGGTTCCCAGCACTCACATCCAGCTGTTGACACGTATGTGTAACTGGAGTTCCAGGGTATCCAATGCCCATTTCTGAAGTCACTGGAGGGCATGTGTGCATACACACATCATGTGCATACACACATCATGTGCACTCTCATGGTTCTCAGTGTTCAATTATAAATCCTGGAATTCATTCTTATGTCACATGTGCCACAGGGCTGTCATATGTCTGTAGTGTTCTGTTACTTGAATGAAATGAGGGAAAGGCAGGTTTAGGTGTCCAGAGAACCCCTACTTTTTTCTCAGTTTCTGAGAAAGTACAGACACAGAACTCAAACCAAGACACCCACACCATACCGGCCAAGCCAGGATTTCAAGTGATTCTCCCCAGTCAGTGAGAACAGGAGAGCCTTTACCAGACTCTGAGAAATCAGCAAATTATACAAACGAAGAAGCTGGCATTAGCCAAGTTGTAATGTCTAACTGGAGTGCCCCCTGAATTTGAGGTGTTGGCTCATCAGGCTTTCAAAGCAAGGTTCAGGGATGCCACTGAAAAAGGCCAAACAATAGTAGTTGAAGTGAGAGACCACACTACCCAAAAATCAATTACTGCCAGGTTTTACTTATACAAATAACCCCTCAAAATGATTTACTCAAAGGTGATATTGCTACCAAAATCATACTCCTCATGAACTGTCTCAAAGAGTAAAAGCAAATCAGAGTCAGTCACAGTGAATTAGGTGACAATGGATTTTGTTTTGAAATAATGTGTTGCACCTCTGTTGGTCTTCTTGCGTCTTTTAAATGATAGTAATAATAAAGTTTGCTAGCACATTAATTAGTGTGCTATACACAAACTGCCTATTTGAAGGTAACATTCAAAATGTATCCAGTTCTTCCCAGACATTTTGTTAGAAGTCTGGGGTCCTTCCAACTTACAGTAATTTTTAAAGAGAAGATATTAGTTACTTGCTTAGGTGACTGGTACATAGTTATGTTAAAATGGAGAAAGTACCACTACTGATTGGAGTTGGCTGCAGAGGTCAGGTGTAGAGTGCAGAGGTCAGGGCTGTGGGTCTTTTTAGTGTCGGACAGAGGCCATCTCTGTAGTCCAGCATGGGGTAGGGGCAAGCGGTTCCTGCTTGGGAACTCTGCCTTTGGCTCCAGCCTATGAGCCATGAGCTTGGGGAGTGGTGACTCCGGAGGCTTCTTTCACAGCTCTCCCCAGGCAGAAGGCCCTGTTTTCTCTGAGATGAGAAAAGGGGCTCTTGTATTCTGTATGAGAGGCCCTGAGCATCACATACATCATATCGTGTGCGTGAAATGGAACATATTCATAACATCGCCTCGAAGACTATTTTTCTATACTTCTGCCACTTAGCCTCAGGCACATGGTTGGAGGCTGAGTTTGGGAACAAGTAATGTGTTTTGTCTCTGGGCTTTTTTTCATTGGTTTGTTTTGAGGCAGAGTTTCCTCTTGCAGCCCAGAATAGCCTCTGACTCTCACTGATTCTCCTGCCTCAGCTTCCCAAGGCCCGGGATTATGAGGCATGAACCACACACCCAGTCACCACTGTGCATTAAGTCAGTGTTTTTTCAGACCCTCGATTTAGGAGTGTGTGCGTGTGTGTGTGTGTGTGTGTGTGTGTGTGTGTGTATGTGTGTGTGTGTGATTCTGTGTGAGTGTGTGTGCATGTAAGTGTGTGAATGTATGTATATTCAAGTGTGTGTCTGTCTATGTGTGAGTATATATGTACTGTATGTGTATGTATGTATGTATGTATGTATGTATGTATGTATAATCTTCAAACAAACAAACCTGCCAAAAAAGGACTCAGAGGAGAGCCATCCTGCCCAGCCCTGGGAGGTAGATGCTTTTCTCAATGTGTTCTCTGGTCCAGCCTTGAAGGAGGGGCTCCCATACGTTTCTGGGACAGCCAGGGCAGGTGGGCAGAGATTTCTATGTGCACAAAAATCCCCATTAGTTTAAAGCCTTGCAGAACTTGGCAGGAACCTTGCACAGGTACTTCCTATTTGCTCAGTCACTCTCCTCCTGCTGATTACAAGAATGTCATGTTTTTGAAAGAGACAAAGAGCATGAAGAATTACCTAAATCTTCTGTCGCAGGCCCAAACAGCAATTATAAACCCAAGGCACAGAATGGTCTCATTTCTCTTCTAGTGTGTCTGTGTGTGGATGGAGGGGTAGAGGGTGTGTACCCAGCTGTCTGTACAAGTGTAAATGCTTGTGCACACGTGCAGAGAGACCAGAGGAAGGCATCTTGGCTAGGAGAGCTGGCTAGAGAGCTCCCAGGATCCACCTCTCTTACCTCCCTACGCTGGAGTTATGGGAGTACCTGGTTTTTGACTTGGACCATGAGGATCTGGATCCTAATTCTCTTATTTGCACAGCAAGCACTCTTACTCATTAAGCCATTTCCCTAACACCCTAGCTTCCTTTGAAGCCTCACCATGTCCTTCCCAGAGAACACAATACTGAGCAGGAGTTCCCAAAACTGAAATATACAGCAATCTCCAAACAGAAGCCCATTTGAATATGTGAAACCCTGTCTGCTGTTGGGCAAGCTTTTGAGTAACTGGCTTCCTGTCTGCATACTTACACAACAGTATATTTAAATGACAAAGACAATGAAGAAAACCATACACAAAGAGGTGCTCTTGACCAACATCTGACATCTGTTTCTTCCTTCCTGAACCCCATCCCATGTGCTCTGAGTCCCAGAAAGAAAATTAGCCAATGCAGAGATCCCCCTAGTCCTGCCTGATACCTTTCTCTGAGCGTAGCACCCAGGACTTGGTCCCTTCCTGCTGCAGAGGTAGTTCCCACCCATGATGAAAGGCATTTGCTTGTCTCTAAGTTTGTCAGCCTATCTTTTGGGGATCTGTGAGGACCTCAGCTTTAGACACCAGCCATAGCAACAAAGACCAGGTGGGGCATGTGTGTGGATGTCTGATGTACTTTATCAAGACACAATTGGTCCTTAGATCCATATCTATCTATCTATCTATCTATCTATCTATCTATTTTTTTGTTTTGTTTTGTTTTTTCGAGACAGGGTTTCTCTGTGTAGCCCTGGCTGTCCTGGAACTCACTCTGTAGACCAGGCTGGCCTCGAACTCAGAAATCCGCCTGCCTCTGCCTGCCCCCCCCCCCCCCCCCCCCCCAGTGCTGGGATTAAAGGCGTGCGCCACCACGCCCGGCTCTATTTATTTTTATTTTGAGCTTGGGTCTCAGTCAGAAGCCCATACCTCGGACTCATGTGGTGATCCTACTGCCACAGCCTCCCGAGGGCTGAAATTATGTGTGCGGGCCAGCCGGCAGCTTTATTCACTTCTTTTAAAACATTTTTTACATATGTATTTTCTTTGATGTGTGTGAGTGTTTTGTCTGCATGTCTGTATGTGTGCCATGCGTGTGCCTGGTGCGCATGACTATCAGAAGGCATCGGGTCCTTTGGAACTGAAGTTATGGGTGATTTTGAGCCACTATGTGGATGCTGGGGACCTAACCCAGGTCTTCTGCAAGATCAGTCCATGCTTTTAACACCAAGACATCTCTCCAGGCCCTTTATTCACTTCTTTTTTCTAAACAATTTTTTTCCTGTGTAACAGCTCTGGCTGTCCTGGACTCGCTTTGTAGGCCAGGCTGGCCTCGAACTCACTCACAGAGATCTGCCTGCCTCTGGCTCCCAAGTGCTGGAATCAAAGGCATGCGCCACAATGCCTGGCCTTTATGCATTTCTTAAAGCATACAACTTGTGTTTTAAGTTTATTTCTATAAATGGCCATGTTGGATATATGCACGTGACAGTTTTTAGTTTTTAAAAAAAGTCCCACTATCATTTAATCTAAGTGCTCCCTGCTGCACAGATCTAGTTTCTTGGCATGGAAATCTTATTTTTATTTTATTTTATTTCTTTGGTTTTTCGATTCAGGGTTTCTCTGTGTAGCCCTGGCTGTCCTGGAACTCATTTTGTAGAGCAGGCTGGCCTGGAACTCAGAAATCCACCTGCCTCTGCCTCCCGAGTGCTGGAATTAAGGGCGACCACGCCCAGTTTTGGCATGGGAATCTAATGCCGGAAGACTTTGTTGCCCTGCGTGCGGCTCCCACACAGCCCAGGCAGTAAGGATAGCCTGCCTGTCAGCCGCAGCTCTCCTGTGCGGCTTAGTCTACAACCCAGACTTTGCTTTTTGAGTAAAAAGCCTTATTTTCCCTTTTTCCTTTTTGTTGGGGCCAGTGTCACAGCCCCTGCCCCCTACAGCTGCAGTACTTATGATGATCAATCAGGTCAACACCTGTTCCTACATTAGATGAATCAAAGCAATGCGGTCTATGTTCAGTGAGAATTTCAAGAACACTTTTAGATACATAGCTTAATCCTGTGTGTAAGACTCACAACTCTAGGCATGTCAGGGGTTTCCAATCTCTCCTCGAATTGCTGGGGAGTTACAGCAGTGTTCCCCACTCCCATCCGCCCCACACCCTCCTACTTAGTGACCACAGTAGACTCTGTTTCTGTCGGGTTATCACATTTTAACCAATGTGGCTCAACCTTTTTTTTGAAAAGATTTTTCCAAGTATAAATTAAACATGCGTGTTCAGGGAAAAACTAAAAAGCATGCAAAACAAAATGCGAACCCCTAATGGCTCTTTCACAGGAACGGCTGGAATTTACACACGGCTGTGTATTTTTTTTAAAAGAATAGACCCATATGTTTGCTTTTCGTGGCTCATATTTGGACACAAGTGTAGAGAGATCTAAAAGATAGATCATGAGATTATTATGTGAGTGATTGTCATTTTTGAGGTGAGCTAGAGAACAAAGGTCCAGGGTGGGGTGGGTGGGGTGGGGTGGGGTGGGGTGGGGGGTAGGTTAACTTAGCCAGTACAGCCAGAGTGAGGCAGGAAGCCATTCCTTCTGTGTCCCCTCCTGAGGGGTCTGGGAAGAGCCACTGGCTTTCTGACTTTTGAATCTCCTTTCTGTGTGAAGCTGAATTAAGACCAGTGTTAATGGAGCTGACATTAAAAAAATAATAACTTTCAGACATAGTCACGCAACACAGCCCCATTTATCATGGTGCCTTCCAGCAGGACACATTTCTCCCTAACTATCTCATATCTGGTACCCAGACATTTCCATCCTTGCTACAGAATCCCATACCCATGAGCAGACACCAAGTCCTGTCACCCCAATGTCCTCATTAGCTTTTGTCAATGACACATAAATGAGAGACACCCAGGAAGAGGGGGGCCTCAAGTGAGGAGCTTCCTCCATCCTATTGGCCAGAGAGTGGGGGTATTTTCCTGTCCAATGATTGATTAGGAAGGGCCCAGCTCCCTGTAGACAACGCTACCCCTGTACAGGTAGTCCTGGATTACGTAAAAGCAAGCCAAGCAAGTTATGGAAAGCAAGCCAGAAAGTAAGCTTTGGGGTCTCTGCAACAGCCGCTGCCTCCAGGTTCCTTTTGAGTTCCTGTCCTCAGCGATGGGCTGAAACATGGAAGTGTAAGACAGAGATGATGTTTCCCCAACAGAGACCTAACCAGGACACCCGGGCAGCCACAAATCTACTCCTGTCTCTCCGAGTCACCCTGCTCTGGACACCCTGTGTTGATGGGATCTCATCAGGTCATGCTGGCTTCTGTTACTTCCCATGTTATTCTAGGAGATTCACCTTCGCTGCATTTAGTAATTGGTGGTGCACCGGCAAACGTGTAAGTCACATCTTCAATCATCCTTCAAGTGGGTGGATGTCAGGGCAGTTTTCCCTTTGTGGCTCACCGGAACAGTGTGGGGGAAGCCTTCTGCTGGGACCAGACCCAAGAGTGGACTCGCCAGGTTGCCTAGAAACTCTCACACTGTCACCAACAGCCTGACTAGCCCCCCAGCACTGTCTGCATCCCACACCTTGCCAGCATGGTAGGAGACAGTGACTTCACACCATCTTCAACACCATTTGCCACAGGCCCACCAGCCATTGCAGTTAGGTAGGTATGCCTGCCCTGTGGCTGAGGCGTCTAAGAGGGATACAGAGGTCTGAATACCTTAACTCGGGCCCTTTTGAAGTTGGGTTACTTATCTTAGGTGATATGTCAACCTGATGCACAAATTAGAATTATCTGAAAGGAGGGGACCTTAATTAAGAAAATACCTTCCGGGGCTGGTGAGATGGCTCAGTGGGTAAGAGCACCCGACTGCTCTTCCGAAGGTGATAAGTTCAAATCCCAGCATCCACATGGTGGCTCACAACCATCCGTAACGAGATCTGGNAAAAAAAAAAAAAGAAAAGAAAATATCTTCCATAAGATCTGGCTGTAAGGCATATCCTTAGTTTGATGGGGAGGGCCCAGCCCATTGTGGGTGGTCCCATCCATTGACTGGTGGTGCTGGGTTCTATAAAATAATAATAAATAATAATAATAATAACAAAGCAGTCTGAGCCAGCCACTTGGAGCAGGCCAGTAAGCAGCATTCTTCCATGGTCTTTGCATCAACTCCTGCCTCCAGGTTCCTGCCCTGTTTGAGTTCCTGTTCTTACTCCCTTTGATGATAAGCAGATATGGAAGTATAAGCCATGTTAACCCTCTCTTCTCCCCTGGTGTGTTTCGCCACAGCAATTGTAACCCTAACCACGGTATTCCTACTGTGCTTTGCATGAGTATTTTTAAATTCAGGTGTCCCTAACGGCAGGCCTAGGCCTGGAAGGATAGGAGTCCCAGCCACAGACCAGTGCAGACCCCTCCAGGAGGGCTGAACGAGTGCTGAGTTCTGCTTGCTCCCTCCCTGGGACCAGCTGACAGTTCTGAGTTAACACACACTCCGTACAGTGGCAGCTGCTTTGGGTTGTGGGCTTCCTCAGTCTCTCTGGGCTGCTCAAACAAATTCCTACCAGCTGGGGGATTTCTGAACGGCACATGGTTATTTTTTTCACGATTCTGGAAACTGGAATTCCAAGATCAAGGAGGACGCATTCCAGTGAGGGAGGTTTTGAGTCGTCACACAGCAGCAGGCAAAGGAACCTGTTCTTGACATCCCAAACTACTTCCACCCCAGATGACTGAACTCTAGGAAGTCAGCAGGACACCTGACTCCAGGCTCCTTTAGCCACAAGGAGTCCTTTTGCCACAAGCCCGCATAGTTCCCTAGCAAATGTTTTCTTGTTTCCTCTGATCGGACTTACACCGCTGCAGACATCTAAGCATGTGATTAGAGCCATCACATCACCTTAAGATCTCTCTCTATCCTTCCCTGAGACTTCCAGCTCGTCCTGGGTACTCACTGGCCTCGAACAAGGTTCGTAACATACTATGGGACGGAGGTAGGAGCCTGCGTGATGGTTCGTGAGTCCAAGAAATTCTTCATCCAATGAGATGGGAGGGCCTGGGAACCTACTCAAGTTGGACAGCTTGGTGAAGCCTCTGTGCAAGGTATGGTAGACATGCTGGAATCTAGCTAAAGCACAGACCTTGTCCATGGAGACTCAGAACCAGCATGGAGTAAATATGCTCTGTGTGAACAACCTATCTTAGCAGAATGAACGAATGAATGGCTTCACCTCGCTGTCATACGTGTCTAATATTATCTTTGTGACAGGGTCTAGTGCCATGAGTAAATATGAAGGGGCATTTTAGGGTGTACAATGGACCCCCACGACCCTCGGCACAGTGCTCCTTGTGGCCCTCATCCTTTGCATTATCTTTTAACATCATCCCTTACATGAAACCTGCTGAAGTTATATTCATGCGTGCATCTGAAGTTAATTCATAAAATTGGTCTATCCAGAAACAGTCACCAATTTATAGCTTGTCACAACTTTTTTTTTTGTTAAAAAAAAATTCTTGGTTTGACACTCAACATTATGATACATTCTTTTCAGTCTTCCTTTCAACAGAGAATGATGAGGAAGAGAACAGTTGTTCGAGATGGCATGCTGTCTTACAAGGCAGCCATATTGGAATAACCAGAAGGAGGACTCCTCTCCGCAGCATATGGAGGGAGCACGTGGATTTTAAAGAATTACATTGAGACCCCCTAAGTCTTAGAGACACATATGACTTTAAAACAACTCTGCTTCTAACCAATGGTGTCACCAAGAAGTTAAACAATGGTTCTGAGTTTTAACTTTTAAATGGACTGTGCTGTTTCGTGGCTGTCCACATAAGCAACAGTTCCTAGAACCAGGAGACATCTGCACATCCAACGCCGTGGTTTTCTTGGTTTTCTTGCTCTTCGTGTCCTGTAATTTCTGCCTATAGTGTATTTTCCTGCCTTTCACACCAATGGTGTCCTCTACATATTATGTTTGAGAAGAAGATGAGTATCTTTATAAATAAAGAAGTAGCAACATGGACTGCCATCACATTCTGAAGGGAAAAAATTCTCCTTGCAAGTGCAGGGAGTTATACTCAGGGTCTCGCATGTGCTAGACAAATATTCTGTCATCAAATTAAACATACTCTGAAGTAAATTTTTGATGTAATGACTAAAGTTTTTCAATCAAAACTTTTTTTTTGGGGGGGGGTTCTATTTTTCCTTCTGACTTATAGTTCTTAAAAACAAATAGTAGGTGAGTTATTTGCCATGGAGCTATAGTCCCTGAGGTAATTTTTTACTGAAATATTTTAAACCTTTTTAGCAAACATTTGAGTGTCTTTTTTTCTCTCTTTCTCAGAGTTCAGTAACAAAACTTTTTAGAATCTACATGTCAATTTTCTGTTACTGTGGCAGACACGTGAGATAATGAAATTTAAAAAAAGGCTGATTTTAGTTTTGGGGTGTCAGTGTGGGGTCAGTGGGCCTCTGTAGATGGCACATTATGGCTTGGGTTCTTGATGGAAGGAATTTATCATGTCATGGCAACTTGGAAGTAGGGATGAGATATGGAGAGAGAGAGAGAGAGAGAGAGAGAGAGAGAGAGAGAGAGAGAGAGAGAGAGAAGCAGAGACCAGGGATCCATAACCCCTTTCCATGGTACTACCAATGACCTAATTCTTAATGGATCTGCTAATAGTTCTCCATAGTAACAAGTCAGGGGCTAGGTGTTTAACACATGGGCATTAGGGGAGTAGTCTTAGGATATAAACCATGCTGTGCAGTGAAATGTATTTCATACCATTAACTTTTCTGCGCCTTTGGACAGCAAGAGAGGGAGAAGTTAAAACTGCAAGTCAGGAATGACAAGAGAGCAGGACATTACTAATGATAGAGACAGTTTCCTTATACACGTTTAAGAAGAAACGTTGTTGCATTGCATGTTTATACCACGGGCATGGGTGGTGCCACCAGAGAGGCCCAAAGATTCCTTGGAAATGAAGTTACAGATGGTTGTGAGATGCCACGTGTGTGCTGGGACCAGGGCCCTGGAGCTGTGGATCCCTTGGCTTCTGAGCCATCCAGCCTTATTTTAATCATTTTTGAGACAGTGCCTCACTGTGAAACTCAGGTAGACTTGAAGTCACTGTCCTCTGTTGGTCTCCCAGATGCTAGGATTACATACAGGATTCTAAGATTTTACAGTCCTTGTGTGACTACAGTTCTGCGGTTTAGGTTTTTAGAATTCTTCTTGTGTTTTCATGTGACAGATAGAAAATTTTAGTACAGGAATGTGTGAGAGTATGCCTTTGTATTTAAGGATACAGTGAAATTTCCTGGCACTGAGGAGGGTCAGAAGTTTAGCTATGTGATACTTCACAATTAAGACCCTGAAAAACCCTAAGGTGTTTTCCTAGTTTGTTCTAAAGGACTGTTTCTTACCATTGGAAATATCAACAAAAACTGAATACGGAGGTTTTCTAAATAATACAAAACATAGGGTTGGTGCTTGGCATCGGTTTGCCTAACAGTTTCTCTGCCCCTCTCAGAACGCACCACCCCCTCCGTGTGCTAACAACTGCAGCAGCTCAACTGCAGCTTTAAAAAAAGGTTGCGGGGGAGGGGCTGGGAAGTAGAAGGGTCTCATTTCCACCCTGCTGGAGCTGGTAATTTACTCTCTGGGAACAAGGGGCACAGAGACCACCACTTCGGTTTAAGGCTTCCTTTCACATTGCCAGTTCCCCTACTTTGGGCCCGTATGGCAACTCAAAGCACCCCCCACCCCACCCCCGCCCCAGACAACTGCGCAGCCCCTCCCCCTGGCGCCTGGTGACAGGCCAGCCCAGCACTGCGGGGAGACCGGGCTGAGGGGCAGCCCCTCCTCTCTGGGGTCCCTGGCTTTTGTAAATTTGTCAGCCCATCCGTGAACTTTGTTTGAACAGAGTTCAGCACTCAGTGGAGGATTGTTTTGTATTATAGCTTACAGCGAAGCACATCTCTTATGTATTTATTTTAAATAAAGGCTTTCTAGAAGCCGAAGGGTTTAAGCCACAGGAAATAAAGAAGGAAAAGTGTTCCTCTGGAGCCTGCCCGGACAGCAGTTACTCGAAGGCCTCATGTTCTGCACACCCAGGAGCGGCTGGAGAGGCAAGAGGCCAAGCTGGTCAGCCCTGGAATTAAGTGCATGAAGTCAAAAGTGCTGACGTACCCGGAGGAAGCTTCCCTGCTGGAGTCTGCCGGGATGTAAGCTCAGCCTGTGCAGGCTCTCCCTGGGCAGGTCCTCAGAGAAAGAGGCAGGGCCTGACATAGGGAACATGGATGCAGTGTGTGTGTGTGTGTGTGTGTGTGTGTGTGTGTGTGTGTGTGCCTGCGCACGCGCATCTGTGCTTAGGGACACAAGCCTAGGTCTGTACCAACAGTGTTCTATAAAAATAGGCAAAACAAAAAACGTCACCAGGGAAAACAGGAATGATTTCAAAAGCGATTCACGTTTGCAGATTATTATTGCAATCTAAGAGAGTATTCTTAGGCTTCCAGGTATTTTCAGACATCTTACATTATAATGTAGTTTAATAATATCGACTGGATCAGCAACTACTTGGGGAGGGATCTATGCTCTTAAGAACCGACCTGTCTCCATGCTGACATACCCTGAAAACAACCGTAACTGATTTTCACATTTGCTTTCCTTTTATTTCAAATGATATAATTTTCAGGACACTGAATGACTCAGCAAGTGAAGGTGCTTGCCACTAAGCCTGAAGACCTGAGCCTGAGAGAACCCCACCCCCATTTATGTTCTGACCGCCCCCCCCCACCACTTGAGCCACCTCTGGCACACACACTACCCCCTCTTCCAATATGAATGGGTAAGTGCAATAAAAATTTTAATTGGCAAATATTAATTGTGCAGGGGCCTGGGTTTCATAAGGACACTTTGATACAGGCATATAAGGTACTTGAGCATATGCCCCACCCCTCCCCCACCCCTCTCCCTCCTCTCAGTTCCCTTTGTTCTGCTAGACAGTCCCATTTCTTGTTCATAGTGAGTCCCACTTTTTACATAGTCAGGATACAGTTTTGCTAAATTGTAAGTCTATTATTTTGCCTCTACACAATCATGAGGGAAAAAAAAAGCAGGAGTCTTCCTTCCCTTTTGGTATGAGCGCTGGGCATTCAGCCCACAGAGTCTTGGTTCATAGGCAGTGTGCATCTTGTAAAAAAATGTGCTTCCATCTTGACTTTGCACACTAGCTAGAAGCACAGAGGAAATTTCCATTATCTGTAACCTGCCGGCCTGTCTCGTGATAACCCTGGCTGAGTTCATACCTTACCCTGTTTCATTCACTTTCTCTAATTATTTCTTGGCCTGATTTCTTTCTGAGTTTTAAATATATATGTTTTGTTTATTTAAAATTTGAGGCAGGTTCTCACTAGGTAGCCCAGGTTGCCGTAGGCTTGACATCCTCCTGCCTCAGCGCTCTGAGTGCTGGGATTACAGTAGTGTGTCACCACGCCTCGTTGTACACAGTACGACAGGGGTTGTTGCTTGTACAACAGGGGTTTAGAGGGATCATAAGGTGGAAAAGATGGCAGCTCACGTGGATGACATACCTGGGGTATGGATGGGATTCAGAAAAGACATCACAGAATTTTTGTAAGTGCAGATGACAAAAAAAAAAAAATAATTAAAAAAAATAGAATAACTGTAGCTATGGAGTTTGCGACTATTGTGAGAAAATCTACTTCTGACTTTGTCCTTTAGAAAACTGCTGTTTCACTAGCAAGGCTGCGGTTTCTGTCAGGTGAGAGGTTACCACTGTGCCCAAGGCTGCTGCATTACCCCTCAGCCCAGCTGCCTGTCAGCTCTCCCCACTGGTCTCCTGGGTGAACTCGCAGCCTCTCTGCTGGCATCTGACAAATGGGCTAACTATAGCCTCTTCCTCCTGGGTTACTGTACCAGATTAAATGGCACAAAATAAAATTGCTTATGAGATTCCCGTCAGGTAGAACCAACCTTTTGACATCAGCTAAGAACTGCACAGTTGACCAAAAAAAAAATCACACACATAAAACTCATAATGTTTGAAATGTACAATTATTTGTTGGGCTGGATTCATAGCTGTTCTTGGCACATATGGCCCATAGGCTGCAGGTTATGGGATAATAAGCACGCAATCAATTCTGCTTTTAAATTAGCACTTGATTTAATGCCTGGCTTTAAGAAATAAATGTGGAATCAATGAACAAATGTACAGTTGTGAAAAGATAACAAATATTTAGTTATACTTTTGGTATGATACTCATTTATTATTATTAACTGATTAATTAATTATTATATTTTTTTTGTTTTGTTGTTAAAACAAGGTTGTTGTAGGTAGCCCAGGGTGGCTTTGAACTTTGATCTTCCAGCTTTGACCTCCTCAGTTCTACTCACTGTGTCTGCTCCGTTGATCTTGTTCAAATGACAACTGCCAGGATGAAATTCTGTGAAAGTGCTTGCTGGACAAATTTTTAACAACCTAATCCATGTCCTTCACATTTCCCATTCACCCTGTAATTCTGTCACAAGGACCACAGAGTGAAAGTGAGAGCCTGTGTTGTTGACACAGTAGAGATCAAAGCATGCATCTCTGAAAGATTCCTTGTGGACCCCCAAATTTGACCTCGTGCCTTTGGGGTACTCCCTGGAGCACCACCATCCATCTGAATGTAGAGCACTCCTCCACTGACCAGAGAGCAGGCTGGACTTAGGCTCCAGAGACAGCAGCTCTAACTCAAAGTTCTTCCTTGGGGCCAGGAGGCTTGCCGCCACTTAGACCTCAGCTGTACTTGTCAGTACGTTCCCAATGTCTGTTAATTTCTCAGTTCCTTTATGTTTATATGCTCTAGCACATTTCCTCAAATTTTCTACCTTACTATAGACAGGATGCGAGTGAGATTTTATTTTAAAAGAAGTTGTTGGTAAGTCCTCCATAAACTCTTAAGAATTCTATACCAGAGAGGGTTTGACTCAAATCAGCCCTCTCCTTGGCTCTGTGTAGACACAGGCCTGCTGGTACCACAGGGTAGACAGAGGAGCTGCTGGATTCCTGCTGGTGCTTACAAGGCCTGCAAACACTGAGACAGCCAGAGGGGAATCCATCATTGTGGGTCACAGAAAAATTCCTGAGGTTTGTTTTTAGTGAAGTTCTAGTCATTTCATTAACAAGTTTATTATTGCTTTTCAAATTACTGGCTTCCATTTATAATTATTTCTCCCAGTGTTGATAATTGAATCAAGGCTGTGTGTGTGTGTGTGTGTGTGTGTGTGTGTGTGTGTGCCTGCCAGCCAGCCATGTGGCCAGGCATTTACCAGGAACCTTCATCTCTAGCCCACTTCTGTCTTTCTTGAAGGGAGCAAAATTACACCCAGCTATATTCTCTAACGCAGATTAGCCTGGAGGACATGAGGGAGGTGAAATTTTACTTGTTGAAAAAGACAAGTACTGTAGAATCCGGGTCCCCAGAGTGGTCAAATGCAGAGACAGAAAGTAGGGTGGTGAATGCCAGAGGCCGGGGGAGAGGGGGGAGGAGCGAAGTGTTTAATAGCTTGCAGTTTCTGTAGGAATGATGAAAAAGTTCCAGGCGCACATTGCCGAGATACTCACACGACTTTGTGAAAATGAACCGGTCATAGCTTTAAAACTGGTTTAAACCATCCATTTTCTTTTGTCATTGAGACCTCCTAGTTACTGTACCTAGTCTATTAACACAATGGCCCCAGGAGTCCCAGATCTGGCAAAGTCTCCTAGATCCTGTGATAACTGACTTTCCTCCTACTGAGCCCTGTGAGCGCCTGCTGCTGTCTTTTAAACCCTATCACTTCTCAGAGACGGGCCTTTCAGTTTCTTCCCCTTTCAGTAAGGCTATGCTCAGCTACCAGGATGAAGGAGACATGGCCACTCCCCTCATTTTCTTCCCAGGTCTGTTGGGAAAGTTCCCGTCGACACACACACACACACACACACACACACACACACACACACACACACACACACGCAATCAGTTATGCGTGGCGACATCTAATGAGATTTGGGGGCTGAGCTGGTCGTGAGTTTTGCTGCTGTTAGGATGTGTGGTGTTAATAGACCACAACCTGCCTGCTAAGAAATTAACATGCTGGGAGATTATGAGAGAACTTAGAAAGGAAAACAGCCCCTCTTTCTCAAACATAGGGACCCTTTCAGAAGAGAACACTTATTGAATTTGTCTCTCCTTAAATGAATTCTACTCCGTGGCCCCGTTCCTTTTATTCTTCAAACCATTATGGCCCACATCTGTGGAGATCTGGATCAGCTATTTTGAAGCCAGCTGTTGCTGGGCCTTTTAGTTAGGATGAAATTAGGAACAGACCCGAGGGTTGTCTACCTGCTGTGAAGCCACCAAAAACTGCAAATAGTGAGAAAATGTAGCTGCCTGGCTTAACCAGTCAGGGCAACTCCACACCATTTGTGGCTCTGGGGATTCAACGGTGTTATTTGTTAACACTACCTGTTGTTGTGCCCCCAAAGACACAAAACAGAAAAAAAAAATCAGTGAAAGAAAGCCTGTGTGTTAGGAAGAACAGTACATGAGCCAGAGTGAAGAATTTTAGAGTTTATTTTGTTTGTTTGCACTTCGACTCGACGGGGGGTGGTGGTGGGTGGTGGGGGGGAGGGGGAAGCAGGGGGGGGTGCAAAGGAAAGATTATTAAAATGATGATTCTGTGAGAAAATTCTTAAGATTTCTGCACTGGGGGAAAAACTGAGTAAAGCATTCTTGTCATGGAACACATGGGCACAGTCTGTACAGAATCCTCAGGCTTAGCTGCGGTAGAGGGGTGAGGAAGTTTTCACAAGTGTTTGAAAGAACATGAAGATCTCAACTTAGATTGGATCACTGACCCTGAATTATCTGGTACATCAATGACCACAGAAGACTGCATTTAGTAAGGACCTTCTCAGTGTAAACACGGGACTATCTGGGTCCAGTTCCCATCCATCAATGTGTGTGTGTGTGTGTGTGTGTGTGTGTGTGAGAGAGAGAGAGAGAGAGTGAGAGAGGGGGGGGCATGGTGATGGTGGTGGCTTCTTTTCTATTAGTCATCCTTAAACAGAATGAATATTCAAGAGAACGCAGACAGCCCTAAACCAAGATGAGAGGCATCCTATGCCATGGGACCTAGGCTCACGTGTGTTAAGCATTTCAGGATGACTGACTTTCAGCTCAGAGGCACAGCAGCACCGCCCTCCAAGGGGTCACCTTGGGTTAACTTCCTACTAACACCTCCAAGGTGAGGAGGCCCCATCTCTCCCCTCATCTGTATTCTCAAATAGGAAGAAATCTGAGTTCTTTAGACTCCACGGGAAGCGAAGACTTTTCAAAAGAACGCTAAGTTAGGATTGTGGCCCTATTTTTTGGACAACAGCAAACACAGAATTTCTATTTCTACACAAAATGTTTCTCATTCCTAACAGTTTAACCCAGAGCCTCACGAGAAACACCTAGAAATACTCGTTGGTGATATAAATCAAATTTAGAGTGTGTTCCCTTTGAATTTCTGCCTTTAGACATTCCCTTTGTATACTTAAGTTAGTTCGCAGAGCAAAAGACTGCCCTTGGCTTGGGTAAATGCACCAGTCTTCTTTCTAACCTATAATTCACAGTCTTAATGAATTTGAAGAGAGATAGGATTAATATTTACACGTGTGGCCCCCTCCCCTCACTGGGCTTAGAGTTTGAGCATGTATACCTAGTAAGTATATCCTGGTAGTTTGCTGTGGCTTTCGTGTTTTAACACAGAGCTTCACTTCAGGCTTTCAGACAGGCAAGGCCTTTTCTGGGGGAGCGGAGAGAAGCCTTTTACTCTCAGCTCCACTTTATTGGAACTCCTTAAGAGCATTTCTCATCTAAACATCTCAGATCAGGGAACACAGCTTCCCCATCCAATCACTAGAAGGAGCAGAGATTCAAACCCTGAGCCAATCACTCTTTAGGCAGCAACAGAGGGGAGTTAGTGCTTTCTTCTACTCCTGTGGTGTCAGCCAGAAGGATCAGACCATTTAATGGCATAAATATCCAAATACTAACCATTAACATTGTGGCTTTGCTTGGCTCGAATATTCTAATTTAAATAAACCTTTCAGAACAGGAGGGGCCCCACACCCCCAAGAACTCCTAGGGGTTTGTACATTGCTGTATAAATCATGAAGGGCCTTTTTTTTTAATATATAGATACTTGAGGATACAGAATGGCTGCAGTATGATTGCACCAAAAGCATGAGAACCCTCTCAAATTCACTTTTATACCATTGTTCTCTGTGTGCAGAGCAGTCTAGCACTGGTATTCTGACAATAAACAATGACTGAGGCTTAACCACGATAAAATGCATTTCGATTTAGTAACACAGCGGCCCGCCTTCAGGCTGCCCTTTCTAGGTTTGTCGCATGGACACCAGAATCTGACTCTTGCCCATCTATCAGATTTCACTCTCAAATTTCCAATGTATTGTCCTGGGATGTGCAAGAAAACCATCCGAAAGCACAATATTATTGTAGACAGAGGAGCAATGAACGCAGTGGCATGCTTGACAGGAGGAAGTCCCTGGCTGACTGGAGCAAAGGAGGCAAGCCATGAACACTGTAGACTTTTATGGAGAGCAGTTGCTTTTTTAAATTTTCTTTTTCTTTCTTATTGTTTATTGCTCCGACTTGTCAATTTTTCAACACGTGGAAATTATTAATGCAACCTGTAGTCGGAAACTAGAACAAGCTAGGCAGATAGAAGCCTCCTGCTTCTGTCTGGGTTTTACTATGGATGAGAATCGATTTAAAAATACAACACTCCCCCCCCCCAAAAGCTTCAATTAAAAAATGTGCTACGAATTTTTGAATCTGTGTTGGAGATTGTGCACACACATATAACATCTACACATCTATTTATAATGTCATTAGCTGAATTCGGTGACGCTTTTCTTATGAATTTTCATTGGGTATTGTCATGAATTGTGGGCACTTCAATAGTTTTCTGTGAATCAGACTTAAATGTGATTGTTCAGGAATACATCCCACTTAAGCATTCAGGCTGAAGCTAGCAACAATTGGCAGTGACCTTTAACATGCCTGCTTTCCAAATTAGTGCCGACCATTAATCACACGGAGCTTACATTTTATGATTCGAGGGCCGTTCCTCGCGGGCCTCCTCCCTCTGCGCCCCCTCCTCCGCGGAAACACACGCATGCACACGGAAACATCTCACTCTCAGCCAGGCCCCCGCCCGATTGCCAGCTCTGCCAGGGTACAAGCGCCGCCCTTTGCAGCTCGTCCGCACAGGAGTTTCTATTGCAAAACCAGTGGCCAGGGAGGGCCCCCAAGCTGCACGAGCAGCGAGGGTAAGCACGAGGAAAAGCCACCGCGAAAGGTAACCGCCCGGATCTTGGCGCTGATTGTTCGGCAGAGCCAACTCGGGCGTCTTGACCCGAATGCTTCTCCACTGCGGACTTATCACGCTCAGCAGCCGAACAATATGGCCAAGAGCTTGGTGGGAGAAGATAGTGCCCCTCCGCAGGCCACAGCTCCCCTGGCCTACGTCACCGCGGATCGCGGGGCTCGCTCCCCGGCCCCTCCTCCTCTCTCCTCCTTCTGCTCCAGCTCCCCTCCCCCCTCCCTCAGCCCCTCCCTGCCAAGTACCAAGAATGCTTTGGGGAGTCAAATCAAGATTTTGATTCATAGACTCAATATATTGTCACTAACTACGACCCACGGAGGGTAGTTATAGGGTAGGGTGAGGGTGAGGGGGGTGCAAATGAAGTTTTCAGAACCAAAGCAAAATCGGGAGAACTTTGAAGACACAAGTAAACAGCCACGATGATAAAAGAGTCCAAGCTCCACTCTGCCCCAGAGCTGTCCTGTTCTTCCCAAAGCACGCGGACTCCCAGACTCGCTCCCGTGAAGTTCAGGGGACACGCGCGCTTCTGAGGTTGCAGGCAGGGTGGATACCGTTTGGTGTGGGCTCGAGGCTCAGCGTCCAGGTGCTTAAGCTGGCAGGACAAGCATCCCAAGCACGTCTGCACGTATGTGTGTGTGTGTGTGTGTGTGTGTGTGTGTGTGTGTGTGTGTGTGTGGTGTGCGCGCGTAAACAGCCTTCAGGAACTGGAGCTGCGGCAACCTGAGACCTTAAGCAGAGGGGCGACCACTAGCCGACGTCGTGATTCAGGGCTATTAGGGGAGGAATTATCTAGGTCTGAGTCATCGTGAGCCTCCAGACTTTCTCCGCAGTGTGGCAGAACTTTGTGCTGATGAGACAATAGTGTAGCGTGTGCGTTTCCTACAGGGCAGACCATTCCCGGGCTGGGGGAAGCCTCGGGCCTGCTCAGGCCGTGGACGCCGGGTCCCCTTCACTGGACAGTGCAGTCCCTCCGAGCCCTACTGGCGCCTGGGCCCCCGCGGGGCCGGTGCGTCCCGGGCGCGCGCTAGGCGCGCGGAGGGGGGCCGGGCGCGTGGCGGGTCCCGCGCGTCCTCGCGCGTCCCCCGCGCCAGGGCGCAGCTGGCGCGGTCGGTCTAGAGCAGCGCTCGGCTCCGCGCCGCGGGCGCTCTGCTTCACCTTCAGATGCACGGGGCGTGCGCGTCCTCCTCCTGGGGCCCGCCGCCTCCCCGCCAAGGTAGGGGCCGTAGGGCGGGGGTGCTTCCTGGCTCAGAGGGGGGAGGACCGACAGGCAAGGCCGGTAAGGTCGGAACCTACTACGTGCATAAGACCCTGCTGTGCCCCGTGGGGTGGGGGCGCGCTGGGCAGGGGGCGCGCCCTGTAGAAGGTCTCTGGCGCCAGGAGGGCGACTTGGCTTTCCGTGTTGATAGTTACTCTGCTCTGCAATTCCAGGAGAGGAGAAGATGAAACTTCGGGCGGCCGGGCGAGCGCCCGGGAGGTGGCTTTTACCGCAGTGGAGGGGCGGGGTGGGGGCCGGGGTGGGAGCGCGGAAGAGGCTCTGGCTTTGTACACTTCGTCAAAGGCGACGCGGGAGGAGGGGAGCTCGGATGCGCTCTCATCCATTAGGAGACAAAGAGCAAATTGCCTTACTTTAAAGTAAAACGCTCTGGCTAATGAAGGTGGGTGATGGGCGGCGGGGCAGAAGGAGCCGTTTCAATTATTAAGGGTTTGGCGGAGGGGATCGATGCCTGTGGGCACAGAGCGCCGCTGCCTAGGGGACGTGTTTGCGTATTTGTGTTTGGTGGTGGTGGTGGGGGGGTGTTCTCACTGTCCCCTCCCTGGAATCCAGCCCGTCAGCGGGGAGATTTGAGTGACCCCCAGCACTGAAGAAGTGGAATCTTTAGAAAGGGAAGTTCGCGTAGGGGTGGGGGCGGGGCGAGGTTCTGGAAGTGACTCGGAGTGGGCTTGGAAGGAGATCAGTGCGGCGGGGACTCCACAGAATTGCGATTTGCCTTGTTGGGCTATGGCAGAGTGGGGGTGGGGGACTTATTGATAACCATAGATGTGTGTATATTTGTACACACACACATACACACGGATTACACCCGGGTGTGTGAAAGAGAAGAACGCAGTGGGGTGTATGCTGCGGGGGTGGGGTAGGGGTTGGAAAAGCGCCTCCTCTGCCATTTCCAGGGAGAACATACCGAATAGTTAAGATCAGTATTTAGATTAAACCGCCTCGTGAAGTTTTAAAGAAACTTTGTCTGAATAAGTTTGTCAAAAGCCAGTCCAGTGGGGTCTTTAAGCCAGCGGTTCATGGAGGAAGGTCGGTGTGCGATGAGTATCAGGCTTTGTGAGTCGGGAAGCCAGTGGATCCCTGCAATTAGGACTCCAGAGAACCAGCCTTTTACCCGAAAAATGTGGGTCTGTAAGTCAGCCGCATCCATCACCAGCGTTAACAAGCTCTCCACAGCCGACCAGCCTAGTTCCCCCAACCCCCAGCTTCGGGGCTGTGTGTAGCTACCTCATTGCCTGGCTTGCTGATCAAGAGTCACTTGGTTTCTGGGTGAGCACAGATCAACTTGCTCGGGCCCCTCTTTTTAAATATATTCATTCGGTGTGTTATTTAATCCAGATGCACAAAAAGCCATTTACTGCTTCGTTGTTGGTTTACATATTTCTGAAAAGGCGACTGGTGTAACCTGTGGAATTTGAAATGCAAATAAAAGCCTGTGGGAGTTGAGGCAGAACAAATCGGCACTTATAAAGTGAAAAAGATTTAATGTCTTTGAAATCATTGCAGGAGAAAAAGAACTGGAGGGGGGTGTGATTATTCCCCCCAGAGAGTGGATTGTGACGTCAGGTCTTTTTGGAAAAGATGTT
Source organism: Mus minutoides (assembly GCA_902729485.2). NCBI lineage: Eukaryota > Metazoa > Chordata > Mammalia > Rodentia > Muridae > Mus > Mus minutoides. Next base: position 1,264,248 of record LR749890.1, on the reverse strand, counting down.
ATTTTTAAGGTCTTGGAGCCCGGGTATGTGAAGTGCTTTACAGGAAAAACAGATTACAAGATTAACATCTGTTAACATGATCGTTTATCTCCAGCCAAAAATAGGTCAGTTCTTTCTTAAGGAAACATGCTTGCTTCAGCAAGCTTAAATAATAAAATAACGACTCTAAAAATTAGGACCGAACATTTGTTATTATCGGAGTCGTGAAAACAATTTTTAATTATTAAATCACTCAAAGGTCAAAGTCCTTTTTGGGGTGAGAACAACTCTACTCCGAGTTTACCCGCCCCATGACTGACCCCCCCCCCTTTTTTTTTTCTTTTTTACTCTGGGATCCCTGTTCTGGCTATCCATTTCCCTTTTTGTCCATTGTGGAAGTACGGGATATATTTAAATGGTATTCTCTGACTCCGGCCTCGTTAGGAAGACAAACTCTGCATAGATGGCTAACTTTTCAAAGCTCTGCTGTTGTTTTTATCATTAAATGGAACTGCACCGAGGGGAAAGAGAAAAGAAACTGCCTTGCAAAGTCTCCCTGCCCCCTGGGTTTGAGTGACGGCTCTGTCGGCCAATCCGCAGCAGCTTTCTCTATCCCGGAGGTAATTTGGGGTGTGTGTGTGAGCGCGCGCACGCGCGACCACGCGCCCGTGTATCGGCCCAGAGTCGGGCCAGACGCGCGCATCCGCAGGCTCCCGCATTTGCACAGATGTGTGCTGTAGACGTGGACACGCTTTTATCCAAGTCTGTCCAGCTAGATGCGCACGCAGCAGTCCAAGTGGAGACCCTGCCCCCTCCCAACGTCTTCCTGCGAAGACTGGGCAGTAGAAACACTTTCGGATTCAAGTCGAAACCTGCCACATGGAAAGAAAAGAGGAACGATTGATAACACTTCTCAGACATTGGGGACCCAGGAGCAGTTTTATCCGCCTTGTTCCAGGCTTCGGTGGAGTCGCGACGTAGCCACTTGCGGATAGCAAACATGCAGTTTGTTGAAAAGGGATGTTAACTCCATATAAAAGTGAAGGGCACCGTTGGTCTCCCAACTTCCAATTTCATTCTCTCAAGGGGAGTGATAATTAGTCCATGGTACATTCTAGAACTCGAGATGTTTATGGTTAATGAAAGTTCTGGTGTTCACTGATCTTACCAGTGCTGCACCCTAGCCGGGACTGCTCCGCATAATGGGTACATTCACTGGCAGAGTGTCACGGGCCACACCACGCTGTCTGAATCCGCTCCACTTAGGAACGTTCGTAGTGATAGGACTCACTTTGGGACCTAAACGCGCCGGACCTGGACTGCCTAGTTTGTGCTTCAATGCTAGGTCTTTGGGGAGTTCGATGGTCTGCCTTGTGATTCACTAGGGGTAGTGGTGGTGAAGATGCAGTGTTGGGTTAAATACACGCGTGCGCCTCCCTTTCTAGAGACCCCTGTGGGGACCACAGACCTTGGAAGGCACAGTGTCCACACCAGGTCTACAGTGTCTGCGTGCACCGAGGTCACCTCGAGGGTGCCCCCGCCCCGAGAATTCCCACTTGGTTACTAGGTGTTGTCAGTTCGCGTATCTCCTCCTACGCGGGCCGTTTCCACCCAACCGGATCGCCACCCCTTTCGGCCCTCTCTCCAATCTCTGCAAGCCCGCGGCGTGAGGAATGGGTATGTCGTTGCATTAAATCATTCCTATTTCTGTGTGTCCCGGCCGCCCGGCGCCGCTCGGGGGGCGTGGGTCTGGGTGGCTGGTGAGGGTTGGGAGGGGATGGGGGGTGAGGTTGCGCGGGGGCAGGGCACCACCTGCCCGCCCCAGAGGCGTGGCGTGCTGCTGGGGGCGGGACACCCACCTGCCTGTCCCCGGGGCGGGGGCGGCGGCCGCTTGTTGCTGGGCTGCGGGCTTCGGGCTGCGGGGGGCGGGCCGTGGGCGGGGCGCTGAAGGGGAGGCCCCGGTCGGCCGCCCCCTCTTCTCGGGCGCCCGCCCCCCGCCCCCGTCATGTGGAACGGACGTCACACGCCTTCACTGTAACCCAAGAAGTGAAAGAGACGGGGACCCGCAGCCCAACTTCGCACCGTAACAAAGGCTTAGGGGTCCGTGCGGGCCGTGGGGGCGCTGGCTGTGGGGGCGGGGCGTGGACAGGGGGAAGTGGGGGGAGGGGCGGCGAACTCGTGGGGGCAGCGGCGTGGGCGAGCGTGGGCGGGGAGGGGGTGGCCCGGCCGGGCGGGGGGTTTACAGAGGCGCGGTGGGGCTTCGCGGCCCAGCACTGCGGGCAGGCCAGGTAATTGGTTTCTATTTTAAACTTCACTTTGTTCTGTTGGAGATGGGTGGGGAGGGGAGACGCGCCCCCTCTGGGGGCGGTTATGTAAGTCTCCACACCTGAGTTGGGCCCTGCTTCTCCGGAGCGGGAGTGGCCGGTGGGTACGGAGTGCTGGCGGCTCCGGGGGGAGGGGGGGGTTGTGTTCTTCGCTTGAGACCTAATCGATGCCTGGGTGGAGAGGAGGCCAGAATGGACATTGGGTTATTTCTAGAAGCCCAGATGTGCCCTTGGGCTGGGGCGGGCCTTCCAGGGTGTCCATTGAGTAACAAAGGACCGAGTGCTTGAATCTCTGGTCCACTCGCGGTGCCCACTTAACCAGCAAGTCTCGGAAGGAACTTTAGACGGCGTCTTAATTAAAGGTACAGTAGAAAGTCACGTCCTGGTGAACCTACCATTAAGTCTTGAATGTTGATTAAATGTAATTTAAAAATTGATGTGCGTTGACCGGCGTAGAAGCAAAGAGGATAGCTCCCCAGCAGGAGCTGTACAGATTACATTTTAAACCTCCCTATTAATATGATTGGAGTATTTCGGCTTGGAATGTGTTACTTTAAGGAACTAGGCATGCCTGTTATTTGATATGATATTCGCTACTGCCCTGTACACAAGAGCCCTTTTCTTATCACTCATTTATTCCTTGCGTTCTTTAATTGTCGAGTCAAAATAGCTGTGTGTTTTTATTTACACAGACCGGAGAGAATTAAATATACCAAAGTACTGTTGTGCATTAACCCCCACCCCCCAGCAAAATTAGAGATAGAGTTGAGCTGCCCTGGTGTCAGGGGTGTGAGTTGGGTCACTGGATGGAGACAGCTTTAGTTCCACGAGAGTGACCCCATAGCCATCTCGAATGGGCTCTGCGATAAACTGAGCTCGTGAAGGCTCCCAGACTGTTTTGATAATCAAATTAAAATCCTGATGTGTTAAGATAAATACTTGTCCAATATTTTCTTAGTTCATTAGGAGAACTTTGTTTCCTTACACTTGCTAATACTGAAGCCTTCAGAGCACATTAGCATTCAAAAAGAGAGGCCATCCCAGTGGGTCTGTAATAAAGCTTGCAAGAGACGCAAGGCTGGCCTTTCCAAGAGGAAATAAAACCCAGAAGCTTGCTCTTTGGCTGCTCACTGCTCCCAAAAGTGGACAGAAAGACGGGAATTTGGATTATTTGCTGTTGTGAGCTTTTAAAAATGGAATGCATAAAAATCACCCTAGGGCCCCAAACTTTAACTTTAGTATGTGTGTGTGATAACTAATTGCCAATAGGACCTCGTGGTAGCTCACTTACCTTGGCAGTTTCTGAACACTTACTTTTAAACGCCTTGTAGTGGCAACTGAAGTACCTTTAAAAGATTTCCGGGGATGTTGAAATCTTATCTATTTCTTGACTTCCCACGGAGTCCCAGAGACACCATTAAACTGGATTGAGAGAAGCACCTCCCCCCCAACCCCCCAACGGGTCACAGTGTGTGTCTCCACTTTCATAAATGAAACTTTTAGCTCCATTTGTCTTACTGCTTCCTACCAGGAGATATCTGAGTTTTATAAGTGGGGCAGTTGATGTGATTAAGTTTAGCAACAATTGTATGAAAGAGAAAAAGATTCTTTAAGCATACTTTGAAGTGGGGAATACTTAAACAGATGGCTCCCAGTCTTCCACTGGGGGAATCTGGTAATGTACCCTGGCAACTTAAGTGTTTAGTCATGGCTCCCTTCTCGAAAAACCAGTCCTGAGTTTAAGGGGTTGTTGTAGATTTTTTTTTTTGTGTATTCATACTCCAGGATATGTTTTGGCCTTATTCACAATTTACCAGAAGGAATCTTTGAAGAAGAATTTTGTGGGAGTGTCGTTGAGTGGGACTGGAGGTTGTGTGTAGAATTTCAGCTGCGTTATACCTTAAGGCCATGGAAATAGGAGCCGAAATGTAAGCTGATTCTGTTGGGCAGTAGGAGGGAGCGTGCCCTAGCCTGCGCGCTCTCCTATTATAATGTCGCTCCTTTAGAGGGTCGCCTGGTCACCTCGCTGCTGTGTCTTTCTCACTGGACTTTTAGTTTAGGAGAAAAAGACAGGTGTTAATTGTGGCACACTATGAGAAACCGTTTGCTTATACTACCACTAGGTCCACAACCAAAGCAAACATGGCTGTCACTGTTCAGGGGACGTATCAGTTTCCACTTTGGTTTTTTCGACTGGCCATATTTATCCCGGATCGCCCACATTTCTTTTAGTGGTGCATGTGGACTTGATCCTAATTAATAGAACTCGTGGACAAAAGGAGAAAACACAAGTATTTATAAACTTTTGAACCTGGGACTATCATTCCTTCCTCAAAAGCACAGCTTACCAAATTAGTGTTTTTATGTTTCAGTGCTTGGGACTCGCTAATCTGACGCTGTTCTTTTTGAAATGGATCTCTTTGTTAGCCCCTTCCCCCCAAGTTCTGGAAACTTCGGGGGGAAATCCCCTCCCTCCCATCTTCCTGAGCATGCCGCCCCCACCCCGTCCCGAACCCCCAGCTGCGTTGTGAGTCCACCGGAGTTTTGCTTGGTGCTTCACTAGGCTTCTCCAGGCTGCTTACAATTCGGCACCTTTGACCTTAGCTCCCAGATTTATTCACGTGGAAGCATGAGGGACTAATTTCATTACTCCGGAGCTGGCAGGGCAGGCTAGCGACCCCTCTGGTGCTGCTGGGAATTGCAGCTCCTCGGGAGCTGCGTTTTCCCAGCAAGCCCAGCTTCAGGATGTAGGGCTGTTGTGGAGCCTGAGGAAGGAAGAAGGGGCTTCTGGAATCCGAAGCTGTGTGCGTCCCTGACTGGGAGGAACTTGGAGAAGCCAAGAGGCAGGTGTGAATGTGGACCCTGGAGATGCTCAGGGGCAGTGGGTAGATTTTTTTTTTTTTTTCTTTTTTACTCTTGTCGGCTTTGGCTCTGACTGGTCCTGCGGGGCTCCGATCCCAGCCCCTCTGCACCAGATTGCTCGGAGTGTCTGAGTGTAGAGGCAGCCACCTGTTCAGGGTGTAGAGTATCAGGGGGCGTCGGAGGGGCAGCTTTCCGCTCAGGCTCTGGCCCTCATCCTTCTTTCTCTCACTAGCAGGCTGGGCGGGAGGTAAGACCTTTTTCTTATCGGTTCTGAGAGAGCACCCTTCCTCTCCTGTCCTGCCCAGGTGGGTAGGCAGGACTCTTTTGTTATTGGAAGCCAGCTATGATTATTTCAGAATTTTCTAGAATTTTTGAAAATTACCAGAAACCCAATTTAAGAAAGGAATCCTATCTAGTATTTCTATTTTTGGCGAATTTATTAATAAAATTAACCTTATGGAAGGGCACATGAAGGGAGACATTGTGGATTTGGAATGTTTATCCAAACCTTAGGAAAACAAACAAATAACCCTCTACTTTAAAGTAATTTTATTCCAAGGAGACATACTTGAGGCATATGAGTACATTTCTGGGACTGTAAATGTCCTGGCCTGTCTCTTGAGGTAAATGAGGTATATTTCCGAAGGATTGGGGGAGATTGGCAGTTGCAACTGTCCTCTTTGCCTCCTTTATCCCCTGCATCTGCCTACACGTGACGCTGGCAGCTGTGGCCTTCCCTGCCAGATTGGGAGCTGTGGTGTTTGTGTGGAAAGGGCTGCTTCCCTGTGCACACATTGGAATTGTCAAGAAGTATAATTTTGTGCCTCTCTACATGCCTTAAAAGTAGTTTTTCAAGAAAGATCTGGCATTTAATCTTCAGCCCAAATGGTCCTAGAAATTACTAAGCAGAGTAATTAGAACTAGAGCTATTTTTAGAAAGCAGGCATGTAAATATATGTTAAGTAATGAGTAAGACACAAAACTGGATAACAGAGGAAAAAAACTCTGAAAAGCAGTTCCATTAGCCGTCTCTCCGTTCCAGGGTGTGCTCTTTCTGGGAGGTTGTTTTTCTCTGGGTGTTTTGAGTCAGAAATTTAATGAAGTTGCTACAGTCCGAACTCTTTTTTTTTTTTTTCCATACAGTCTGTAATGGCCGAGTTCTGACTGTCTCCGTGGCCGTGGGAGGAGGTAGACCTGTGTCTTACTGTTTTATTTCCAAGCTGAGCTGAGCAGGTGTTTTATTCCTTCGGAACAGGTAGATTTGTCTCTCGATGCTTCTCATACCCTGGGGACCAGATGATGCCAGGGCCTCCCGCACACAGCTGGCCTGCCCTCCTCCTGCCTAGGTGGAGGTGATGCCTAGAGATTGCAATATGGTGTTAGCTTTCCAGACCTAGAGGGAGACTCAAACAAGGAGGCACTCTGTTGAACCTAATATTTTGCTAATGGACAGGCAGTACGTCAACCCCCACCCGACCCCTGAATTTTTAGGACTACAGAAGTCCCTCCCTCCACTCATCTCCGTCTCCTCCTATGGGAAAGGGGAAGGGACAATTTGTCTAGGAATTTTTGTCCTTTGTTTCAGCGGAGGGCAACATGCATCTATCTTTACCATATGGTTCTCTTTAACCTATATTGCGTGAGCTGACTGGAGCTGTGCTGGACATTGATTTATTTTGGCGTTCGAGAATGTTCTTTGAAATTGAGTACAGGCAGTGATGTATTGGAAGTTGTGCCCAGAGGTGGCTGTGGCCTCAGCAGCTTCTTCAGCTGGTATTTATGAGTGGTGAGCAAGACTTGTGTTTATGGGAAATAGTTTGCCATTAAGTGTCGAGTGACTATACAAATTTAGAAAACCCCAGAGTTAGACAGGAGTGGTTAAGACTTATCCTTGGGGATAAGCCTAAAGATCTGCTGGTCAGAAAGAGAACTCTAGTTCCTTACTGTTTCTGTGAGTTTTAACCCAGAGCTCAAAATGTGTTACCCTTCCCCCACCCATCTTAAGGGCTTAGCTTCCCCCCCTAGCCCCCGCATGCCCCAACCCTGCAGCCCCAAGGTGATCCAGCAAGTAGCCTGTTCTATTCATGGCTTCCTGAGTTTACTACTGATGGTTTCATAGATTGAGAGTTTCCAATTTTTACTGAAGTTCTGAGCTGTTGTGGAGTTGATGTTTGGCATCTGACAGTTTTGTCTGTAGTCTGTACCCTCTAGCTGGGGGTTTTTGTGGTTAGACTGTATTTAATTCACAAGGGAAGATTCACGTTCTGAGCTTCAGGAGGGCATCCACCTGCCTTGTGACCATTGACCTCCATTCCTGACAAATGTGTAGCTGGGCTGCCCCAGGTCCTCAGAGCCTCTGGACACTGTTGTCTTCTCAGATGGCTTCATTAGCCTTCATTTCCTGGTTTCCCTGTTTAAAGGAAAAGAAGTAGACACATAAGCTTGGTCACATGTGTGCCCCCAAGCCATGCTCTGTGCGCTCTGTAGGCTCTGCACAGCCCAGAGTTTGAACAGTGGAACTGTGCCTTGCCTTGTTCACATGTCACACTGAGATGACCAGTGACTTAGTATTTCTGTAACAGTCTGAGAAAATGCCGTCATCCACTGATAATTATATCCCTAAGATCCAGATGGATCTTCCAGTTGTACTAGTACTTACCGTGTCCTTAGCATGACCCATTAACGTGATGACGGCACTCTTTCCTGGAGAAGTACCTGGCGTGAAGCCATAATGGCCATTGTGATGAGGGCGGCACATGACCCAGGCACCCGATTGTCTCCCTTTCCTCAGAAATGACTTTTCACTGAACAAGAGATTGAGAGGCGAGAAGGATGGTCTTGGTCCTAAGCCTGACAGTAAGTGGTGTCTGGGGTATGAACACTCTCCATAGCAACACAAACCTGGGGACGGTTCCGTGGAATCACGGGATTAGTGGTAGGATTAAAATTAGCCTCTGTGAATTACCCTGGTGACAGAAAGGCAGAGCACGTTAATGGTTTTACTGGTAGATGGGCTTATCACCTGTTTTCTAGGTTGGTGGAAGATTGTAGGCTGTCCTGAATGTTAACTTTAGGAAGTGGTTTCTGTTCCCGACCCACACAGGTTTTTAAAGTGTCCGTCTCAGCTGGAACCTGGGGTCTGATTGTGCAGGGTGTTCCTGTTGCGGGGCACACGTGCGGGGCAGCTGGAACATGTGGGGTAGGCATTCAGTCCTGCTGTCTGCGAGAACAGTCACCCATTTTAGAAAGTGCATTACATCTTTTGGCTCAGACAGGCTTCCTTAGGTGCTTACACAGGGGTGGGTTGTAATGAGTCCTTCTGCAGCTCTGAGGCTGGGAGATATGTCCTGCCACTGGGTTGTGCTCCAGTCATGGGGGTAAGTTAACAACCAGAGCCTCATTCTGAGCTGGCTAAGGTGACTCTAGCGTGGTTTTTCTTTTCTTTTTTTCTTTTCCCTCCCACGTCCCGCCCTCCCACATCCCTCCCTCCCCAACCTTCCCCCCCCTCCCTAGCCACTTGCCCTCCCGTGTTTCTTTCTGTTTTCTTTTGAGACTGGTCTCACTGTTGACCAGGGAAGTGCATTCATGATCATTTGCATTTCTTTGTTTATTTCTGTTTGGATTTTACTGTATCTAGTTGACTTAGAGGTAGGTGATTTTGGGGAGGGGGGATGTGAACCTGCAGTTCTATAGGTGCTGAATTGCAGGAAAATCTGGTCACTCGTCCAAGGCCATAGATGGGGTGGGGCTTGGCCTGGGTTCTTAGCGCCGGGTTGCTTTTCTTTCCAGGATATTGGCACTGAATACACTCAGCTAGGTGTGCTCAAAGTCCACCCAGAGGACAAGGCCGGTAGGAGTCTGCTGACTCAGCACCGAGCTGTCAAATGATCAGTTACTAAGCAAGGTTGATAGAGCACCTCTCAGCTCACCTGTGGTGCTCAGAACTAGCTCCAAACCGGTGGAAAAAGTGTCGATTCAGTATTTGCATCTCCACAGTGAAGTGTTTGTGTAAGAACGGGGCCAGTTGTCACCATCTGAGGCCACTGCAGACTGCTGTCCCGGAGGAAGCAGAGAGGCCCGCCTCCCGGCCAGCCAGCTGTCAGCATAGTTTCCAGGCTGCCCTGTGGGCAAAGGTGTAGATTTTTCAAGGAAATCCAGTGGTAGCTATCAATCCCAGTAGCACTGTGTGTGTTCATGTGAATGTGTGCACATGTGCGTGTGGGTGTTTGTGAACATTGAGGTTAGGCTGGCTGTCCCCCTAAGTTCCAAGAATCTGCTTGTGTCCCTCTCTCTAGCACTGGGATTATAAACACAAACTGTTGGGCTCAGTTTTTCTGTGGGCACTGGGGATCTCAGCTCAGATCCTTACGTGTGTATGGCAAGTACTTTATCGGCTGAGCCTTCTCCGGCTCTCATTTCTCCCCAGCACTGAGATAAAATCCAGGGCCCCTTTCATTCGGTAAGTTTAGTACTAATAGTACCTAGAAACATCACATCTTGCAAGCAAGTTATTGGCATAGCATAAAGAAACCCTAGAAGAAAAGAATCACCAGGAGAGCCAGCAGCCGTTCTGATGTTACAGTCAGTGCCCTGTGTCCACAGCTGGTATCATCAGGTGGGAACAGGTGAGCAGGTCCTGAAGGCAGTGGCAAAGAGGTCTGGGTGGGGGCAGGCTGGTGGAGGCATTGTACCAGGGGTGGCCAGGATGGAGAGAGCTCACCAGTACGTGGAGGGCACTGGCCTCTGAGCTCAGCTGGGCATACACAGACAAGATAGCAAGAAAGGAGAGATGTAACGGGAAGGAGAAGAGCCCAGAAGCCGAGCAGGTGCCTTTCTCTCTGGCAGCTCAGCGAGAGACCCACATTGGCAGCCCACTGGGCTGTAGTGCTTTTGTTGTTGTTGTTGTTGTCTTGTGTACCCCAGTTGGTGCCTGGCTCCCTGCGATCATTAATGGCTGCTGAATGCTTGACTCCTCCGTAGCCAGTGCTCCTTAGTTTTGCTTTACTGGGAAAGCACAGTGACCTACCGTTCTCTGTGGGGTCACTTTAATAGACATCGCCAGTTGGGCTAGGTTTTCTCTGAGAGGAGGAAAGATGTCCAGACTGACTTCCAAACTTAGCATGATGTTCATTTTCCGAAGACGATTAAGTTATTGTTTACCTGAAACTGTGTGCTCAGTAACTTTATCTATTTATTTAATAACGTGTGTCTGTGTGGGTGTGTGCATGTGGTTGAGGGTTTCCATGGAAGCCAGAAGATGGTGTTGAACCCTTGAGCTGGAGTGACAGGCGGCTGTGAGCCACTTGGCAGAAAGTGGGAGTTGAACTCAGATCTTCTAAAAGAGCAGCAGGCAGTCTCAACTGCTGAGCCGTCTCTCCAGCCCTGTTTGTTTAGTTTCTGTGTGCGAGGGCGTATGCTTACCTGATGCACATGTGGAGGTCAGTAGACAACAAGCAGGAATTAGTACGGGTTCTGGGCATCAGCGTTGGCAAATGTTTTTACCTTCTGAGCCATTTTGCTGGTCGTATACTGGATCATTTTGATAACTTCCTAAAAACTTGTCTAGATAGGCCATGGCCAGTGTAAACTGAGCACTGCACACCTTTACTGTGTTGGTGTTTCCACAGGGTGCTTCTCCTGTAGGTGCTGGTGACGCTGACACCCCTCTGAGGATGGGCTGATTGACATCCCGTTACTTTCACATTGGTGTTAGCAGTTTGCGTTTATTTCTGTTGCCACTAAAGGCTGAGAGCCCTTAAGGTCACACATCCAATCTGTCACAAAGTACAAATAAGAGGCAGGACATGGAGTAATTAATTGTTCATGATGGTGGGGATCTGAGATACACATGCAGACCTCAAGACTTCCCCCAGGGGGACACATAAGCCAGAATTTAGCATCAGAGCTTTCTGGCAACCAAAATAAAAAGCGCAACATGATGATTTATATGTTGCATTAATTATTCTGGAAAACCACTAGGGTTCTTCCTGGAGGGATCATTCTTTTTCAGTGTCTGACACAGGGCTCTCTCCTATTGGTGACACAGGGTGCTCTCCCATTAGCTCCAAGGCTGTTTATTTTGTGCAGACTTTGCCGCTCAGTGACTGTCAGCGCAGATGCTATAGAGGTTTTCATAGGTGATTACTTCTGACTATACAGATACCAAATCGCTGAGGTCATAAGAACAAACTACAGTGCCTTAGCAGCTGCAGATTGCTTACTTATTGTGCGTGTGCAGAGGCCAGAGTATACCACAGCACATGTAGCACAGCACATGCGGAGGTCAGGGATCGATCACACTGTGGGAGTTGGTTCTCTTCTTCCAGCACATGGGTCCTGTGGCTTGGACTCAGGTTGTAGGTCTCAGTGGCAAGCACCTTTGCTGGCTGTTACTAATTACTTATAAATAGACTTATATATTGGTGAGAGCCTGGATAGCCTGTCCCCAGACGAGTCTGTGTCCTTTTATGGACTGTTCATCAGGTGCCTGCTTTGAACATGGCCCTGTTGTGAGAGCCACATGTATTAATTAATATTTAGAACAGCCTTAGGAAGTTGGCGGTGCTTTCTGCTTCCTTTAACATGGGGGCATGAAAACTAGAATGAAGCTCGTAGCTGACTTCTCTGACCTTGGCTTGTGACCCTCCTTCCCCAACTCTATGCCTGTTGAAATTACTGTAGAGTTGATTCCCATCTTGGTCTTAGACAGTTGAAGTAGTAGCGCTTTAGGCGCCATGGCCCACTCCCCATTCCTCCAGGTGAATTCTTCCCAAGAGTCTGCAGGATGCTTATAGCAGCTCAGATATCTGAGTTTGGCTCCATGTTAGGTCCTCTGTCTAGGTCTGGAAATATGTGTGAGCCTTGTGTAGTTACCAGGGCTGTCTAAGGAAAACCCAGTGCACGAGGACCATCGGGGGCCATTGGCCATGCCTGTGTCCTTTTGTCCTACTGGCCTCATGCCCCAGGGGGCTGATAGGGAGCCCGGAGACACATCCTCCCTAGTAGGACACCTCAAGTCTATAGATGCCACATTTGAGGGAAGGAATGTTCATTCTCCTCCCTCTTTCCTCCCTCCTTCCTTATCAGTGTGTGTGTGTGTGTGTGTGTGTGTGTGTGTGTGTGTGTGTGTGTTGGGTTACAGGCATGTGTAGCTGTTCTTTGATAGTTTTCTTTTTTTGTTCCCTCCCTCCCTCCCTCCCTCCCTCCCAGTTAGGGATTTGAACTTGGGTCTTCATGCTTGCAGAGCAAGTACCCACTGAGCCATGCCCCCAGCCCAGCACACTTTTTCTACAGATAAGCCTTTTGGATCGGTAAAGATGTCTTGGCCTTGAGGCACCAAAGCCTTAGAGGGCATGTATCACCACTTAGATGCCCTTTGCTACGGACGCTTGGAATTTGAATTTTGGGACTGGAGAGATGGCTCAGCAGTTAAGAGCACTGACTGCTCTTCTAGAGGTCCTGAGTTCAATTCCCAGCAACCACATGGTGGCTCACAACCACCTGTAATGGGTTCTGATGCCCTCTTCTGGTGTGTCTGGAGATAGCTACAGTGTACTCATATACATACAAAAAAAATAAATACTTATTTAAAAAGAAAAGCCTCAAATCCTCCAAATGCCAGCCATAGATGGCATTTCATAGTAACAGAGTTTTTTTTTTTTAGAAATTTGGATTTCATATAATTTCCTATCTCACACAGTAGAGCTTGTTATTTTTTTTTTCAGCCACCACACATTGTCCAACCTGTACTTGGTCCAGAGGCTGTTTAGAGATAGGCCTCATATAGAGTTTCGTCTGCTTGGTTGCTGTCTGTGGACGGCTTGCCACTCGTTAAGACAGAACGCTTATAATCACATTGAAAGAGAACTGGGCAAAGTTAATAATGTTTAAAAATTTTTAATACATTCAGGATGTTTCTTAGTCATCTAAGCGAGGGCCTCCTAGGTGGCTCAGTGGGTAAATGGCCTCACTAAGCCTGGGTTGGAGTCTCAAAAGCCTTTTCGTGGAAGGAGAGAATCAGTTTTCCCTGGTTGTTCTCATCGCCTTGAGGGATGGTGTGTGTATAGCAGGGTGCTCCTGTTTGCAGAGAGCAGTTGTGTGTGCAACAGGTGCCTCTGTGTCATCCTGGAGCATCCACCTCCCACGATCACAGTGTTGTCTCCTGTATTCAGACACTCAATACGCCCTGGATTTTCAAACACTGGCCATACACTTAGTGCTAGATTGAGGAATCCTAAGGGTGATTTTGCAGTTTGAGATGGATTAGTTTTTATTTCGTATTTTGCTGGGGAAAAGGTATGGATCTGAGATGAGTGTGCGTTCTCTACCATCTAATGATAATTTAGTACCCAGTTTAGTATAAACTGTAATGTGATTCACTTATTTTCATAGGTTAAAAAATGGTACTTAGCTGGCTGGTTAGCTCAGTTCATTAGAGTGTGGTGCTGATACAGAGAAACCCTGTCTCACCCCCCCCCCCCCAAAAAGGCACTTGTTAAAAAAGTAGAGAAACATGACTGCCCTCATTGAAGTAGTTGTTATTTATACGTTCATACTTTTGTGTGTTTTTGTGACTCTCACAACATGAGCGTTGTGTTAATGAAACGACTGATTGATAGCGTTGTCTGGGCTCGAGGTAGACCTGGTGGAAACTCCAGGGAGGGATAATCCACCTCTCTATGAAACACTGTTCTGGTAGATGATGAGCAGACTTTGCAGCCAGGGTCAGAAGAGCTTCCGGGATTCCCACCCCCCCCCAGTCCTGCCCACCTGAAGTATGGCTGTTTACTTACAGGGCAGGCAGACCACCTTGTTTTCTCAGAAGGATGAAGGAACAAAGCCTGTCGTTAATCTTTAACAGGGTACCAGCTCCATCACCTGGCCAGCCACATGGTTGTCCAGGTAACGGTGTTAGAGGAGTTGCTCTGGAGAGGGAGGGAGAGGCAACACATGCGAGGGTGCTCAAGTTGCCCGGATGCCTGTGCTCCCCTGCCCGTGCCAACGTTGCAGTGCCCTCGTCCTTCCGATGCGGTTTTCTAGCGGTGTGTCATTCCTCCTGACCTGCTGGGAATGAGAAGGGACTAGGGGACATGTCACAACAGGCCATATTGTGAAGACAGACAGGAGGTGGAAGGGAAGGCCTTTAGGAAGAAAAGGAGCAGAGACTCATTTAGTGAGCACCACAGGGCGGGTGCACACTCCGTGGGCACAGACAGAAATCTTGGGTAGTTTTCAGACCCTCTAGTTTGGCTGGTACAATTTTATCCTGTCTTCAAGGCAAAATGTGGATTACTTCCTGGTTGTGGGGCTCTGCCCTGTTCTCGGATGGGACTCTTGGTTACCAGGTCTTCACACTTATAAATGCAGATGTTCTCATCCAAAGGTTTATTGTTTTGACTGAGGGTCAAGTTCCATTCCTGCCTGTATCAATCACTGTAGTGCTTGTTTTGATAAGTGAAATGCTGTTGAAATGGTCTGGAACTCTGTTTATTATCTCCTGGAAGCACAGAATCAGTGTTGAGAAAACTTGCTAGGCTTTTAAACGTGAGATTGGCTGGTATTCAGGTGGGGTCACCAAGGCCGAGTGTACATTGCTCACGGAGGACAGAAGGTGCCAGTCAGCACATATGCTGATGTAGTCAATGGACCTTTCTGTTTAAAAGGAAACTGTTTCCTGGTGTCCTTGCTGGAGAGTGGACAGACCTTGTTTGATTGCTTCCTGGATTCAGAAATCCCCGAGTCTCTGGGACTTGAGGCTTCATCACTGGGTTCTGGTCTTGAAAATGATTTAACTCTCCAGAGCTAGCCACCCCCTGTTGGCTACACATCTGGGGGCTCAAGAGCTCAGGCTGTTTCTAACCAGTCATGTGAAATTTATGGTTATTCAATTGCCTTAGGATCTGCTGGTCAGATGGGACATCAACACCATAATAAATTAAAGTGTTCTGATGATAACATCCCTTTCTTAGACAAACCCTGACTGGTTTTGGAGGGTTAGTGGCAAGCAGGACTGTAGGCTTCCAGTTAATCACTCCGGGCAGAAACCTTTCATATTCATTTGAAACGCACTTTGTTTAATACACTTTAAGATGTCTGCATTGGAGCTTAGAGAGTGGGCTGTGTCCTATTTTTGAGTGAAAGGAATTGTGGTAGCTGAGAGGGAGCTGGGGCCATGTCTTCACAAAGCTGTGATGTGGGCTTTGCCTCTTCCATATAATTTCCTTGCCTGGCAGTGAGCTGATTCAAGTGCTGTCGTCCAGGGGAAGTAATTGAAGCTATATACGTGTTTTAATTATTGAACCAGAGTACTGATTGACAGCTGTACACGGGGTCTTATTGCTTGGGGGATAAAGATAGACTTTGCTTTGAAGACATAAACAGAACATTTCAAAAGTTAAGGTCCATGAATTCTGCGGGATGGCCTGGAGATCTGTGGTTTGGTTGCCAGCCACAGATTTAGTTTCCTAGTTAAAAATTACTTTGTGCACACACACACACACACACACACACACACACACACACACACACATATGTATGTACCTACCTGTGCATGGCTGCTACCTTCAGAGGCCATTGGATCCCTTGGACCTAGAGTTACAGATGGCTGTGAGCTGTGAGCCACCATGTGGGTGCTGGAAACTGAACCTGAATACTGCAAGAACAACTAATGTTTTCAACTGGTGAGACGCCAGTGCCTATTTTATTATTTTTACATTTAAAATTATTATCATTTGATAGGGATGTATGGATGCTTTGACTGCATATATTTGTGTGCAGTACCCATGGAGACCAGAGGAGGGCATTGGATCCCCTAGAATTAGAATTACAGGAAGTTGTGAGCCACCATTTGGGGGCTGGGATTTGCACTCATGTCCTCAAGTCTTCTTAACTACGGAGCCACCTCCCCAGCCCTCCAGCAGCTATTT
Source organism: Mus minutoides (assembly GCA_902729485.2). Taxonomy (NCBI): domain Eukaryota; kingdom Metazoa; phylum Chordata; class Mammalia; order Rodentia; family Muridae; genus Mus; species Mus minutoides. Next base: position 1,248,158 of record LR749890.1, on the reverse strand, counting down.
TAGTAATTTAATTACAGTCAAATGCTTGGGGCAGTATGCTCCATGCCCAAATGGAACTTTATTTTAAAGGCTTACAAAAATATGTTATCGACAATGAAAAAAAAAGTAATCGCCTTTGATGTTGGATATTTATAAAGTAAAAGGGAAATGACATTCGGAGTAAAAATATTAGACATTGCACAGCATAGTATGGTTTTATGTGAAGCGCTTTGTATTAGCATCTCTGAACTCTGTTCTCTGGTGGCCATTTAACTACATTAGCTTAGTTATTTGTGAGATTTTTCTATATGGTTTAATATCACAACTTAAAATGGTATCATGTTACATGAGTTTTTCTACAACAAAATGTTTCGGTATAGCATTTGAAATGTAAATGAAGAAAATATCTAATAAAAATTGTTTTTGAAAAAAGATTTTTCTATGTACCTATCAATAAATACATGCATACTCATCATGTGGTGTGTGTGAGCGTGTACACACGTTTATGTAGACACATGTGCTCACACAGCCAGAAGAGTACATTAGGTGCTCTTCTTCTCCACCGCTTTTCATCTTATTTCTTGAGACAAAGGCTCACTGATGGCCAGCGAGGCTGTCTGGGGAAGCTGCCTGTCTGCTCTCCCCACACTGAGGGCGTAGGTATCTGTGAATCATCCATGGCTTGCATGTGGATGCCAGGGGTTTGAAGTCAGGTTCTCTTGATTTCATAGCAAACACTGTTACTGCTTAGATCTCCACATTCTGTCTTTTTTTCCTTACATATAAAAATTAAAGGCATGTATGGGCCATAGACCTCTGTCTGCATGTGCACTTGTCTGCACACACACCACACGCACGTTTAGTGCCCAGTGCATGAAGAGCAGACTATTTGGGCGGCCTTACCACAGACATCCTGTGGGGAGTGCTGTGCCGGCCAGTTCTGTGCCCTGAGTTTGTTCTCTCTGAGAGGTGAATATTTGAGTTACCTCCAGGGTTTCTAGCATGCATGGGTCTTTCTGGATATACAATTGTCTATACTTGTGGAAATATTTCTTTAGGGTAAGTTCCTCAAGGTGTGGTGTTTGGAACCAGGGGCCATTTTTTTTTTATTAGAGAAATTCTTCATTTACATTTCAAGTGTTATCCCAAAAGTCCCCTATACCCATCCCCCGCCCTGCTCCCCTCCTCCCCTCCCACTATTTGGCCCTGGCATTCCCCTGTACTGGGGCATATAAACATTGCTAGACCAAGGGCCTTTCTTCCCAAATAATGGCCAACTAGGCCATCTTCTAATACATATGCAGCTAGAGACATGAGCTCTGGGGGTTCTGATTAGTTCATATTGTTGTTCCATCTATAGGGTTGCAGACCTCTACAGTTCTTGGGTACTCTCTAGCTCCTACATTGGGGACCCTGTGTTCTGCCCTATAGATGGTTGTGAGTATCCACTTCTGTATTTGTCAGGGACTGTCAAAGCCTGCCAGGAGACAGCTATATCAGGGTCCCTTCAGCAATATCCTGATGGTGTGTGCAGTAGTGTCTGCATTTGGTGGCTGATTATGTGATGGACCACCCGGGTGGGGCACTCTCTGGATGGTCCATCCTTTTGTTTAGCTCCAAACTTTGTCTCTGCACCTCCTTCCATGCATATTTTAATCCCTATTATAGGGAGGAATGAAGTATCCACGCATTGGTCTTTCTTGAC